>JAQONI010000069.1:0-144087 GCA_036936925.1 Cenchrus fungigraminus
AATGGGTGTATTCGTTGCGAAACCATTTTCGTAACTTCGGTACCCTGAAATACTGTATTCAGGCCCGAAACACAAGTTTTGCATCTTTTCACTGCCGAAGGTTTGCGAAATGCTCCGGATTACTCCCAAACATCATTCTGGGTCCTATGGAGTAGAATGGGTGTATTCGTTGCGAAACCGTTTTCGTAACTTCGGTACCCTGAAATACTGTATTCAGGCCCGAAACACAAGTTTTGCATCTTTTCACATGCCGAAGGTTTGCGAAATGCTCCGGATTACTCCCAAACATCATTTTGGGTCTTATGGAGTAGAACGGGTGGATTCATTGCGAAACTATTTTTGTAACTTTAGTACCCTGAAATAGTGTATTTAGGCCCGAAACAAAAGTTTTGCATCTTTTCACATGCCGAAGGTTTGCGAAATGCTCCGGAGCACTCCAAAACATCATTTAAGGTCTAATAGAGTAATATGGGTGTATTTGTTGCGAAACCATTTTTGTAACTTCGGTACCCTGAAATAGTGTATTCTGGCCCGAAACACAAGTTTTGCATCTTTTCACATGCCGAAGGTTTGCGAAATGCTCCGGATTACTCCCAAACATCATTTTGGGTCTTATGGAGTAGAACGGGTGGATTCAATGCGAAACTATTTTTGTAACTTTAGTACCCTGAAATAGTGTATTTAGGCCCGAAACAAAAGTTTTGCATCTTTTGACATGCCGAAGGTTTGCGAAATGCTCCGGAGCACTCCAAAACATCATTTAAGGTCTAATAGAGTAATATGGGTGTATTTGTTGTGAAACCATTTTTGTAACTTCGGTACCCTGAAATAGTGTATTCTGGCCCGAAACACAAGTTTTGCATCTTTTCACATGCCGAAGGTTTGCGAAATGCTCCGGATTACTCCCAAACATCATTTTGGGTCTTATGGAGTAGAATGGGTGTATTTGTTGCGAAACCATTTTTGTAACTTCGGTACCCTGAAATAGTGTATTCTGGCCCGAAACACAAGTTTTGCATCTTTTCACATGCCGAAGGTTTGCGAAATGCTCCAGATTACTCCCAAACATCATTTTGGGTCTTATGGAGTAGAATGGGTGTATTCGTTGCGAAACCATTTTCGTAACTTCAGTACCCCGAAATAGTGTATTTAGGCCCGAAATACAAGTTTTGCATCTTTTCACATGCCGAAGGCTTGCGAAATGCTTCGGATTACAACCAAACATCATTTTGGGTCTTATGGAGTAGAACGGGTGGATTCATTGCGAAACTATTTTTGTAACTTCAGTACCCTGAAATAGTGTATTTAAGCCCGAAACACAAGTTTTGCATCTTTTCACATGCCGAAGGTTTACGAAATGCTCCGGAGCACTCCAAAACATCATTTAAGGTCTAATGGAGTAGAATGGGTGTATTTGTTGCGAAACCATTTTCGTAACTTCGGTACCCTGAAATAATGTACTATGGGCCGAAACACAAGTTTTGCATCTTTTCACTGCCGAAGGTTTGCGAAATGCTCCGGATTACTCCCAAACATCATTCTGGGTCCTATGGAGTAGAATGGGTGTATTCGTTGCGAAACCGTTTTCGTAACTTTGGTACCCTGAAATACTGTATTCAGGCCCGAAACACAAGTTTTGCATCTTTTCACATGCCGAAGGTTTGCGAAATGCTCCGGATTACTCCCAAACATCATTTTGGGTCTTATGGAGTAGAACGGGTGGATTCATTGCGAAACTATTTTTGTAACTTTAGTACCCTGAAATAGTGTATTTAGGCCCGAAACAAAAGTTTTGCATCTTTTCACATGCCGAAGGTTTGCGAAATGCTCCGGAGCACTCCAAAACATCATTTAAGGTCTAATAGAGTAATATGGGTGTATTTGTTGCGAAACCATTTTTGTAACTTCAGTACCCTGAAATAGTGTATTCTGGCCCGAAACACAAGTTTTGCATCTTTTCACATGCCGAAGGTTTGCGAAATGCTCCGGATTACTCCCAAACATCATTTTGGGTCTTATGGAGTAGAACGGGTGGATTCATTGCGAAACTATTTTTGTAACTTTAGTACCCTGAAATAGTGTATTTAGGCCCGAAACAAAAGTTTTGCATCTTTTGACATGCCGAAGGTTTGCGAAATGCTCCGGAGCACTCCAAAACATCATTTAAGGTCTAATAGAGTAATATGGGTGTATTTGTTGTGAAACCATTTTTGTAACTTCGGTACCCTGAAATAGTGTATTCTGGCCCGAAACACAAGTTTTGCATCTTTTCACATGCCGAAGGTTTGCGAAATGCTCCGGATTACTCCCAAACATCATTTTGGGTCTTATGGAGTAGAATGGGTGTATTTGTTGCGAAACCATTTTTGTAACTTCGGTACCCTGAAATAGTGTATTCTGGCCCGAAACACAAGTTTTGCATCTTTTCACATGCCGAAGGTTTGCGAAATGCTCCAGATTACTCCCAAACATCATTTTGGGTCTTATGGAGTAGAATGGGTGTATTCGTTGCGAAACCATTTTCGTAACTTCAGTACCCCGAAATAGTGTATTTAGGCCCGAAATACAAGTTTTGCATCTTTTCACATGCCGAAGGCTTGCGAAATGCTTCGGATTACAACCAAACATCATTTTGGGTCTTATGGAGTAGAACGGGTGGATTCATTGCGAAACTATTTTTGTAACTTCAGTACCCTGAAATAGTGTATTTAAGCCCGAAACACAAGTTTTGCATCTTTTCACATGCCGAAGGTTTACGAAATGCTCCGGAGCACTCCAAAACATCATTTAAGGTCTAATGGAGTAGAATGGGTGTATTTGTTGCGAAACCATTTTCGTAACTTCGGTACCCTGAAATAATGTACTATGGGCCGAAACACAAGTTTTGCATCTTTTCACTGCCGAAGGTTTGCGAAATGCTCCGGATTACTCCCAAACATCATTCTGGGTCCTATGGAGTAGAATGGGTGTATTCGTTGCGAAACCGTTTTCGTAACTTCGGTACCCTGAAATACTGTATTCAGGCCCGAAACACAAGTTTTGCATCTTTTCACATGCCGAAATTTTGCGAAATGCTCCGGATTACTCCCAAACATCATTTTGGGTCTTATGGAGTAGAACGGGTGGATTCATTGCGAAACTATTTTTGTAACTTTAGTACCCTGAAATAGTGTATTTAGGCCCGAAACAAAAGTTTTGCATCTTTTCACATGCCGAAGGTTTGCGAAATGCTCCGGAGCACTCCAAAACATCATTTAAGGTCTAATAGAGTAATATGGGTGTATTTGTTGCGAAACCATTTTTGTAACTTCGGTACCCTGAAATAGTGTATTCTGGCCCGAAACACAAGTTTTGCATCTTTTCACATGCCGAAGGTTTGCGAAATGCTCCGGATTACTCCCAAACATCATTTTGGGTCTTATGGAGTAGAACGGGTGGATTCATTGCGAAACTATTTTTGTAACTTTAGTACCCTGAAATAGTGTATTTAGGCCCGAAACAAAAGTTTTGCATCTTTTGACATGCCGAAGGTTTGCGAAATGCTCCGGAGCACTCCAAAACATCATTTAAGGTCTAATAGAGTAATATGGGTGTATTTGTTGTGAAACCATTTTTGTAACTTCGGTACCCTGAAATAGTGTATTCTGGCCCGAAACACAAGTTTTGCATCTTTTCACATGCCGAAGGTTTGCGAAATGCTCCGGATTACTCCCAAACATCATTTTGGGTCTTATGGAGTAGAATGGGTGTATTTGTTGCGAAACCATTTTTGTAACTTCGGTACCCTGAAATAGTGTATTCTGGCCCGAAACACAAGTTTTGCATCTTTTCACATGCCGAAGGTTTGCGAAATGCTCCAGATTACTCCCAAACATCATTTTGGGTCTTATGGAGTAGAATGGGTGTATTCGTTGCGAAACCATTTTCGTAATTTCAGTACCCCGAAATAGTGTATTTAGGCCCGAAATACAAGTTTTGCACCTTTTCACATGCCGAAGGCTTGCGAAATGCTTCGGATTACTCCCAAACATCATTTTGAGTCTTATGGAGTAGAATGGGTGGATTCATTGCGAAACTATTTTTGTAACTTCAGTACCCTGAAATAGTGTATTTAGGCCCGAAACACAAGTTTTGCATCTTTTCACATGCCGAAGGTTTACGAAATGCTCCGGAGCACTCCAAAACATCATTTAAGGTCTAATGGAGTAGAATGGGTGTATTTGTTGCGAAACCATTTTCGTAACTTCGGTACCCTGAAATAATGTATTAAGGGCCGAAACACAAGTTTTGCATCTTTTCACTGCCGAAGGTTTGCGAAATGCTCCGGATTACTCCCAAACATCATTCTGGGTCGTATGGAGTAGAATGGGTGTATTCGTTGCGAAACCATTTTCGTAACTTCGGTACCCTGAAATACTGTATTCAGGCCCGAAACACAAGTTTTGCATCTTTTCACATGCCGAAGGTTTGCGAAATGCTCTGGATTACTCCCAAACATCATTTCGGGTCTTATGGAGTAGAACGGGTAGATTCATTGCGAAACTATTTTTGTAACTTTAGTACCCTGAAATAGTGTATTTAGGCCCGAAACACAAGTTTTGCATCTTTTCACATGCCGAATGTTTGCGAAATGCTCCGGAGCACTCCAAAACATCATTTAAGGTCTAATGGAGTAGAATGGGTGTATTTGTTGCGAAACCATTTTCGTAACTTCGGTACCCTGAAATAGTGTACTAAGGGCCGAAACACAAGTTTTGCATCTTTTCACATGCTGAAGGTTTGCGAAATGCTCCGGAGCACTCCAAAACATCATTTAAGGTCTGATAGAGTAATATGGGTGTATTTGTTGCGAAACCATTTTCGTAACTTCGGTACCCTGAAATAGTGTACTAAGGGCCGAAACACAAGTTTTGCATGTTTTTACATGCCGAAGGTTTTGCGAAATGCTCCAGAGCACTCCCAAACATAATTTTGGGTCTAATGGAGTAGAATGGGTGCATTCATCGCGAAACCATTTTCGTAACTTCGGTACCTTGAAATAGTGTATTCAGGCCCGAAACACAAGTTTTGCATCTTTTCACATGCCGGATGTTTGCGAAATGCTCCGGAGCACTCCCAAACATCATTCTTGGTCTAATGGAGTAGAATAGGTGCATTCATTGCGAAACCATTTTCATAACTTCGGTACCCTAAAATAGTGTATTCACGCCCGAAACACAAGTTTTGCATCTTTTCACATGCCGAAGGTTTGCGAAATGCTTCGGAGCGCTCCCAAACATCATTTTAGGTCTAATGGAGTGGAATGGGTGCATCCATTGCGAAACTATTTTTGTAACTTCGGTACCCTGAAATAGTCTATTCAGGCCCGAAACACAAGTTTTGCATCTTTTCACATGCCGAAGGTTTGCGAAATGCTCCGGATTACTCCCAAACATCATTTTGGGTCTTATGGAGTAGAATGGGTGTATTCGTTGCGAAACCATTTTCGTAACTTCGGTACCCCGAAATAGTATATTCAGGCCCAAAATACAAGTTTCGCATCTTTTTACATGCCGAAGGTTTGCGAAATGCTCCGGAGCACTCCCAAACATCATTCTTGGTCTAATGGACTAGAATAGGTGCATTCATTGCGAAACCATTTTTGTAACTTCGGTACCCTGAAATAGTGTATTCACGCCCGAAACACAAGTTTTGCATCTTTTCACATGCCGAAGGTTTGCGAAATGCTCCGGAGCACTCCCAAACATCATTTTGGGTCTAATGGAGTAGAATGGGTGCATTCATTGCGATACTATTTTTGTAACTTCGGTACCCTGAAATAGTGTATTCTGGCCCGAAACACAAGTTTTGCATCTTTTCACATGCCGAAGGTTTGCGAAATGCTCCGGATTACTCCCAAACATTATTTTGGGTCTTATGGAGTAGAATGGGTGTATTCGTTGTGAAACCATTTTCGTAACTTCGGTACCCCGAAATAGTGTATTCAGGCCCAAAATACAAGTTTTGCATCCTTTTACATGCCGAAGGTTTGCGAAATGCTCCGGGGCACTCCCAAACATCATTCTTGGCCTAATGGAGTAGAATAGGTGCATTCATTGTGAAATCATTTTTGCAACTTCAGTACCCTGAAATAGTGTATTCACGCCCGAAACACAAGTTTTGCATCTTTTCACATGCCGAAGGTTTGCGAAATGCTCCGGAGCACTCCCAAACATCATTTTGGGTCTAATGGAGTAGAATGGGTGCATTCGTTGCGAAACTATTTTTGTAACCTCGGTACCCAGAAATAGTGAATTCAGGCCCGAAACACAAGTTTTGCATCTTTTCACATGCCGAAGGTTTGCGAAATGCTCCGGATTACTCCCAAACATCATTTTTGGTCTTATGGAGTAGAATGGGTATATTCGTTGCGAAACCATTTTCGTAACTTCGGTACCCCGAAATAGTGTATTCAGGCCCAAAATACAAGTTTTGCATCTTTTCACATGCCGAAGGTTTGCGAAATGCTCCGGATTACTCCCAAACATCATTTTGGGTCTTATGGAGTAGAATGGGTGTATTCGTTGCGAAACCATTTTCGTAACTTCAGTACCCCGAAATAGTGTATTTAGGCCCGAAATACAAGTTTTGCATCTTTTCACATGCCGAAGGTTTGCGAAATGCTCCGGATTACTCCCAAACATCATTTTGGGTCTTATGGAGTAGAACGGGTGGATTCATTGCGAAACTATTTTTGTAACTTCAGTACCCTGAAATAGTGTATTTAGGCCCGAAACACAAGTTTTACATCTTTTCACATGCCGAAGGTTTGCGAAATGCTCCGGAGCACTCCAAAACATCATTTAAGGGCTAATGGAGTAGAATGGGTGTATTTGTTGCGAAACCATTTTCGTAACTTCGGTACCCTGAAATAGTGTACTAAGGGCCGAAAAACAAGTTTTGCATCTTTTCACTGCCGAAGGTTTGCGAAATGCTCCGGATTACTCCCAAACATCATTCTGGGTCCTATGGAGTAGAATGGGTGTATTCGTTGCGAAACCGTTTTCGTAACTTCGGTACCCTGAAATACTGTATTCAGGCCCGAAACACAAGTTTTGCATCTTTTCACATGCCGAAGGTTTGCGAAATGCTCCGGATTACTCCCAAACATCATTTTGGGTCTTATGGAGTAGAACGGGTGGATTCATTACGAAACTATTTTTGTAACTTTAGTACCCTGAAATAGTGTATTTAGGCCCGAAACACAAGTTTTGCATCTTTTCACATGCCGAAGGTTTGCGAAATGCTCCGGAGCACTCCAAAACATCATTTAAGGTCTAATGGAGTAGAATGGGTGTATTTGTTGCGAAACCATTTTCGTAACTTCGGTACCCTGAAATAGTGTACTAAGGGCCGAAACAAAAGTTTTGCATCTTTTCACATGCCGAAGGTTTGCGAAATGCTCCGGAGCACTCCAAAACATCATTTGAGGTCTAATAGAGTAATATGGGTGTATTTGTTGCGAAACCATTTTTGTAACTTCGGTACCCTGAAATAGTGTATTCTGGCCCGAAACACAAGTTTTGCATCTTTTCACATGCCGAAGGTTTGCGAAATGCTCCGGATTACTCCCAAACATCATTTTGGGTCCTATGGAGTAGAATGGGTGTATTCGTTGTGAAACCATTTTCGTTACTTCGGTACCCCGAAATAGTGTATTCAGGCCCAAAATACAAGTTTTGCATCTTTTTACAAGCCGAAGGTTTGCGAATGCTCCGGAGCACTCCCAAACATCATTCTTGGTCTAATGGAGTAGAATAGGTGCATTCATTGTGAAATCATTTTCGCAACTTCAGTACCCTGAAATAGTGTATTTAGGCCCGAAATACAAGTTTTGCATCTTTTCACATGCCGGATGTTTGCGAAATGCTCCGGAGCACTCCCAAACATCATTCTTGGTCTAATGGAGTAGAATAGGTGCATTCATTGCGAAACCATTTTCGTAACTTCGGTACCCTAAAATAGTGTATTCACGCCCGAAACACAAGTTTTGCATCTTTTCACATGCCGAAGGTTTGCGAAATGCTCCGGAGCACTCCCAAACATCATTTTGGGTCTTATGGAGTAGAACGGGTGGATTCATTGCGAAACTATTTTTGTAACTTCAGTACCCTGAAATAGTGTATTTAGGCCCGAAACACAAGTTTTACATCTTTTCACATGCCGAAGGTTTGCGAAATGCTCCGGAGCACTCCAAAACATCATTTAAGGTCTAATGGAGTAGAAGGGGTGTATTTGTTGCGAAACCATTTTCGTAACTTCGGTACCCTGAAATAGTGTACTAAGGGCCGAAACACAAGTTTTGCATCTTTTCACATGCCGAAGGTTTGCGAAATGCTCCGGAGCACTCCAAAACATCATTTAAGGTCTAATGGAGTAGAATGGGTGTATTTGTTGCGAAACCATTTTCGTAACTTCGGTACCCTGAAATAGTGTACTAAGGGCCGAAACAAAAGTTTTGCATCTTTTCACATGCCGAAGGTTTGCGAAATGCTCCGGAGCACTCCAAAACATCATTTGAGGTCTAATAGAGTAATATGGGTGTATTTGTTGCGAAACCATTTTGGTAACTTCGGTACCCTGAAAAAGTGTATTCTGGCCCGAAACACAAGTTTTGCATCTTTTCACATTACGAAGGTTTGCGAAATGCTCCGGATTACTCCCAAACATCATTTTGGGTCTTATGGAGTAGAATGGGTGTATTCGTTGTGAAACCATTTTCGTTAGTTCGGTACTCCGAAATAGTGTATTCAGGCCCAAAATACAAGTTTTGCATCTTTTTACATGCCGAAGGTTTGCGAATGCTCCGGAGCACTCCCAAACATCATTCTTGGTCTAATGGAGTAGAATAGGTGCATTCATTGTGAAATCATTTTCGCAACTTTAGTACCCTGAAATAGTGTATTCACGCCCGAAACACAAGTTTTGCATCTTTTCACATGCCGAAGGTTTGCGAAATGCTCCGGATTACTCCCAAACATTATTTTGGGTCTTATGGAGTAGAATGGGTGTATTCGTTGCGAAACCATTTTCGTAACTTCAGTACCCCGAAATAGTGTATTTAGGCCCGAAATACAAGTTTTGCATCTTTTCACATGCCGAAGGTTTGCGAAATGCTCCGGATTACTCCCAAACATCATTTTGGGTCTTATGGAGTAGAACGGGTGGATTCATTGCGAAACTATTTTTGTAACTTCAGTACCCTGAAATAGTGTATTTAGGCCCGAAACACAAGTTTTACATCTTTTCACATGCCGAAGGTTTGCGAAATGCTCCGGAGCACTCCAAAACATCATTTAAGGGCTAATGGAGTAGAATGGGTGTATTTGTTGCGAAACCATTTTCGTAACTTCGGTACCCTGAAATAGTGTACTAAGGGCCGAAAAACAAGTTTTGCATCTTTTCACTGCCGAAGGTTTGCGAAATGCTCCGGATTACTCCCAAACATCATTCTGGGTCCTATGGAGTAGAATGGGTGTATTCGTTGCGAAACCGTTTTCGTAACTTCGGTACCCTGAAATACTGTATTCAGGCCCGAAACACAAGTTTTGCATCTTTTCACATGCCGAAGGTTTGCGAAATGCTCCGGATTACTCCCAAACATCATTTTGGGTCTTATGGAGTAGAACGGGTGGATTCATTACGAAACTATTTTTGTAACTTTAGTACCCTGAAATAGTGTATTTAGGCCCGAAACACAAGTTTTGCATCTTTTCACATGCCGAAGGTTTGCGAAATGCTCCGGAGCACTCCAAAACATCATTTAAGGTCTAATGGAGTAGAATGGGTGTATTTGTTGCGAAACCATTTTCGTAACTTCGGTACCCTGAAATAGTGTACTAAGGGCCGAAACAAAAGTTTTGCATCTTTTCACATGCCGAAGGTTTGCGAAATGCTCCGGAGCACTCCAAAACATCATTTGAGGTCTAATAGAGTAATATGGGTGTATTTGTTGCGAAACCATTTTTGTAACTTCGGTACCCTGAAATAGTGTATTCTGGCCCGAAACACAAGTTTTGCATCTTTTCACATGCCGAAGGTTTGCGAAATGCTCCGGATTACTCCCAAACATCATTTTGGGTCTTATGGAGTAGAATGGGTGTATTCGTTGTGAAACCATTTTCGTTACTTCGGTACCCCGAAATAGTGTATTCAGGCCCAAAATACAAGTTTTGCATCTTTTTACAAGCCGAAGGTTTGCGAATGCTCCGGAGCACTCCCAAACATCATTCTTGGTCTAATGGAGTAGAATAGGTGCATTCATTGTGAAATCATTTTCGCAACTTCAGTACCCTGAAATAGTGTATTTAGGCCCGAAATACAAGTTTTGCATCTTTTCACATGCCGGATGTTTGCGAAATGCTCCGGAGCACTCCCAAACATCATTCTTGGTCTAATGGAGTAGAATAGGTGCATTCATTGCGAAACCATTTTCGTAACTTCGGTACCCTAAAATAGTGTATTCACGCCCGAAACACAAGTTTTGCATCTTTTCATATGCCGAAGGTTTGCGAAATGCTCCGGAGCACTCCCAAACATCATTTTGGGTCTTATGGAGTAGAACGGGTGGATTCATTGCGAAACTATTTTTGTAACTTCAGTACCCTGAAATAGTGTATTTAGGCCCGAAACACAAGTTTTACATCTTTTCACATGCCGAAGGTTTGCGAAATGCTCCGGAGCACTCCAAAACATCATTTAAGGTCTAATGGAGTAGAAGGGGTGTATTTGTTGCGAAACCATTTTCGTAACTTCGGTACCCTGAAATAGTGTACTAAGGGCCGAAACACAAGTTTTGCATCTTTTCACATGCCGAAGGTTTGCGAAATGCTCCGGAGCACTCCAAAACATCATTTAAGGTCTAATGGAGTAGAATGGGTGTATTTGTTGCGAAACCATTTTCGTAACTTCGGTACCCTGAAATAGTGTACTAAGGGCCGAAACAAAAGTTTTGCATCTTTTCACATGCCGAAGGTTTGCGAAATGCTCCGGAGCACTCCAAAACATCATTTGAGGTCTAATAGAGTAATATGGGTGTATTTGTTGCGAAACCATTTTGGTAACTTCGGTACCCTGAAAAAGTGTATTCTGGCCCGAAACACAAGTTTTGCATCTTTTCACATTACGAAGGTTTGCGAAATGCTCCGGATTACTCCCAAACATCATTTTGGGTCTTATGGAGTAGAATGGGTGTATTCGTTGTGAAACCATTTTCGTTAGTTCGGTACTCCGAAATAGTGTATTCAGGCCCAAAATACAAGTTTTGCATCTTTTTACATGCCGAAGGTTTGCGAATGCTCCGGAGCACTCCCAAACATCATTCTTGGTCTAATGGAGTAGAATAGGTGCATTCATTGTGAAATCATTTTCGCAACTTTAGTACCCTGAAATAGTGTATTCACGCCCGAAACACAAGTTTTGCATCTTTTCACATGCCGAAGGTTTGCGAAATGCTCCGGATTACTCCCAAACATCATTTTGGGTCTTATGGAGTAGAATGGGTGTATTCGTTGCGAAACCATTTTCGTAACTTCAGTACCCCGAAATAGTGTATTTAGGCCCGAAATACAAGTTTTGCATCTTTTCACATGCCGAAGGTTTGCGAAATGCTCCGGATTACTCCCAAACATCATTTTGGGTCTTATGGAGTAGAACGGGTGGATTCATTGCGAAACTATTTTTGTAACTTCAGTACCCTGAAATAGTGTATTTAGGCCCGAAACACAAGTTTTACATCTTTTCACATGCCGAAGGTTTGCGAAATGCTCCGGAGCACTCCAAAACATCATTTAAGGGCTAATGGAGTAGAATGGGTGTATTTGTTGCGAAACCATTTTCGTAACTTCGGTACCCTGAAATAGTGTACTAAGGGCCGAAAAACAAGTTTTGCATCTTTTCACTGCCGAAGGTTTGCGAAATGCTCCGGATTACTCCCAAACATCATTCTGGGTCCTATGGAGTAGAATGGGTGTATTCGTTGCGAAACCGTTTTCGTAACTTCGGTACCCTGAAATACTGTATTCAGGCCCGAAACACAAGTTTTGCATCTTTTCACATGCCGAAGGTTTGCGAAATGCTCCGGAGCACTCCAAAACATCATTTAAGGTCTAATGGAGTAGAATGGGTGTATTTGTTGCGAAACCATTTTCGTAACTTCGGTACCCTGAAATAGTGTACTAAGGGCCGAAACAAAAGTTTTGCATCTTTTCACATGCCGAAGGTTTGCGAAATGCTCCGGAGCACTCCAAAACATCATTTGAGGTCTAATAGAGTAATATGGGTGTATTTGTTGCGAAACCATTTTTGTAACTTCGGTACCCTGAAATAGTGTATTCTGGCCCGAAACACAAGTTTTGCATCTTTTCACATGCCGAAGGTTTGCGAAATGCTCCGGATTACTCCCAAACATCATTTTGGGTCTTATGGAGTAGAATGGGTGTATTCGTTGTGAAACCATTTTCGTTACTTCGGTACCCCGAAATAGTGTATTCAGGCCCAAAATACAAGTTTTGCATCTTTTTACAAGCCGAAGGTTTGCGAATGCTCCGGAGCACTCCCAAACATCATTCTTGGTCTAATGGAGTAGAATAGGTGCATTCATTGTGAAATCATTTTCGCAACTTCAGTACCCTGAAATAGTGTATTTAGGCCCGAAATACAAGTTTTGCATCTTTTCACATGCCGGATGTTTGCGAAATGCTCCGGAGCACTCCCAAACATCATTCTTGGTCTAATGGAGTAGAATAGGTGCATTCATTGCGAAACCATTTTCGTAACTTCGGTACCCTAAAATAGTGTATTCACGCCCGAAACACAAGTTTTGCATCTTTTCACATGCCGAAGGTTTGCGAAATGCTCCGGAGCACTCCCAAACATCATTTTGGGTCTTATGGAGTAGAACGGGTGGATTCATTGCGAAACTATTTTTGTAACTTCAGTACCCTGAAATAGTGTATTTAGGCCCGAAACACAAGTTTTACATCTTTTCACATGCCGAAGGTTTGCGAAATGCTCCGGAGCACTCCAAAACATCATTTAAGGTCTAATGGAGTAGAAGGGGTGTATTTGTTGCGAAACCATTTTCGTAACTTCGGTACCCTGAAATAGTGTACTAAGGGCCGAAACACAAGTTTTGCATCTTTTCACATGCCGAAGGTTTGCGAAATGCTCCGGAGCACTCCAAAACATCATTTAAGGTCTAATGGAGGAGAATGGGTGTATTTGTTGCGAAACCATTTTCGTAACTTCGGTACCCTGAAATAGTGTACTAAGGGCCGAAACAAAAGTTTTGCATCTTTTCACATGCCGAAGGTTTGCGAAATGCTCCGGAGCACTCCAAAACATCATTTGAGGTCTAATAGAGTAATATGGGTGTATTTGTTGCGAAACCATTTTGGTAACTTCGGTACCCTGAAAAAGTGTATTCTGGCCCGAAACACAAGTTTTGCATCTTTTCACATGCCGAAGGTTTGCGAAATGCTCCGGATTACTCCCAAACATCATTTTGGGTCTCATGGAGTAGAATGGGTGTATTCGTTGTGAAACCATTTTCGTTAGTTCGGTACCCCGAAATAGTGTATTCAGGCCCAAAATACAAGTTTTGCATCTTTTTACATGCCGAAGGTTTGCGAATGCTCCGGAGCACTCCCAAACATCATTCTTGGTCTAATGGAGTAGAATAGGTGCATTCATTGTGAAATCATTTTCGCAACTTTAGTACCCTGAAATAGTGTATTCACGCCCGAAACACAAGTTTTGCATCTTTTCACATGCCGAAGGTTTGCGAAATGCTCCGGAGCACTCCCAAACATCATTTTGGGTCTAATGGAGTAGAATGGGTGCATTTGTTGTGAAACTATTTTTGTAACCTCGGTACCCAGAAATAGTGTATTCAGGCCCGAAACACAAGTTTTGCATCTTTTCACATGCCGAAGGTTTGCGAAATGCTCCGGATTACTCCCAAACATCATTTTGGGTCTTAAGGAGTAGAATGGGTATATTCGTTGCGAAACCATTTTCGTAACTTCGGTACCCCCAAATAGTGTATTCAGGCCCAAAATACAAGTTTTGCATCTTTTTACGTGCCGAAGGTTTGCGAAATGCTCTGGATTACTCCCAAACATCATTTTGGGTCTTATGGAGTAGAATGGGTGTATTCGTTGCGAAACCATTTTCGTAACTTCAGCACCCCGAAATAGTGTATTTAGGCCCGAAATACAAGTTTTGCATCTTTTCACATGACGAAGGTTTGCGAAATGCTCCGGATTACTCCCAAACATCATTTTGGGTCTTATAGAGTAGAACGGGTGGATTCATTGCGAAACTATTTTTGTAACTTCGGTACCCTGAAATAGTGTATTTAGGCCCGAAACACAAGTTTTGCATCTTTTCACATGCCGAAGGTTTGCGAAATGCTCCGGAGCACTCCAAAACATCATTTAAGGTCTAATGGAGTAGAATGGGTGTATTTGTTGCGAAACCATTTTCGTAACTTCGGTACCCTGAAATAGTGTACTAAGGGCCGAAACATAAGTTTTGCATGTTTTTACATCCCGAAGGTTTTGCGAAATGCCCTGGAGCACTCCCAAACATAATTTTGGGTCTAATGGAGTAGAATGGGTGCATTCATCACGAAACCATTTTCGTAACTTCGGTACCCTGAAATAGTGTATTCAGGCCCGAAACACAAGTTTTGCATCTTTTTCACATGCCGGATGTTTGCGAAATGCTCCGGAGCACTCCCAAACATCATTCTTGGTCTAATGGAGTAGAATAGGTGCATACATTGCGAAACCATTTTCGTAACTTCGGTACCCTAAAATAGTGTATTCACGCCCGAAACACAAGTTTTGCATCTTTTCACATGCCGAAGGATTGCGAAATGCTTCGGAGCGCTCCCAAACATCATTTTAGGTCTAATGGAGTGGAATGGGTGCATCCATTGCGAAACTATTTTTGTAACTTCGGTACCCTGAAATAGTCTATTCAGGCCCGAAACACAAGTTTTGCATCTTTTCACATGCCGAAGGTTTGCGAAATGCTCTGGATTACTCCCAAACATCATTTTGGGTCTTAGGGAGTAGAATGGGTGTATCCGTTGCGAAACTATTTTCGTAACTTCGGTACCCCGAAATAGTGTATTCAGGCCCAAAATACAAGTTTTGCATCTTTTTACATGCCGAAGGTTTGCGAAATGCTCCGGAGCAGTCCCAAACATCATTCTTGGTCTAATGGAGTAGAATAGGTGCATTCATTGTGAAACCATTTTCGTAACTTCGGTACCCTGAAATAGTGTATTCACGCCCGAAACACAAGTTTTGCATCTTTTCACATGCCGAAGGTTTGTGAAATGCTTCGAAGCACTCCCAAACATCATTTTGGGTCTAATGGAGTAGAATGGGTGCATTCATTGCGATACTATTTTTGTAACTTCGGTACCCTGAAATAGTGTATTCTGGCCCGAAACACAAGTTTTTCATCTTTTCACATGCCGAAGGTTTGCGAAATGCTCCGGATTACTCCCAAACATCATTTTGGGTCTTTTGGAGTAGAATGGGTGTAATCGTTGTGAAACCATTTTCGAAACTTCGGTACCCCGAAATAGTGTATTCAGGCCCAAAATACAAGTTTTGCATCTTTTTACATGCCGAAGGTTTGCGAAATGCTCCGGATTACTCCCAAACATCAATTTGCGTCTTATGGAGTAGAATGGGTGTATTCGTTGCGAAACCATTTTCGTAACTTCAGTACCCCGAAATAGTTTATTTAGGCCCGAAATACAAGTTTTGCATCTTTTCACATGACGAAGGTTTGCGAAATGCTCCGGATTACTCCCAAACATCATTTTGGGTCTTATAGAGTAGAACGGGTGGATTCATTGCGAAACTATTTTTGTAACTTGGGTACCCTGAAATAGTGTATTTGGGCCCGAAACACAAGTTTTGCATCTTTTCACATGCCGAAGGTTTGCAAAATGCTCCGGAGCACTCCAAAACATCATTTAAGGTCTAATGGAGTAGAATGGGTGTATTTGTTGCGAAACCATTTTCGTAACTTCGGTACCCTGAAATAGTGTACTAAGGGCCGAAACAAAAGTTTTGCATCTTTTCACATGCTGAAGGTTTGCGAAATGCTCCGGAGCAGTCCAAAACATCATTTAAGGTCTAATAGAGTAATATGGGTGTATTTGTTGCGAAACCATTTTTGTAACTTCGGTACCCTGAAATAGTGTATTCTGGCTCGAAACACAAGTTTTGCATCTTTTCACATGCCGAAGGTTTGCGAAATGCTCCGGATTACTCCCAAACATCATTTTGGGTCTTATGGAGTAGAATGGGTGTATTCGTTGTGAAACCATTTTCGTTACTTCGGTACCCCGAAAGAGTGTTTTCAGGCCCAAAATACAAGTTTTGCATCTTTTTACATGTCGAAGGTTTGCGAATGCTACGGAGCACTCCCAAACATCATTCTTGGTCTAATGTAGTAGAATAGGTGCATTCATTGTGAAATCATTTTCGCAACTTCAGTACCCTGAAATAGTGTATTCACGCCCGAAACACAAGTTTTGCATCTTTTCACATGCCGAAGGTTTGCGAAATGCTCCGGAGCACTCCCAAACATCATTTTGGGTCTAATGGAGTAGAATGGGTGCATTCGTTGTGAAACTATTTTTGTAACTTCGGTACCCTGAAATAGTGTATTCAGGCCCGAAACACAAGTTTTGCATCTTTTCACATGCCGGATGTTTGCGAAATGCTCCGGAGCACTCCCAAACATCATTCTTGGTCTAATGGAGTAGAATAGGTGCATTCATTGCGAAACCATTTTCGTAACTTCGGTACCCTAAAATAGTGTATTCACGCCCGAAACACAAGTTTTGCATCTTTTCACATGCCGAAGGTTTGCGAAATGCTTCGGAGCGCTCCCAAACATCATTTTAGGTCTAATGGAGTGGAATGGATGCATCCATTGCGAAACTATTTTTGTAACCTCGGTACCCAGAAATAGTGTATTCAGGCCCGAAACACAAGTTTTGCATCTTTTCACATGCTGAAGGTTTGCGAAATGCTCCGGATTACTCCCAAACATCATTTTGGGTCTTAAGGAGTAGAATGGGTATATTCGTTGTGAAACCATTTTCGTAACTTCGGTACCCCGAAATAGTGTATTCAGGCCCAAAATACAAGTTTTGCATCTTTTTACATGCCGAAGGTTTGCGAAATGCTCTGGATTGCTCCCAAACATCATTTTGGGTCTTATGGAGTAGAATGGGTGTATTCGTTGCGAAACCATTTTCGTAACTTCAGTACCCCGAAATAGTGTATTTAGGCCCGAAATACAAGTTTTGCATCTTTTCACATGACAAAGGTTTGCGAAATGCTCCGGATTACTCCCAAACATCATTTTGGGTCTTATAGAGTAGAACGGGTGGATTCATTGCGAAACTATTTTTGTAACTTCGGTACCCTGAAATAGTGTATTTAGGCCCGAAACACATGTTTTGCATCTTTTCACATGCCGAAGGTTTGCGAAATGCTCCGGAGCACTCCAAAACATCATTTAAGGTCTAATGGAGTAGAATGGGTGTATTTGTTGCGAAACCATTTTCGTAACTTCGGTACCCTGAAATAGTGTACTAAGGGCCGAAACATAAGTTTTGCATGTTTTTACATGCCGAAGGTTTTGCGAAATGCCCTGGAGCACTCCCAAACATAATTTTGGGTCTAATGGAGTAGAATGGGTGCATTCATCACGAAACCATTTTCGTAACTTCGGTACCCTGAAATAGTGTATTCAGGCTCGAAACACAAGTTTTGCGTCTTTTCACATGCCGGATGTTTGCGAAATGCTCCGGAGCACTCCCAAACATCATTCTTGGTCTAATGGAGTAGAATAGGTGCATTCATTGCGAAACCATTTTCGTAACTTCGGTACCCTAAAATAGTGTATTCACGCCCGAAACACAAGTTTTGCATCTTTTCACATGCCGAAGGTTTGCGAAATGCTCCGGAGCACTCCCAAACATCATTTTCGGTCTTATGGAGTAGAACGGGTGGATTCATTGCGAAACTATTTTTGTAACTTCAGTACCCTGAAATAGTGTATTTAGGCCCGAAACACAAGTTTTACATCTTTTCACATGCCGAAGGTTTGCGAAATGCTCCGGAGCACTCCAAAACATCATTTAAGGTCTAATGGAGTAGAATGGGTGTATTTGTTGCGAAACCATTTTCCTAACTTCGGCACCCTGAAATAGTGTACTAAGGGCCGAAACACAAGTTTTGCATCTTTTCACTGCCGAAGGTTTGCGAAATGCTACGGATTACTCCCAAACATCATTCTGGGTCCTATGGAGTAGAATGGGTGTATTCGTTGCGAAACCGTTTTCGTAACTTCGGTACACTGAAATACTGTATTCAGGCCCGAAACACAAGTTTTGCATCTTTTCACATGCCGAAGGTTTGCGAAATGCTCCGGATTACTCCCAAACATCATTTTGGGTCTTATGGAGTAGAACGGGTGGATTCATTGCGAAACTATTTTTGTAACTTCGGTACCCTGAAATAGTGTATTTAGGCCCGAAACACAAGTTTTGCATCTTTTCACATGCCGAAGGTTTGCGAAATGCTCCGGAGCACTCCAAAACATCATTTAAGGTCTAATGGAGTAGAATGGGTGTATTTGTTGCGAAACCATTTTCGTAACTTCGGTACCCTGAAATAGTGTACTAAGGGCCGAAACATAAGTTTTGCATGTTTTTACATGCCGAAGGTTTTGCGAAATGCCCTGGAGCACTCCCAAACATAATTTTGGGTCTAATGGAGTAGAATGGGTGCATTCATCACGAAACCATTTTCGTAACTTCGGTACCCTGAAATAGTGTATTCAGGCCCGAAACACAAGTTTTGCATCTTTTCACATGCCGGATGTTTGCGAAATGCTCCGGAGCACTCCCAAACATCATTCTTGGTCTAATGGAGTAGAATAGGTGCATTCATTGCGAAACCATTTTCGTAACTTCGGTACCCTAAAATAGTGTATTCACGCCCGAAACACAAGTTTTGCATCTTTTCACATGCCGAAGGTTTGCGAAATGCTTCGGAGCGCTCCCAAACATCATTTTAGGTCTAATGGAGTGGAATGGGTGCATCCATTGCGAAACTATTTTTGTAACCTCGGTACCCAGAAATAGTGTATTCAGGCCCGAAACACAAGTTTTGCATCTTTTCACATGCTGAAGGTTTGCGAAATGCTCCGGATTACTCCCAAACATCATTTTGGGTCTTAAGGAGTAGAATGGGTATATTCGTTGCGAAACCATTTTCGTAACTTCGGTACCCCGAAATAGTGTATTCAGGCCCAAAATACAAGTTTTGCATCTTTTTACATGCCGAAGGTTTGCGAAATGCTCTGGATTGCTCCCAAACATCATTTTGGGTCTTATGGAGTAGAATGGGTGTATTCGTTGCGAAACCATTTTCGTAACTTCAGTACCCCGAAATAGTGTATTTAGGCCCGAAATACAAGTTTTGCATCTTTTCACATGACAAAGGTTTGCGAAATGCTCCGGATTACTCCCAAACATCATTTTGGGTCTTATAGAGTAGAACGGGTGGATTCATTGCGAAACTATTTTTGTAACTTCGGTACCCTGAAATAGTGTATTTAGGCCCGAAACACAAGTTTTGCATCTTTTCACATGCCGAAGGTTTGCGAAATGCTCCGGAGCACTCCAAAACATCATTTAAGGTCTAATGGAGTAGAATGGGTGTATTTGTTGCGAAACCATTTTCGTAACTTCGGTACCCTGAAATAGTGTACTAAGGGCCGAAACATAAGTTTTGCATGTTTTTACATGCCGAAGGTTTTGCGAAATGCCCTGGAGCACTCCCAAACATAATTTTGGGTCTAATGGAGTAGAATGGGTGCATTCATCACGAAACCATTTTCGTAACTTCGGTACCCTGAAATAGTGTATTCAGGCCCGAAACACAAGTTTTGCATCTTTTCACATGCCGGATGTTTGCGAAATGCTCCGGAGCACTCCCAAACATCATTCTTGGTCTAATGGAGTAGAATAGGTGCATTCATTGCGAAACCATTTTCGTAACTTCGGTACCCTAAAATAGTGTATTCACGCCCGAAACACAAGTTTTGCATCTTTTCACATGCCGAAGGTTTGCGAAATGCTTCGGAGCGCTCCCAAACATCATTTTAGGTCTAATGGAGTGGAATGGGTGCATCCATTGCGAAACTATTTTTGTAACCTCGGTACCCAGAAATAGTGTATTCAGGCCCGAAACACAAGTTTTGCATCTTTTCACATGCTGAAGGTTTGCGAAATGCTCCGGATTACTCCCAAACATCATTTTGGGTCTTAAGGAGTAGAATGGGTATATTCGTTGCGAAACCATTTTCGTAACTTCGGTACCCCGAAATAGTGTATTCAGGCCCAAAATACAAGTTTTGCATCTTTTTACATGCCGAAGGTTTGCGAAATGCTCTGGATTGCTCCCAAACATCATTTTGGGTCTTATGGAGTAGAATGGGTGTATTCGTTGCGAAACCATTTTCGTAACTTCAGTACCCCGAAATAGTGTATTTAGGCCCGAAATACAAGTTTTGCATCTTTTCACATGACAAAGGTTTGCGAAATGCTCCGGATTACTCCCAAACATCATTTTGGGTCTTATAGAGTAGAACGGGTGGATTCATTGCGAAACTATTTTTGTAACTTCGGTACCCTGAAATAGTGTATTTAGGCCCGAAACACAAGTTTTGCATCTTTTCACATGCCGAAGGTTTGCGAAATGCTCCGGAGCACTCCAAAACATCATTTAAGGTCTAATGGAGTAGAATGGGTGTATTTGTTGCGAAACCATTTTCGTAACTTCGGTACCCTGAAATAGTGTACTAAGGGCCGAAACATAAGTTTTGCATGTTTTTACATGCCGAAGGTTTTGCGAAATGCCCTGGAGCACTCCCAAACATAATTTTGGGTCTAATGGAGTAGAATGGGTGCATTCATCACGAAACCATTTTCGTAACTTCGGTACCCTGAAATAGTGTATTCAGGCTCGAAACACAAGTTTTGCGTCTTTTCACATGCTGGATGTTTGCGAAATGCTCCGGAGCACTCCCAAATATCATTCTTGGTCTAATGGAGTAGAATAGGTGCATTCATTGCGAAACCATTTTCGTAACTTCGGTACCCTAAAATAGTGTATTCACGCCCGAAACACAAGTTTTGCATCTTTTCACATGCCGAAGGTTTGCGAAATGCTCCGGAGCACTCCCAAACATCATTTTGGGTCTTATGGAGTAGAACGGGTGGATTCATTGCGAAACTATTTTTGTAACTTCAGTACCCTGAAATAGTGTATTTAGGCCCGAAACACAAGTTTTACATCTTTTCACATGCTGAAGGTTTGCGAAATGCTCCGGAGCACTCCAAAACATCATTTAAGGTCTAATGGAGTAGAATGGGTGTATTTGTTGCGAAACCATTTTCCTAACTTCGGCACCCTGAAATAGTGTACTAAGGGCCGAAACACAAGTTTTGCATCTTTTCACTGCCGAAGGTTTGCGAAATGCTCCGGATTACTCCCAAACATCATTCTGGGTCCTATGGAGTAGAATGGGTGTATTCGTTGCGAAACCGTTTTCGTAACTTCGGTACACTGAAATACTGTATTCAGGCCCGAAACACAAGTTTTGCATCTTTTCACATGCCGAAGGTTTGCGAAATGCTCCGGATTACTCCCAAACATCATTTTGGGTCTTATGGAGTAGAACGGGTGGATTCATTGCGAAACTATTTTTGTAACTTCGGTACCCTGAAATAGTGTATTTAGGCCCGAAACACAAGTTTTGCATCTTTTCACATGCCGAAGGTTTGCGAAATGCTCCGGAGCACTCCAAAACATCATTTAAGGTCTAATGGAGTAGAATGGGTGTATTTGTTGCGAAACCATTTTCGTAACTTCGGTACCCTGAAATAGTGTACTAAGGGCCGAAACATAAGTTTTGCATGTTTTTACATGCCGAAGGTTTTGCGAAATGCCCTGGAGCACTCCCAAACATAATTTTGGGTCTAATGGAGTAGAATGGGTGCATTCATCACGAAACCATTTTCGTAACTTCGGTACCCTGAAATAGTGTATTCAGGCTCGAAACACAAGTTTTGCATCTTTTCACATGCCGGATGTTTGCGAAATGCTCCGGAGCACTCCCAAACATCATTCTTGGTCTAATGGAGTAGAATAGGTGCATTCATTGCGAAACCATTTTCGTAACTTCGGTACCCTAAAATAGTGTATTCACGCCCGAAACACAAGTTTTGCATCTTTTCACATGCCGAAGGTTTGCGAAATGCTTCGGAGCGCTCCCAAACATCATTTTAGGTCTAATGGAGTGGAATGGGTGCATCCATTGCGAAACTATTTTTGTAACCTCGGTACCCAGAAATAGTGTATTCAGGCCCGAAACACAAGTTTTGCATCTTTTCACATGCTGAAGGTTTGCGAAATGCTCCGGATTACTCCCAAACATCATTTTGGGTCTTAAGGAGTAGAATGGGTATATTCGTTGCGAAACCATTTTCGTAACTTCGGTACCCCGAAATAGTGTATTCAGGCCCAAAATACAAGTTTTGCATCTTTTTACATGCCGAAGGTTTGCGAAATGCTCTGGATTGCTCCGAAACATCATTTTGGGTCTTATGGAGTAGAATGGGTGTATTCGTTGCGAAACCATTTTCGTAACTTCAGTACCCCGAAATAGTGTATTTAGGCCCGAAATACAAGTTTTGCATCTTTTCACATGACAAAGGTTTGCGAAATGCTCCGGATTACTCCCAAACATCATTTTGGGTCTTATAGAGTAGAACGGGTGGATTCATTGCGAAACTATTTTTGTAACTTCGGTACCCTGAAATAGTGTATTTAGGCCCGAAACACAAGTTTTGCATCTTTTCACATGCCGAAGGTTTGCGAAATGCTCCGGAGCACTCCAAAACATCATTTAAGGTCTAATGGAGTAGAATGGGTGTATTTGTTGCGAAACCATTTTCGTAACTTCGGTACCCTGAAATAGTGTACTAAGGGCCGAAACATAAGTTTTGCATGTTTTTACATGCCGAAGGTTTTGCGAAATGCCCTGGAGCACTCCCAAACATAATTTTGGGTCTAATGGAGTAGAATGGGTGCATTCATCACGAAACCATTTTCGTAACTTCGGTACCCTGAAATAGTGTATTCAGGCTCGAAACACAAGTTTTGCGTCTTTTCACATGCCGGATGTTTGCGAAATGCTCCGGAGCACTCCCAAACATCATTCTTGGTCTAATGGAGTAGAATAGGTGCATTCATTGCGAAACCATTTTCGTAACTTCGGTACCCTAAAATAGTGTATTCACGCCCGAAACACAAGTTTTGCATCTTTTCACATGCCGAAGGTTTGCGAAATGCTCCGGAGCACTCCCAAACATCATTTTGGGTCTTATGGAGTAGAACGGGTGGATTCATTGCGAAACTATTTTTGTAACTTCAGTACCCTGAAATAGTGTATTTAGGCCCGAAACACAAGTTTTACATCTTTTCACATGCCGAAGGTTTGCGAAATGCTCCGGAGCACTCCAAAACATCATTTAAGGTCTAATGGAGTAGAATGGGTGTATTTGTTGCGAAACCATTTTCCTAACTTCGGCACCCTGAAATAGTGTACTAAGGGCCGAAACACAAGTTTTGCATCTTTTCACTGCCGAAGGTTTGCGAAATGCTCCGGATTACTCCCAAACATCATTCTGGGTCCTATGGAGTAGAATGGGTGTATTCGTTGCGAAACCGTTTTCGTAACTTCGGTACACTGAAATACTGTATTCAGGCCCGAAACACAAGTTTTGCATCTTTTCACATGCCGAAGGTTTGCGAAATGCTCCGGATTACTCCCAAACATCATTTTGGGTCTTATGGAGTAGAACGGGTGGATTCATTGCGAAACTATTTTTGTAACTTCGGTACCCTGAAATAGTGTATTTAGGCCCGAAACACAAGTTTTGCATCTTTTCACATGCCGAAGGTTTGCGAAATGCTCCGGAGCACTCCAAAACATCATTTAAGGTCTAATGGAGTAGAATGGGTGTATTTGTTGCGAAACCATTTTTGTAACTTCGGTACCCTGAAATAGTGTACTAAGGGCCGAAACATAAGTTTTGCATGTTTTTACATGCCGAAGGTTTTGCGAAATGCCCTGGAGCACTCCCAAACATAATTTTGGGTCTAATGGAGTAGAATGGGTGCATTCATCACGAAACCATTTTCGTAACTTCGGTACCCTGAAATAGTGTATTCAGGCTCGAAACACAAGTTTTGCATCTTTTCACATGCCGGATGTTTGCGAAATGCTCCGGAGCACTCCCAAAGATCATTCTTGGTCTAATGGAGTAGAATAGGTGCATTCATTGCGAAACCTTTTTCGTAACTTCGGTACCCTAAAATAGTGTATTCACGCCCGAAACACAAGTTTTGCATCTTTTCACATGCCGAAGGTTTGCGAAATGCTTCGGAGCGCTCCCAAACATCATTTTAGGTCTAATGGAGTGGAATGGGTGCATCCATTGCGAAACTATTTTTGTAACCTCGGTACCCAGAAATAGTGTATTCAGGCCCGAAACACAAGTTTTGCATCTTTTCACATGCTGAAGGTTTGCGAAATGCTCCGGATTACTCCCAAACATCATTTTGGGTCTTAAGGAGTAGAATGGGTATATTCGTTGAGAAACCATTTTCGTAACTTCGGTACCCCGAAATAGTGTATTCAGGCCCAAAATACAAGTTTTGCATCTTTTTACATGCCGAAGGTTTGCGAAATGCTCTGGATTGCTCCCAAACATCATTTTGGGTCTTATGGAGTAGAATGGGTGTATTCGTTGCGAAACCATTTTCGTAACTTCAGTACCCCGAAATAGTGTATTTAGGCCCGAAATACAAGTTTTGCATCTTTTCACATGACAAAGGTTTGCGAAATGCTCCGGATTACTCCCAAACATCATTTTGGGTCTTATAGAGTAGAACGGGTGGATTCATTGCGAAACTATTTTTGTAACTTCGGTACCCTGAAATAGTGTATTTAGGCCCGAAACACAAGTTTTGCATCTTTTCACATGCCGAAGGTTTGCGAAATGCTCCGGAGCACTCCAAAACATCATTTAAGGTCTAATGGAGTAGAATGGGTGTATTTGTTGCGAAACCATTTTCGTAACTTCGGTACCCTGAAATAGTGTACTAAGGGCCGAAACATAAGTTTTGCACGTTTTTACATGCCGAAGGTTTTGCGAAATGCCCTGGAGCACTCCCAAACATAATTTTGGGTCTAATGGAGTAGAATGGGTGCATTCATCACGAAACCATTTTCGTAACTTCGGTACCCTGAAATAGTGTATTCAGGCTCGAAACACAAGTTTTGCGTCTTTTCACATGCCGGATGTTTGCGAAATGCTCCGGAGCACTCCCAAACATCATTCTTGGTCTAATGGAGTAGAATAGGTGCATTCATTGCGAAACCATTTTCGTAACTTCGGTACCCTAAAATAGTGTATTCACGCCCGAAACACAAGTTTTGCATCTTTTCACATGCCGAAGGTTTGCGAAATGCTCCGGAGCACTCCCAAACATCATTTTGGGTCTTATGGAGTAGAACGGGTGGATTCATTGCGAAACTATTTTTGTAACTTCAGTACCCTGAAATAGTGTATTTAGGCCCGAAACACAAGTTTTACATCTTTTCACATGCCGAAGGTTTGCGAAATGCTCCGGAGCACTCCAAAACATCATTTAAGGTCTAATGGAGTAGAATGGGTGTATTTGTTGCGAAACCATTTTCCTAACTTCGGCACCCTGAAATAGTGTACTAAGGGCCGAAACACAAGTTTTGCATCTTTTCACTGCCGAAGGTTTGCGAAATGCTCCGGATTACTCCCAAACATCATTCTGGGTCCTATGGAGTAGAATGGGTGTATTCGTTGCGAAACCGTTTTCGTAACTTCGGTACACTGAAATACTGTATTCAGGCCCGAAACACAAGTTTTGCATCTTTTCACATGCCGAAGGTTTGCGAAATGCTCCGGAGCACTCCAAAACATCATTTAAGGTCTAATGGAGTAGAATGGGTGTATTTGTTGCGAAACCATTTTTGTAACTTCGGTACCCTGAAATAGTGTACTAAGGGCCGAAACATAAGTTTTGCATGTTTTTACATGCCGAAGGTTTTGCGAAATGCCCTGGAGCACTCCCAAACATAATTTTGGGTCTAATGGAGTAGAATGGGTGCATTCATCACGAAACCATTTTCGTAACTTCGGTACCCTGAAATAGTGTATTCAGGCTCGAAACACAAGTTTTGCATCTTTTCACATGCCGGATGTTTGCGAAATGCTCCGGAGCACTCCCAAACATCATTCTTGGTCTAATGGAGTAGAATAGGTGCATTCATTGCGAAACCTTTTTCGTAACTTCGGTACCCTAAAATAGTGTATTCACGCCCGAAACACAAGTTTTGCATCTTTTCACATGCCGAAGGTTTGCGAAATGCTTCGGAGCGCTCCCAAACATCATTTTAGGTCTAATGGAGTGGAATGGGTGCATCCATTGCGAAACTATTTTTGTAACCTCGGTACCCAGAAATAGTGTATTCAGGCCCGAAACACAAGTTTTGCATCTTTTCACATGCTGAAGGTTTGCGAAATGCTCCGGATTACTCCCAAACATCATTTTGGGTCTTAAGGAGTAGAATGGGTATATTCGTTGAGAAACCATTTTCGTAACTTCGGTACCCCGAAATAGTGTATTCAGGCCCAAAATACAAGTTTTGCATCTTTTTACATGCCGAAGGTTTGCGAAATGCTCTGGATTGCTCCCAAACATCATTTTGGGTCTTATGGAGTAGAATGGGTGTATTCGTTGCGAAACCATTTTCGTAACTTCAGTACCCCGAAATAGTGTATTTAGGCCCGAAATACAAGTTTTGCATCTTTTCACATGACAAAGGTTTGCGAAATGCTCCGGATTACTCCCAAACATCATTTTGGGTCTTATAGAGTAGAACGGGTGGATTCATTGCGAAACTATTTTTGTAACTTCGGTACCCTGAAATAGTGTATTTAGGCCCGAAACACAAGTTTTGCATCTTTTCACATGCCGAAGGTTTGCGAAATGCTCCGGAGCACTCCAAAACATCATTTAAGGTCTAATGGAGTAGAATGGGTGTATTTGTTGCGAAACCATTTTCGTAACTTCGGTACCCTGAAATAGTGTACTAAGGGCCGAAACATAAGTTTTGCATGTTTTTACATGCCGAAGGTTTTGCGAAATGCCCTGGAGCACTCCCAAACATAATTTTGGGTCTAATGGAGTAGAATGGGTGCATTCATCACGAAACCATTTTCGTAACTTCGGTACCCTGAAATAGTGTATTCAGGCTCGAAACACAAGTTTTGCGTCTTTTCACATGCCGGATGTTTGCGAAATGCTCCGGAGCACTCCCAAACATCATTCTTGGTCTAATGGAGTAGAATAGGTGCATTCATTGCGAAACCATTTTCGTAACTTCGGTACCCTAAAATAGTGTATTCACGCCCGAAACACAAGTTTTGCATCTTTTCACATGCCGAAGGTTTGCGAAATGCTCCGGAGCACTCCCAAACATCATTTTGGGTCTTATGGAGTAGAACGGGTGGATTCATTGCGAAACTATTTTTGTAACTTCAGTACCCTGAAATAGTGTATTTAGGCCCGAAACACAAGTTTTACATCTTTTCACATGCCGAAGGTTTGCGAAATGCTCCGGAGCACTCCAAAACATCATTTAAGGTCTAATGGAGTAGAATGGGTGTATTTGTTGCGAAACCATTTTCCTAACTTCGGCACCCTGAAATAGTGTACTAAGGGCCGAAACACAAGTTTTGCATCTTTTCACTGCCGAAGGTTTGCGAAATGCTCCGGATTACTCCCAAACATCATTCTGGGTCCTATGGAGTAGAATGGGTGTATTCGTTGCGAAACCGTTTTCGTAACTTCGGTACACTGAAATACTGTATTCAGGCCCGAATCACAAGTTTTGCATCTTTTCACATGCCGAAGGTTTGCGAAATGCTCCGGATTACTCCCAAACATCATTTTGGGTCTTATGGAGTAGAACGGGTGGATTCATTGCGAAACTATTTTTGTAACTTTAGTACCCTGAAATAGTGTATTTAGGCCCGAAACACAAGTTTTGCATCTTTTCACATGCCGAAGGTTTGCGAAATGCTCCGGAGCACTCCAAAACATCATTTAAGGTCTAATGGAGTAGAATGGGTGTATTTGTTGCGAAACCATTTTCGTAACTTCGGTACCCTGAAATAGTGTACTAAGGGCCGAAACAAAAGTTTTGCATCTTTTCACATGCTGAAGGTTTGCGAAATGCTCCGGAGCACTCCAAAACATCATTTAAGGTCTAATAGAGTAATATGGGTATATTTGTTGCGAAACCATTTTTGTAACTTCGGTACCCTGAAATAGTGTATTCTGGCCCGAAACACAAGTTTTGCATCTTTTCACATGCCGAAGGTTTGCGAAATGCTCCGGATTAGTCCCAAACATCATTTTGGGTCTTATGGAGTAGAATGGCTGTATTCGTTGTGAAACCATTTTCGTTACTTCGGTACCCCGAAAGAGTGTTTTCAGGCCCAAAATACAAGTTTTGCATCTTTTTACATGTCGAAGGTTTGCGAATGCTCCGGAGCACTCCCAAACATCATTCTTGGTCTAATGTAGTAGAATAGGTGCATTCATTGTGAAATCATTTTCGCAACTTCAGTACCCTGAAATAGTGTATTCACGCCCGAAACACAAGTTTTGCATCTTTTCACATGCCGAAGGTTTGCGAAATGCTCCGGAGCACTCCCAAACATCATTTTGGGTCTAATGGAGTAGAATGGGTGCATTCGTTGTGAAACTATTTTTGTAACTTCGGTACCCTGAAATAGTGTATTCAGGCCCGAAACACAAGTTTTGCATCTTTTCACATGCCGGATGTTTGCGAAATGCTCCGGAGCACTCCCAAACATCATTCTTGGTCTAATGGAGTAGAATAGGTGCATTCATTGCGAAACCATTTTCGTAACTTCGGTACCCTAAAATAGTGTATTCACGCCCGAAACACAAGTTTTGCATCTTTTCACATGCCGAAGGTTTGCGAAATGCTTCGGAGCGCTCCCAAACATCATTTTAGGTCTAATGGAGTGGAATGGGTGCATCCATTGCGAAACTATTTTTGTAACCTCGGTACCCAGAAATAGTGTATTCAGGCCCGAAACACAAGTTTTGCATCTTTTCACATGCTGAAGGTTTGCGAAATGCTCCGGATTACTCCCAAACATCATTTTGGGTCTTAAGGAGTAGAATGGGTATATTCGTTGCGAAACCATTTTCGTAACTTCGGTACCCCGAAATAGTGTATTCAGGCCCAAAATACAAGTTTTGCATCTTTTTACATGCCGAAGGTTTGCGAAATGCTCTGGATTACTCCCAAACATCATTTTGGGTCTTATGGAGTAGAATGGGTGTATTCGTTGCGAAACCATTTTCGTAACTTCAGTACCCCGAAATAGTGTATTTAGGCCCGAAATACAAGTTTTGCATCTTTTCACATGACGAAGGTTTGCGAAATGCTCCGGATTACTCCCAAACATCATTTTGGGTCTTATAGAGTAGAACGGGTGGATTCATTACGAAACTATTTTTGTAACTTCGGTACCCTGAAATAGTGTATTTAGGCCCGAAACACAAGTTTTGCATCTTTTCACATGCCGAAGGTTTGCGAAATGCTCCGGAGCACTCCAAAACATCATTTAAGGTCTAATGGAGTAGAATGGGTGTATTTGTTGCGAAACCATTTTCGTAACTTCGGTACCCTGAAATAGTGTACCAAGGGCCGAAACATAAGTTTTGCATGTTTTTACATGCCGAAGGTTTTGCGAAATGCCATGGAGCACTCCCAAACATAATTTTGGGTCTAATGGAGTAGAATGGGTGCATTCATCACGAAACCATTTTCGTAACTTCGGTACCCTGAAATAGTGTATTCAGGCTCGAAACACAAGTTTTGCATCTTTTCACATGCCGGATGTTTGCGAAATGATCCGGAGCACTCCCAAACATCATTCTTGGTCTAATGGAGTAGAATAGGTGCATTCATTGCGAAACCATTTTCGTAACTTCGGTACCCTAAAATAGTGTATTCACGCCCGAAACACAAGTTTTGCATCTTTTCACATGCCGAAGGTTTGCGAAATGCTCCGGAGCACTCCCAAACATCATTTTGGGTCTTATGGAGTAGAACGGGTGGATTCATTGCGAAACTATTTTTGTAACTTTAGTACCCTGAAATAGTGTATTTAGGCCCGAAACACAAGTTTTGCATCTTTTCACATGCCGAAGGTTTGCGAAATGCTCCGGAGCACTCCAAAACATCATTTAAGGTCTAATGGAGTAGAATGGGTGTATTTGTTGCGAAACCATTTTCGTAACTTCGGTACCCTGAAATAGTGTACTAAGGGCCGAAACAAAAGTTTTGCATCTTTTCACATGCCGAAGGTTTGCGAAATGCTCCGGAGCACTCCAAAACATCATTTAAGGTCTAATAGAGTAATATGGGTGTATTTGTTGCGAAACCATTTTTGTAACTTCGGTACCCTGAAATAGTGTATTCTGGCCCGAAACACAAGTTTTGCATCTTTTCACATGCCGAAGGTTTGCGAAATGCTCCGGATTTGTCCCAAACATCATTTTGGGTCTTATGGAGTAGAATGGGTGTATTCGTTGTGAAACCATTTTCGTTACTTCGGTACCCCGAAAGAGTGTTTTCAGGCCCAAAATACAAGTTTTGCATCTTTATACATGTCGAAGGTTTGCGAATGCTCCGGAGCACTCCCAAACATCATTCTTGGTCTAATGTAGTAGAATAGGTGCATTCATTGTGAAATCATTTTCGCAACTTCAGTACCCTGAAATAGTGTATTCACGCCCGAAACACAAGTTTTGCATCTTTTCACATGCCGAAGGTTTGCGAAATGCTCCGGAGCACTCCCAAACATCATTTTGGGTCTAATGGAGTAGAATGGGTGCATTCGTTGTGAAACTATTTTTGTAACTTCGGTACCCTGAAATAGTGTATTCAGGCCCGAAACACAAGTTTTGCATCTTTTCACATGCCGGATGTTTGCGAAATGCTCCGGAGCACTCCCAAACATCATTCTTTGTCTAATGGAGTAGAATAGGTGCATTCATTGCGAAACCATTTTCGTAACTTCGGTACCCTGAAATAGTGTATTCAGGCCCGAAACACAAGTTTTGCATCTTTTCACATGCCGAAGGTTTGCGAAATGCTCCGGATTACTCCCAAACATCATTTTGGGTCTTAAGGAGTAGAATGGGTATATTCGTTGCGAAACCATTTTCGTAACTTCGGTACCCCGAAATAGTGTATTCAGGCCCAAAATACAAGTTTTGCATCTTTTTACATGCCGAAGGTTTGCGAAATGCTCTGGATTACTCCCAAACATCATTTTGGGTCTTATGGAGTAGAATGGGTGTATTCGTTGCGAAAACATTTTCGTAACTTCAGTACCCCGAAATAGTGTATTTAGGCCCGAAATACAAGTTTTGCATCTTTTCACATGACGAAGGTTTGCGAAATGCTCCGGATTACTCCCAAACATCATTTTGGGTCTTATAGAGTAGAACGGGTGGATTCATTACGAAACTATTTTTGTAACTTCGGTACCCTGAAATAGTGTATTTAGGCCCGAAACACAAGTTTTGCATCTTTTCACATGCCGAAGGTTTGCGAAATGCTCCGGAGCACTCCAAAACATCATTTAAGGTCTAATGGAGTAGAATGGGTGTATTTGTTGCGAAACCATTTTCGTAACTTCGGTACCCTGAAATAGTGTACTAAGGGCCGAAACATAAGTTTTGCATGTTTTTACATGCCGAAGGTTTTGCAAAATGCCCTGGAGCACTCCCAAACATAATTTTGGGTCTAATGGAGTAGAATGGGTGCATTCATCACGAAACCATTTTCGTAACTTCGGTACCCTGAAATAGTGTATTCAGGCTCGAAACACAAGTTTTGCATCTTTTCACATGCCGGATGTTTGCGAAATGCTCCGGAGCACTCCCAAACATCATTCTTGGTCTAATGGAGTAGAATAGGTGCATTCATTGCGAAACCATTTTCGTAACTTCGGTACCCTAAAATAGTGTATTCACGCCCGAAACACAAGTTTTCCATCTTTTCACATGCCGAAGGTTTGCGAAATGCTCCGGAGCACTCCCAAACATCATTTTGGGTCTTATGGAGTAGAACGGGTGGATTCATTGCGAAACTATTTTTGTAACTTCAGTACCCTGAAATAGTGTATTTAGGCCCGAAACACAAGTTTTACATCTTTTCACATGCCGAAGGTTTGCGAAATGCTCCGGAGCACTCCAAAACATCATTTAAGGTCTAATGGAGTAGAATGGGTGTATTTGTTGCGAAACCATTTTCTTAACTTCGGTACCCTGAAATAGTGTACTAATGGCCGAAACACAAGTTTTGCATCTTTTCACTGCCGAAGGTTTGCGAAATGCTCCGGATCACTCCCAAACATCATTCTGGGTCCTATGGAGTAGAATGGGTGTATTCGTTGCGAAACCGTTTTCGTAACTTCGGTACCCTGAAATACTGTATTCAGGCCCGAAACACAAGTTTTGCATCTTTTCACATGCCGAAGGTTTGCGAAATGCTCCGGATTACTCCCAAACATCATTTTGGGTCTTATGGAGTAGAACGGGTGGATTCATTGCGAAACTATTTTTGTAACTTTAGTACCCTGAAATAGTGTATTTAGGCCCGAAACACAAGTTTTGCATCTTTTCACATGCCGAAGGTTTGCGAAATGCTCCGGAGCACTCCAAAACATCATTTAAGGTCTAATGGAGTAGAATGGGTGTATTTGTTGCGAAACCATTTTCGTAACTTCGGTACCCTGAAATAGTGTACTAAGGGCCGAAACAAAAGTTTTGCATCTTTTCACATGCCGAAGGTTTGCGAAATGCTCCGGAGCACTCCAAAACATCATTTAAGGTCTAATAGAGTAATATGGGTGTATTTGTTGCGAAACCTTTTTTGTAACTTCGGTACCCTGAAATAGTGTATTCTGGCCCGAAACACAAGTTTTGCATCTTTTCACATGCCGAAGGTTTGCGAAATGCTCCGGATTACTCCCAAACATCATTTTGGGTCTTATGGAGTAGAATGGGTGTATTCGTTGTGAAACCATTTTCGTTACTTCGGTACCCTGAAATAGTGTATTCAGGCCCAAAATACAAGTTTCGCATCTTTTTACATGTCGAAGGTTTGCGAATGCTCCGGAGCACTCCGAAACATCATTCTTGGTCTAATGGAGTAGAATAGGTGCATTCATTGTGAAATCATTTTCGCAACTTCAGTACCCTGAAATAGTGTATTCACGCCCGAAACACAAGTATTGCATCTTTTCACATGCCGAAGGTTTGCGAAATGCTCCGGAGCACTCCCAAACATCATTTTGGGTCTAATGGAGTAGAATGGGTGCATTCGTTGTGAAACTATTTTTGTAACCTCGGTACCCAGAAATAGTGTATTCAGGCCCGAAACACAAGTTTTGCATCTTTTCACATGCCGAAGGTTTGCGAAATGCTCCGGATTACTCCCAAACATCATTTTGGGTCTTAAGGAGTAGAATGGGTATATTCGTTGCGAAACCATTTTCGTAACTTCGGTACCCTGAAATAGTGTATTCAGGCCCAAAATACAAGTTTTGCATCTTTTTACATGCCGAAGGTTTGCGAAATGCTCTGGATTACTCCCAAACATCATTTTGGGTCTTATGGAGTAGAATGGGTGTATTCGTTGCGAAACCATTTTCGTAACTTCAGTACCCCGAAATAGTGTATTTAGGCCCGAAATACAAGTTTTGCATCTTTTCACATGACGAAGGTTTGCGAAATGCTCCGGATTACTCCCAAACATCATTTTGGGTCTTATAGAGTAGAACGGGTGGATTCATTGCGAAACTATTTTTGTAACTTCGGTACCCTGAAATAGTGTATTTAGGCCCGAAACACAAGTTTTGCATCTTTTCACATGCCGAAGGTTTGCGAAATGCTCCGGAGCACTCCAAAACATCATTTAAGGTCTAATGGAGTAGAATGGGTGTATTTGTTGCGAAACTATTTTCGTAACTTCGGTACCCTGAAACACAAGTTTTGCATGTTTTTACATGCCGAAGGTTTTGCGAAATGCCCTGTAGCACTCCCAAACATAATTTTGGGTCTAATGGAGTAGAATGGGTGCATTCATCACGAAACCATTTTCGTAACTTCGGTACCCTGAAATAGTGTATTCAGGCCCGAAACACAAGTTTTGCATCTTTTCACATGCGGGATGTTTGCGAAATGCTCCGGAGCACTCCCAAACATCATTCTTGGTCTAATGGAGTAGAATAGGTGCATACATTGCGAAACCATTTTCGTAACTTCGGTACCCTAAAATAGTGTATTCACGCCCGAAACACAAGTTTTGCATCTTTTCACATGCCGAAGGATTGCGAAATGCTTCGGAGCGTTGCCAAACATCATTTTAGGTCTAATGGAGTGGAATGGGTGCATCCATTGCGAAACTATTTTTGTAACTTCGGTACCCTGAAATAGTCTATTCAGGCCCGAAACACAAGTTTTGCATCTTTTCACATGCCGAAGGTTTGCGAAATGCTCTGGATTACTCATAAACATCATTTTGGGTCTTATGGAGTAGAATGGGTGTATCCGTTGCGAAACTATTTTCGTAACTTCGGTACCCCGAAATAGTGTATTCAGGCCCAAAATACATGTTTTGCATCTTCTTACATGCCGAAGGTTTGCGAAATGCTCCGGAGCACTCCCAAACATCATTCTTGGTCTAATGGAGTAGAATAGGTGCATTCATTGTGAAATCATTTTCGTAACTTCGGTACCCTGAAATAGTGTATTCACGCCCGAAACACAAGTTTTGCATCTTTTCACATGCCGAAGGTTTGCGAAATGCTTCGAAGCACTCCCAAACATCATTTTGGGTCTAATGGAGTAGAATGGGTGCATTCATTGCGATACTATTTTTGTAACTTCGGTACCCTGAAATAGTGTATTCTGGCCCGAAATACAAGTTTTGCATCTTTTCACATGCCGAAGGTTTGCGAAATGCTCTGGATTACTCCCAAACATCATTTTGGGTCTTATGGAGTAGAATGGGTGTAATCGTTGTGAAACCATTTTCGTAACTTCGGTACCCCGAAATAGTGTATTCAGGCCCAAAATACAAGTTTTGCATCTTTTTACATGTCGAAGGTTTGCGAAATGCTCTGGATTACTCCCAAACATCAATTTGCGTCTTATGGAGTAGAATGGGTGTATTCGTTGCGAAACCATTTTCGTAACTTCAGTACCCCGAAATAGTTTATTTAGGCCCGAAATACAAGTTTTGCATCTTTTCACATGACGAAGGTTTGCGAAATGCTCCGGATTACTCCCAAACATCATTTTGGGTCTTATAGAGTAGAACGGGTGGATTCATTGCGAAACTATTTTTCTAACTTCGGTACCCTGAAATAGTGTATTTGGGCCCGAAACACATGTTTTGCATCTTTTCACATGCCGAAGGTTTGCGAAATGCTCCGGAGCACTCCAAAACATCATTTAAGGTCTAATGGAGTAGAATGGGTGTATTTGTTGCGAAACCATTTTCGTAACTTCGGTACCCTGAAATAGTGTACTAAGGGCCGAAACAAAAGTTTTGCATCTTTTCACATGCTGAAGGTTTGCGAAATGCTCCGGAGCACTCCAAAACATCATTTAAGGTCTAATAGAGTAATATGGGTGTATTTGTTGCGAAACCATTTTTGTAACTTCGGTACCCTAAAATAGTGTATTCTGGCCCGAAACACAAGTTTTGCATCTTTTCACATGCCGAAGGTTTGCGAAATGCTCCGGATTACTCCCAAACATCATTTTGGGTCTTATGGAGTAGAATGGTTGTATTCGTTGTGAAACCATTTTCGTTACTTCGGTACCCCGAAAGAGTGTTTTCAGGCCCAAAATACAAGTTTTGCATCTTTTTACATGTCGAAGGTTTGCGAATGCTCCGGAGCACTCCCAAACATCATTCTTGGTCTAATGTAGTAGAATAGGTGCATTCATTGTGAAATCATTTTCGCAACTTCAGTACCCTGAAATAGTGTATTCACGCCCGAAACACAAGTTTTGCATCTTTTCACATGCCGAAGGTTTGCGAAATGCTCCGGAGCACTCCCAAACATCATTTTGGGTCTAATGGAGTAGAATGGGTGCATTCGTTGTGAAACTATTTTTGTAACTTCGGTACCCTGAAATAGTGTATTCAGGCCCGAAACACAAGTTTTGCATCTTTTCACATGCCGGATGTTTGCGAAATGCTCCGGAGCACTCCCAAACATCATTCTTGGTCTAATGGAGTAGAATAGGTGCATTCATTGCGAAACCATTTTCGTAACTTCGGTACCCTAAAATAGTGTATTCACGCCCGAAACACAAGTTTTGCATCTTTTCACATGCCGAAGGTTTGCGAAATGCTTCGGAGCGCTCCCAAACATCATTTTAGGTCTAATGGAGTGGAATGGGTGCATCCATTGCGAAACTATTTTTGTAACCTCGGTACCCAGAAATAGTGTATTCAGGCCCGAAACACAAGTTTTGCATCTTTTCACATGCTGAAGGTTTGCGAAATGCTCCGGATTACTCCCAAACATCATTTTGGGTCTTAAGGAGTAGAATGGGTATATTCGTTGCGAAACCATTTTCGTAACTTCGGTACCCCGAAATAGTGTATTCAGGCCCAAAATACAAGTTTTGCATCTTTTTACATGCCGAAGGTTTGCGAAATGCTCTGGATTACTCCCAAACATCATTTTGGGTCTTATGGAGTAGAATGGGTGTATTCGTTGCGAAACCATTTTCGTAACTTCAGTACCCCGAAATAGTGTATTTAGGCCCGAAATACAAGTTTTGCATCTTTTCACATGACGAAGGTTTGCGAAATGCTCCGGATTACACCCAAACATCATTTTGGGTCTTATAGAGTAGAACGGGTGGATTCATTGCGAAACTATTTTTGTAACTTCGGTACCCTGAAATAGTGTATTTAGGCCCGAAACACAAGTTTTGCATCTTTTCACATGCCGAAGGTTTGCGAAACGCTCCGGAGCACTCCAAAACATCATTTAAGGTCTAATGGAGTAGAATGGGTGTATTTGTTGCGAAACCATTTTCGTAACTTCGGTACCCTGAAATAGTGTACTAAGGGCCGAAACATAAGTTTTGCATGTTTTTACATGCCGAAGGTTTTGCGAAATGCCCTGGAGCACTCCCAAACATAATTTTGGGTCTAATGGAGTAGAATGGGTGCATTCATCACGAAACCATTTTCGTAACTTCGGTACCCTGAAATAGTGTATTCAGACCCGAAACACAAGTTTTGCATCTTTTCACATGCCGGATGTTTGCGAAATGCTCCGGAGCACTCCCAAACATCATTCTTGGTCTAATGGAGTAGAATAGGTGCATTCATTGCGAAACCATTTTCGTAACTTCGGTACCCTAAAATAGTGTATTCACGCCCGAAACACAAGTTTGCATCTTTTCAGATGCCGAAGGTTTGCGAAATGCTTCGGAGCGCTCCCAAACATCATTTTAGGTCTAATGGAGTGGAATGGGTGCATCCATTGCGAAACTATTTTTGTAACTTCGGTTCCCTGAAATAGTCTATTCAGGCCCGAAACACAAGTTTTGCATCTTTTCACATGCCGACGGTTTGCGAAATGCTCCGGATTACTCCCAAACATCATTTTGGGTCTTATGGAGTAGAATGGGTGTATCCGTTGCGAAACCATTTTCGTAACTTCGGTACCCTGAAATAGTGTATTCAGGCCCAAAATACAAGTTTTGCATCTTTTTACATGCCGAAGGTTTGCGAAATGCTCCGGAGCACTCCCAAACATCATTCATTGTCTAATGGAGTAGAATAGGTGCATTCATTGCGAAACCATTTTCGTAATTTCAGTACCCTGAAATAGTGTATTCACGCCCGAAACACAAGTTTTGCATCTTTTCACATGCCGAAGGTTTGCGAAATGCTCCGAAGCACTCCCAAACATCATTTTGGGTCTAATGGAGTAGAATGGGTGCATTCATTGCGATACTATTTTTGTAACTTCGGTACCCTGAAATAGTGTCTTCTGGCCCGAAACACAAGTTTTGCATCTTTTCACATGCCGAAGGTTTGCGAAATGCTCCGGATTACTCCCAAACATCATTTTGGGTCTTATGGAGTAGAATGGGTGTATTCGTTGTAAAACCATTTTCGTAACTTCGGTACCCCGAAATAGTGTATTCAGGCCCAAAATACAAGTTTTGCATCTTTTTACATGCCGAAGGTTTGCGAAATGCTCTGGATTACTCCCAAACATCATTTTGGGTCTTATGGAGTAGAATGGGTGTATTCGTTGCGAAACCATTTTCGTAACTTCAGTACCCCGAAATAGTTTATTTAGGCCCGAAATACAAGTTTTGCATCTTTTCACATGACGAAGGTTTGCGAAATGCTCCGGATTACTCCCAAACATCATTTTGGGTCTTATAGAGTAGAACGGGTGGATTCATTGCGAAACTATTTTTGTAACTTCGGTACCCTGAAATAGTGTATTTGGGCCCGAAACACAAGTTTTGCATCTTTTCACATGCCGAAGGTTTGCGAAATGCTCCGGAGCACTCCAAAACATCATTTAAGGTCTAATGGAGTAGAATGGGTGTATTTGTTGCGAAACCATTTTCGTAACTTCGGTACCCTGAAATAGTGTACTAAGGGCCGAAACATAAGTTTTGCATGTTTTTACATGCCGAAGCTTTTGTGAAATACCCTGGAGCACTCCCAAACATAATTTTGGGTCTAATGGAGTAGAATGGGTGCATTCATCACGAAACCATTTTCGTAACTTCGGTACCCTGAAATAGTGTATTCAGGCCCGAAACACAAGTTTTGCATCTTTTCACATGCCGGATGTTTGCGAAATGCTCCGGAGCACTCCCAAACATCATTCTTGGTCTAATGGAGTAGAATAGGTGCATTCATTGCGAAACCATTTTCATAACTTCGGTACCCTAAAATAGTGTATTCACGCCCGAAACACAAGTTTTGCATCTTTTCACATGCCGAAGGTTTGCGAAATGCTTCGGAGCGCTCCCAAACATCATTTTAGGTCTAATGGAGTGGAATGGGTGCATCCATTGCGAAACTATTTTTGTAACTTCGGTACCCTGAAATAGTCTATTCAGGCCCGAAACACAAGTTTTGCATCTTTTCACATGCCGAAGGTTTGCGAAATGCTCCGGATTACTCCCAAACATCATTTTGGGTCTTATGGAGTAGAATGGGTGTATCCGTTGCGAAACCATTTTCGTAACTTCGGTACCCCGAAATAGTGTATTCAGGCCCAAAATACAAGTTTTGCATCTTTTTACATGCCGAAGGTTTGCGAAATGCTCCGGAGCACTCCCAAACATCATTCTTGGTCTAATGGAGTAGAATAGGTGCATTCATTGCGAAACCATTTTCGTAACTTCGGTACCCTGAAATAGTGTATTCACGCCCGAAACACAAGTTTTGCTTCTTTTCACATGCCGAAGGTTTGCGAAATGCTCCGAAGCACTCCCAAACATCATTTTGGGTCTAATGGAGTAGAATGGGTGCATTCATTGCGATACTATTTTTGTAACTTCGGTACCCTGAAATAGTGTATTCTGGCCCGAAACACAAGTTTTGCATCTTTTCACATGCCGAAGGTTTGCGAAATGCTCCGGATTACTCCCAAACATCATTTTGGGTCTTATGGAGTAGAATGGGTGTATTCGTTGTGAAACCATTTTCGTAACTTCGGTACCCCGAAATAGTGTATTCAGGCCCAAAATACAAGTTTTGCATCTTTTTACATGCCGAAGGTTTGCGAAATGCTCTGGATTACTCCCAAACATCATTTTGGGTCTTATGGAGTAGAATGGGTGTATTCGTTGCGAAACCATTTTCGTAACTTCAGTACCCCGAAATAGTGTATTTAGGCCCGAAATACAAGTTTTGCATCTTTTCACATGATGAAGGTTTGCGAAATGCTCCGGATTACTCCCAAACATCATTTTGGGTCTTATAGAGTAGAACGGGTGGATTCATTGCGAAACTATTTTTGTAACTTCGGTACCCTGAAATAGTGTATTTAGGCCCGAAACACAAGTTTTGCATCTTTTCACATGCCGAAGGTTTGCGAAATGCTCCGAAGCACTCCAAAACATCATTTAAGGTCTAATGGAGTAGAATGGGTGTATTTGTTGCGAAACCATTTTCGTAACTTCGGTACCCTGAAATAGTGTACTAAGTGCCGAAACATAAGTTTTGCATGTTTTTACATGCCGAAGGTTTTGCGAAATGCCCTGGAGCACTCCCAAACATAATTTTGGGTCTAATGGAGTAGAATGGGTGCATTCATCACGAAACCATTTTCGTAACTTCGGTACCCTGAAATAGTGTATTCAGGCCCGAAACACAAGTTTTGCATCTTTTCACATGCCGGATGTTTGCGAAATGCTCCGGAGCACTCCCAAACATCATTCTTGGTCTAATGGAGTAGAATAGGTGCATTCATTGCGAAACCATTTTCGTAACTTCGGTACCCTAAAATAGTGTGTTCACGCCCGAAACACAAGTTTTGCATCTTTTCACATGCCGAAGGTTTGCGAAATGCTTCGGAGCGCTCCCAAACATCATTTTAGGTCTAATGGAGTGGAATGGGTGCATCCATTGCGAAACTATTTTTGTAACTTCGGTACCCTGAAATAGTCTATTCAGGCCCGAAACACAAGTTTTGCATCTTTTCACATGCCGAAGGTTTGCGAAATGCTCCGGATTACTCCCAAACATCATTTTGGGTCTTATGGAGTAGAATGGGTGTATCCGTTGCGAAACCATTTTCGTAACTTCGGTACCCCGAAATAGTGTATTCAGGCCCAAAATACAAGTTTTCATCTTTTTACATGCCGAAGGTTTGCGAAATGCTCCGGAGCACTCCGAAACATCATTCTTGGTCTAATGGAGTAGAATAGGTGCATTCATTGCGAAACCATTTTCGTAACTTCGGTACCCTAAAATAGTGTATTCACGCCCGAAACACAAGTTTTGCATCTTTTCACATGCCGAAGGTTTGCGAAATGCTTCGGAGCGCTCCCAAACATCATTTTAGGTCTAATGGAGTGGAATGGGTGCATCCATTGCGAAACTATTTTTGTAACTTCGGTACCCTGAAATAGTCTATTCAGGCCCGAAACATAAGTTTTGCATCTTTTCACATGCCGAAGGTTTGCGAAATGCTCCGGATTACTCCCAAACATCATTTTGGGTCTTATGGAGTAGAATGGGTGTATCCGTTGCGAAACCATTTTCGTAACTTCGGTACCCCGAAATAGTGTATTCAGGCCCAAAATACAAGTTTTGCATCTTTTTACATGCCGAAGGTTTGCGAAATGCTCCGGAGCACTCCCAAACATCATTCTTGGTCTAATGGAGTAGAATAGGTGCATTCATTGCGAAACTATTTTTGTAACTTCGGTACCCTGAAATAGTTTATTTAGGCCCGAAACACAAGTTTTGCATCTTTTCACATGCCGAAGGTTTGCGAAATGCTCCGGAGCACTCCAAAACATCATTTAAGGTCTAATGGAGTAGAATGGGTGTATTTGTTGCGAAACCATTTTCGTAACTTCGGTACCCTGAAATAGTGTACTAAGTGCCGAAACATAAGTTTTGCATGTTTTTACATGCCGAAGGTTTTGCGAAATGCCCTGGAGCACTCCCAAACATAATTTTGGGTCTAATGGAGTAGAATGGGTGCATTCATCACGAAACCATTTTCGTAACTTCGGTACCCTGAAATAGTGTATTCAGGCCCGAAACACAAGTTTTGCATCTTTTCACATGCCGGATGTTTGCGAAATGCTCCGGAGCACTCCCAAACATCATTCTTGGTCTAATGGAGTAGAATAGGTGCATTCATTGCGAAACCATTTTCGTAACTTCGGTACCCTAAAATAGTGTGTTCACGCCCGAAACACAAGTTTTGCATCTTTTCACATGCCGAAGGTTTGCGAAATGCTTCGGAGCGCTCCCAAACATCATTTTAGGTCTAATGGAGTGGAATGGGTGCATCCATTGCGAAACTATTTTTGTAACTTCGGTACCCTGAAATAGTCTATTCAGGCCCGAAACACAAGTTTTGCATCTTTTCACATGCCGAAGGTTTGCGAAATGCTCCGGATTACTCCCAAACATCATTTTGGGTCTTATGGAGTAGAATGGGTGTATCCGTTGCGAAACCATTTTCGTAACTTCGGTACCCCGAAATAGTGTATTCAGGCCCAAAATACAAGTTTTCATCTTTTTACATGCCGAAGGTTTGCGAAATGCTCCGGAGCACTCCGAAACATCATTCTTGGTCTAATGGAGTAGAATAGGTGCATTCATTGCGAAACCATTTTCGTAACTTCGGTACCCTAAAATAGTGTATTCACGCCCGAAACACAAGTTTTGCATCTTTTCACATGCCGAAGGTTTGCGAAATGCTTCGGAGCGCTCCCAAACATCATTTTAGGTCTAATGGAGTGGAATGGGTGCATCCATTGCGAAACTATTTTTGTAACTTCGGTACCCTGAAATAGTCTATTCAGGCCCGAAACATAAGTTTTGCATCTTTTCACATGCCGAAGGTTTGCGAAATGCTCCGGATTACTCCCAAACGTCATTTTGGGTCTTATGGAGTAGAATGGGTGTATCCGTTGCGAAACCATTTTCGTAACTTCGGTACCCCGAAATAGTGTATTCAGGCCCAAAATACAAGTTTTGCATCTTTTTACATGCCGAAGGTTTGCGAAATGCTCCGGAGCACTCCCAAACATCATTCTTGGTCTAATGGAGTAGAATAGGTGCATTCATTGCGAAACTATTTTTGTAACTTCGGTACCCTGAAATAGTTTATTTAGGCCCGAAACACAAGTTTTGCATCTTTTCACATGCCGAAGGTTTGCGAAATGCTCCGGAGCACTCCAAAACATCATTTAAGGTCTAATGGAGTAGAATGGGTGTATTTGTTGCGAAACCATTTTCGTAACTTCGGTACCCTGAAATAGTGTACTAAGTGCCGAAACATAAGTTTTGCATGTTTTTACATGCCGAAGGTTTTGCGAAATGCCCTGGAGCACTCCCAAACATAATTTTGGGTCTAATGGAGTAGAATGGGTGCATTCATCACGAAACCATTTTCGTAACTTCGGTACCCTGAAATAGTGTATTCAGGCCCGAAACACAAGTTTTGCATCTTTTCACATGCCGGATGTTTGCGAAATGCTCCGGAGCACTCCCAAACATCATTCTTGGTCTAATGGAGTAGAATAGGTGCATTCATTGCGAAACCATTTTCGTAACTTCGGTACCCTAAAATAGTGTGTTCACGCCCGAAACACAAGTTTTGCATCTTTTCACATGACGAAGGTTTGCGAAATGCTTCGGAGCGCTCCCAAACATCATTTTAGGTCTAATGGAGTGGAATGGGTGCATCCATTGCGAAACTATTTTTGTAACTTCGGTACCCTGAAATAGTCTATTCAGGCCCGAAACACAAGTTTTGCATCTTTTCACATGCCGAAGGTTTGCGAAATGCTCCGGATTACTCCCAAACATCATTTTGGGTCTTATGGAGTAGAATGGGTGTATCCGTTGCGAAACCATTTTCGTAACTTCGGTACCCCGAAATAGTGTATTCAGGCCCAAAATACAAGTTTTCATCTTTTTACATGCCGAAGGTTTGCGAAATGCTCCGGAGCACTCCGAAACATCATTCTTGGTCTAATGGAGTAGAATAGGTGCATTCATTGCGAAACCATTTTCGTAACTTCGGTACCCTAAAATAGTGTATTCACGCCCGAAACACAAGTTTTGCATCTTTTCACATGCCGAAGGTTTGCGAAATGCTTCGGAGCGCTCCCAAACATCATTTTAGGTCTAATGGAGTGGAATGGGTGCATCCATTGCGAAACTATTTTTGTAACTTCGGTACCCTGAAATAGTCTATTCAGGCCCGAAACATAAGTTTTGCATCTTTTCACATGCCGAAGGTTTGCGAAATGCTCCGGATTACTCCCAAACATCATTTTGGGTCTTATGGAGTAGAATGGGTGTATCCGTTGCGAAACCATTTTCGTAACTTCGGTACCCCGAAATAGTGTATTCAGGCCCAAAATACAAGTTTTGCATCTTTTTACATGCCGAAGGTTTGCGAAATGCTCCGGAGCACTCCCAAACATCATTCTTGGTCTAATGGAGTAGAATAGGTGCATTCATTGCGAATCCATTTTCGTAACTTCGGTACCCTGAAATAGTGTATTCACGCCCGAAACACAAGTTTTGCTTCTTTTCACATGCCGAAGGTTTGCGAAATGCTCCGAAGCACTCCCAAACATCATTTTGGGTCTAATGGAGTAGAATGGGTGCATTCATTGCGATACTATTTTTGTAACATCGGTACCCTGAAATAGTGTATTATGGCCCGAAACACAAGTTTTGCATCTTTTCACATGCCGAAGGTTTGCGAAATGCTCCGGATTACTCCCAAACATCATTTTGGGTCTTATGGAGTAGAATGGGTGTATTCGTTGTGAAACCATTTTCGTAACTTCGGTACCCCGAAATAGTGTATTCAGGCCCAAAATACAAGTTTTGCATCTTTTTACATGCCGAAGGTTTGCGAAATGCTCTGGATTACTCCCAAACATCATTTTGGGTCTTATGGAGTAGAATGGGTGTATTCGTTGCGAAACCATTTTCGTAACTTCAGTACCCCGAAATAGTGTATTTAGGCCCGAAATACAAGTTTTGCATCTTTTCACATGATGAAGGTTTGCGAAATGCTCCGGATTACTCCCAAACATCATTTTGGGTATTATAGAGTAGAACGGGTGGATTCATTGCGAAACTATTTTTGTAACTTCGGTACCCTGAAATAGTTTATTTAGGCCCGAAACACAAGTTTTGCATCTTTTCACATGCCGAAGGTTTGCGAAATGCTCCGGAGCACTCCAAAACATCATTTAAGGTCTAATGGAGTAGAATGGGTGTATTTGTTGCGAAACCATTTTCGTAACTTCGGTACCCTGAAATAGTGTACTAAGTGCCGAAACATAAGTTTTGCATGTTTTTACATGCCGAAGGTTTTGCGAAATGCCCTGGAGCACTCCCAAACATAATTTTGGGTCTAATGGAGTAGAATGGGTGCATTCATCACGAAACCATTTTCGTAACTTCGGTACCCTGAAATAGTGTATTCAGGCCCGAAACACAAGTTTTGCATCTTTTCACATGCCGGATGTTTGCGAAATGCTCCGGAGCACTCCCAAACATCATTCTTGGTCTAATGGAGTAGAATAGGTGCATTCATTGCGAAACCATTTTCGTAACTTCGGTACCCTAAAATAGTGTGTTCACGCCCGAAACACAAGTTTTGCATCTTTTCACATGACGAAGGTTTGCGAAATGCTTCGGAGCGCTCCCAAACATCATTTTAGGTCTAATGGAGTGGAATGGGTGCATCCATTGCGAAACTATTTTTGTAACTTCGGTACCCTGAAATAGTCTATTCAGGCCCGAAACACAAGTTTTGCATCTTTTCACATGCCGAAGGTTTGCGAAATGCTCCGGATTACTCCCAAACATCATTTTGGGTCTTATGGAGTAGAATGGGTGTATCCGTTGCGAAACCATTTTCGTAACTTCGGTACCCCGAAATAGTGTATTCAGGCCCAAAATACAAGTTTTCATCTTTTTACATGCCGAAGGTTTGCGAAATGCTCCGGAGCACTCCGAAACATCATTCTTGGTCTAATGGAGTAGAATAGGTGCATTCATTGCGAAACCATTTTCGTAACTTCGGTACCCTAAAATAGTGTATTCACGCCCGAAACACAAGTTTTGCATCTTTTCACATGCCGAAGGTTTGCGAAATGCTTCGGAGCGCTCCCAAACATCATTTTAGGTCTAATGGAGTGGAATGGGTGCATCCATTGCGAAACTATTTTTGTAACTTCGGTACCCTGAAATAGTCTATTCAGGCCCGAAACATAAGTTTTGCATCTTTTCACATGCCGAAGGTTTGCGAAATGCTCCGGATTACTCCCAAACATCATTTTGGGTCTTATGGAGTAGAATGGGTGTATCCGTTGCGAAACCATTTTCGTAACTTCGGTACCCCGAAATAGTGTATTCAGGCCCAAAATACAAGTTTTGCATCTTTTTACATGCCGAAGGTTTGCGAAATGCTCCGGAGCACTCCCAAACATCATTCTTGGTCTAATGGAGTAGAATAGGTGCATTCATTGCGAATCCATTTTCGTAACTTCGGTACCCTGAAATAGTGTATTCACGCCCGAAACACAAGTTTTGCTTCTTTTCACATGCCGAAGGTTTGCGAAATGCTCCGAAGCACTCCCAAACATCATTTTGGGTCTAATGGAGTAGAATGGGTGCATTCATTGCGATACTATTTTTGTAACATCGGTACCCTGAAATAGTGTATTATGGCCCGAAACACAAGTTTTGCATCTTTTCACATGCCGAAGGTTTGCGAAATGCTCCGGATTACTCCCAAACATCATTTTGGGTCTTATGGAGTAGAATGGGTGTATTCGTTGTGAAACCATTTTCGTAACTTCGGTACCCCGAAATAGTGTATTCAGGCCCAAAATACAAGTTTTGCATCTTTTTACATGCCGAAGGTTTGCGAAATGCTCTGGATTACTCCCAAACATCATTTTGGGTCTTATGGAGTAGAATGGGTGTATTCGTTGCGAAACCATTTTCGTAACTTCAGTACCCCGAAATAGTGTATTTAGGCCCGAAATACAAGTTTTGCATCTTTTCACATGATGAAGGTTTGCGAAATGCTCCGGATTACTCCCAAACATCATTTTGGGTATTATAGAGTAGAACGGGTGGATTCATTGCGAAACTATTTTTGTAACTTCGGTACCCTGAAATAGTTTATTTAGGCCCGAAACACAAGTTTTGCATCTTTTCACATGCCGAAGGTTTGCGAAATGCTCCGGAGCACTCCAAAACATCATTTAAGGTCTAATGGAGTAGAATGGGTGTATTTGTTGCGAAACCATTTTCGTAACTTCGGTACCCTGAAATAGTGTACTAAGTGCCGAAACATAAGTTTTGCATGTTTTTACATGCCGAAGGTTTTGCGAAATGCCCTGGAGCACTCCCAAACATAATTTTGGGTCTAATGGAGTAGAATGGGTGCATTCATCACGAAACCATTTTCGTAACTTCGGTACCCTGAAATAGTGTATTCAGGCCCGAAACACAAGTTTTGCATCTTTTCACATGCCGGATGTTTGCGAAATGCTCCGGAGCACTCCCAAACATCATTCTTGGTCTAATGGAGTAGAATAGGTGCATTCATTGCGAAACCATTTTCGTAACTTCGGTACCCTAAAATAGTGTGTTCACGCCCGAAACACAAGTTTTGCATCTTTTCACATGCCGAAGGTTTGCGAAATGCTTCGGAGCGCTCCCAAACATCATTTTAGGTCTAATGGAGTGGAATGGGTGCATCCATTGCGAAACTATTTTTGTAACTTCGGTACCCTGAAATAGTCTATTCAGGCCCGAAACACAAGTTTTGCATCTTTTCACATGCCGAAGGTTTGCGAAATGCTCCGGATTACTCCCAAACATCATTTTGGGTCTTATGGAGTAGAATGGGTGTATCCGTTGCGAAACCATTTTCGTAACTTCGGTACCCCGAAATAGTGTATTCAGGCCCAAAATACAAGTTTTGCATCTTTTTACATGCCGAAGGTTTGCGAAATGCTCCGGAGCACTCCCAAACATCATTCTTGGTCTAATGGAGTAGAATAGGTGCATTCATTGCGAATCCATTTTCGTAACTTCGGTACCCTGAAATAGTGTATTCACGCCCGAAACACAAGTTTTGCTTCTTTTCACATGCCGAAGGTTTGCGAAATGCTCCGAAGCACTCCCAAACATCATTTTGGGTCTAATGGAGTAGAATGGGTGCATTCATTGCGATACTATTTTTGTAACATCGGTACCCTGAAATAGTGTATTATGGCCCGAAACACAAGTTTTGCATCTTTTCACATGCCGAAAGTTTGCGAAATGCTCCGGATTACTCCCAAACATCATTTTGGGTCTTATGGAGTAGAATGGGTGTATTCGTTGTGAAACCATTTTCGTAACTTCGGTACCCCGAAATAGTGTATTCAGGCCCAAAATACAAGTTTTGCATCTTTTTACATGCCGAAGGTTTGCGAAATGCTCTGGATTACTCCCAAACATCATTTTGGGTCTTATGGAGTAGAATGGGTGTATTCGTTGCGAAACCATTTTCGTAACTTCAGTACCCCGAAATAGTGTATTTAGGCCCGAAATACAAGTTTTGCATCTTTTCACATGATGAAGGTTTGCGAAATGCTCCGGATTACTCCCAAACATCATTTTGGGTATTATAGAGTAGAACGGGTGGATTCATTGCGAAACTATTTTTGTAACTTCGGTACCCTGAAATAGTTTATTTAGGCCCGAAACACAAGTTTTGCATCTTTTCACATGCCGAAGGTTTGCGAAATGCTCCGGAGCACTCCAAAACATCATTTAAGGTCTAATGGAGTAGAATGGGTGTATTTGTTGCGAAACCATTTTCGTAACTTCGGTACCCTGAAATAGTGTACTAAGTGCCGAAACATAAGTTTTGCATGTTTTTACATGCCGAAGGTTTTGCGAAATGCCCTGGAGCACTCCCAAACATAATTTTGGGTCTAATGGAGTAGAATGGGTGCATTCATCACGAAACCATTTTCGTAACTTCGGTACCCTGAAATAGTGTATTCAGGCCCGAAACACAAGTTTTGCATCTTTTCACATGCCGGATGTTTGCGAAATGCTCCGGAGCACTCCCAAACATCATTCTTGGTCTAATGGAGTAGAATAGGTGCATTCATTGCGAAACCATTTTCGTAACTTCGGTACCCTAAAATAGTGTGTTCACGCCCGAAACACAAGTTTTGCATCTTTTCACATGCCGAAGGTTTGCGAAATGCTTCGGAGCGCTCCCAAACATCATTTTAGGTCTAATGGAGTGGAATGGGTGCATCCATTGCGAAACTATTTTTGTAACTTCGGTACCCTGAAATAGTCTATTCAGGCCCGAAACACAAGTTTTGCATCTTTTCACATGCCGAAGGTTTGCGAAATGCTCCGGATTACTCCCAAACATCATTTTGGGTCTTATGGAGTAGAATGGGTGTATCCGTTGCGAAACCATTTTCGTAACTTCGGTACCCCGAAATAGTGTATTCAGGCCCAAAATACAAGTTTTGCATCTTTTTACATGCCGAAGGTTTGCGAAATGCTCCGGAGCACTCCCAAACATCATTCTTGGTCTAATGGAGTAGAATAGGTGCATTCATTGCGAAACCATTTTCGTAACTTCGGTACCCTGAAATAGTGTATTCACGCCCGAAACACAAGTTTTGCTTCTTTTCACATGCCGAAGGTTTGCGAAATGCTCCGAAGCACTCCCAAACATCATTTTGGGTCTAATGGAGTAGAATGGGTGCATTCATTGCGATACTATTTTTGTAACATCGGTACCCTGAAATAGTGTATTCTGGCCCGAAACACAAGTTTTGCATCTTTTCACATGCCGAAGGTTTGCGAAATGCTCCGGATTACTCCCAAACATCATTTTGGGTCTTATGGAGTAGAATGGGTGTATTCGTTGTGAAACCATTTTCGTAACTTCGGTACCCCGAAATAGTGTATTCAGGCCCAAAATACAAGTTTTGCATCTTTTTACATGCCGAAGGTTTGCGAAATGCTCTGGATTACTCCCAAACATCATTTTGGGTCTTATGGAGTAGAATGGGTGTATTCGTTGCGAAACCATTTTCGTAACTTCAGTACCCCGAAATAGTGTATTTAGGCCCGAAATACAAGTTTTGCATCTTTTCACATGATGAAGGTTTGCGAAATGCTCCGAATTACTCCCAAACATCATTTTGGGTATTATAGAGTAGAACGGGTGGATTCATTGCGAAACTATTTTTGTAACTTCGGTACCCTGAAATAGTTTATTTAGGCCCGAAACACAAGTTTTGCATCTTTTCACATGCCGAAGGTTTGCGAAATGCTCCGGAGCACTCCAAAACATCATTTAAGGTCTAATGGAGTAGAATGGGTGTATTTGTTGCGAAACCATTTTCGTAACTTCGGTACCCTGAAATAGTGTACTAAGTGCCGAAACATAAGTTTTGCATGTTTTTACATGCCGAAGGTTTTGCGAAATGCCCTGGAGCACTCCCAAACATAATTTTGGGTCTAATGGAGTAGAATGGGTGCATTCATCACGAAACCATTTTCGTAACTTCGGTACCCTGAAATAGTGTATTCAGGCCCGAAACACAAGTTTTGCATCTTTTCACATGCCGGATGTTTGCGAAATGCTCCGGAGCACTCCCAAACATCATTCTTGGTCTAATGGAGTAGAATAGGTGCATTCATTGCGAAACCATTTTCGTAACTTCGGTACCCTAAAATAGTGTGTTCACGCCCGAAACACAAGTTTTGCATCTTTTCACATGCCGAAGGTTTGCGAAATGCTTCGGAGCGCTCCCAAACATCATTTTAGGTCTAATGGAGTGGAATGGGTGCATCCATTGCGAAACTATTTTTGTAACTTCGGTACCCTGAAATAGTCTATTCAGGCCCGAAACACAAGTTTTGCATCTTTTCACATGCCGAAGGTTTGCGAAATGCTCCGGATTACTCCCAAACATCATTTTGGGTCTTATGGAGTAGAATGGGTGTATCCGTTGCGAAACCATTTTCGTAACTTCGGTACCCCGAAATAGTGTATTCAGGCCCAAAATACAAGTTTTCATCTTTTTACATGCCGAAGGTTTGCGAAATGCTCCGGAGCACTCCGAAACATCATTCTTGGTCTAATGGAGTAGAATAGGTGCATTCATTGCGAAACCATTTTCGTAACTTCGGTACCCTAAAATAGTGTATTCACGCCCGAAACACAAGTTTTGCATCTTTTCACATGCCGAAGGTTTGCGAAATGCTTCGGAGCGCTCCCAAACATCATTTTAGGTCTAATGGAGTGGAATGGGTGCATCCATTGCGAAACTATTTTTGTAACTTCGGTACCCTGAAATAGTCTATTCAGGCCCGAAACATAAGTTTTGCATCTTTTCACATGCCGAAGGTTTGCGAAATGCTCCGGATTACTCCCAAACATCATTTTGGGTCTTATGGAGTAGAATGGGTGTATCCGTTGCGAAACCATTTTCGTAACTTCGGTACCCCGAAATAGTGTATTCAGGCCCAAAATACAAGTTTTGCATCTTTTTACATGCCGAAGGTTTGCGAAATGCTCCGGAGCACTCCCAAACATCATTCTTGGTCTAATGGAGTAGAATAGGTGCATTCATTGCGAAACTATTTTTGTAACTTCGGTACCCTGAAATAGTTTATTTAGGCCCGAAACACAAGTTTTGCATCTTTTCACATGCCGAAGGTTTGCGAAATGCTCCGGAGCACTCCAAAACATCATTTAAGGTCTAATGGAGTAGAATGGGTGTATTTGTTGCGAAACCATTTTCGTAACTTCGGTACCCTGAAATAGTGTACTAAGTGCCGAAACATAAGTTTTGCATGTTTTTACATGCCGAAGGTTTTGCGAAATGCCCTGGAGCACTCCCAAACATAATTTTGGGTCTAATGGAGTAGAATGGGTGCATTCATCACGAAACCATTTTCGTAACTTCGGTACCCTGAAATAGTGTATTCAGGCCCGAAACACAAGTTTTGCATCTTTTCACATGCCGGATGTTTGCGAAATGCTCCGGAGCACTCCCAAACATCATTCTTGGTCTAATGGAGTAGAATAGGTGCATTCATTGCGAAACCGTTTTCGTAACTTCGGTACCCTAAAATAGTGTGTTCACGCCCGAAACACAAGTTTTGCATCTTTTCACATGCCGAAGGTTTGCGAAATGCTTCGGAGCGCTCCCAAACATCATTTTAGGTCTAATGGAGTGGAATGGGTGCATCCATTGCGAAACTATTTTTGTAACTTCGGTACCCTGAAATAGTCTATTCAGGCCCGAAACACAAGTTTTGCATCTTTTCACATGCCGAAGGTTTGCGAAATGCTCCGGATTACTCCCAAACATCATTTTGGGTCTTATGGAGTAGAATGGGTGTATCCGTTGCGAAACCATTTTCGTAACTTCGGTACCCCGAAATAGTGTATTCAGGCCCAAAATACAAGTTTTGCATCTTTTTACATGCCGAAGGTTTGCGAAATGCTCCGGAGCACTCCCAAACATCATTCTTGGTCTAATGGAGTAGAATAGGTGCATTCATTGCGAAACCATTTTCGTAACTTCGGTACCCTGAAATAGTGTATTCACGCCCGAAACACAAGTTTTGCTTCTTTTCACATGCCGAAGGTTTGCGAAATGCTCCGAAGCACTCCCAAACATCATTTTGGGTCTAATGGAGTAGAATGGGTGCATTCATTGCGATACTATTTTTGTAACATCGGTACCCTGAAATAGTGTATTCTGGCCCGAAACACAAGTTTTGCATCTTTTCACATGCCGAAGGTTTGCGAAATGCTCCGGATTACTCCCAAACATCATTTTGGGTCTTATGGAGTAGAATGGGTGTATTCGTTGTGAAACCATTTTCGTAACTTCGGTACCCCGAAATAGTGTATTCAGGCCCAAAATACAAGTTTTGCATCTTTTTACATGCCGAAGGTTTGCGAAATGCTCTGGATTACTCCCAAACATCATTTTGGGTCTTATGGAGTAGAATGGGTGTATTCGTTGCGAAACCATTCTCGTAACTTCAGTACCCCGAAATAGTGTATTTAGGCCCGAAATACAAGTTTTGCATCTTTTCACATGATGAAGGTTTGCGAAATGCTCCGGATTACTCCCAAACATCATTTTGGGTATTATAGAGTAGAACGGGTGGATTCATTGCGAAACTATTTTTGTAACTTCGGTACCCTGAAATAGTTTATTTAGGCCCGAAACACAAGTTTTGCATCTTTTCACATGCCGAAGGTTTGCGAAATGCTCCGGAGCACTCCAAAACATCATTTAAGGTCTAATGGAGTAGAATGGGTGTATTTGTTGCGAAACCATTTTCGTAACTTCGGTACCCTGAAATAGTGTACTAAGTGCCGAAACATAAGTTTTGCATGTTTTTACATGCCGAAGGTTTTGCGAAATGCCCTGGAGCACTCCCAAACATAATTTTGGGTCTAATGGAGTAGAATGGGTGCATTCATCACGAAACCATTTTCGTAACTTCGGTACCCTGAAATAGTGTATTCAGGCCCGAAACACAAGTTTTGCATCTTTTCACATGCCGGATGTTTGCGAAATGCTCCGGAGCACTCCCAAACATCATTCTTGGTCTAATGGAGTAGAATAGGTGCATTCATTGCGAAACCATTTTCGTAACTTCGGTACCCTAAAATAGTGTGTTCACGCCCGAAACACAAGTTTTGCATCTTTTCACATGCCGAAGGTTTGCGAAATGCTTCGGTGCGCTCCCAAACATCATTTTAGGTCTAATGGAGTGGAATGGGTGCATCCATTGCGAAACTATTTTTGTAACTTCGGTACCCTGAAATAGTCTATTCAGGCCCGAAACACAAGTTTTGCATCTTTTCACATGCCGAAGGTTTGCGAAATGCTCCGGATTACTCCCAAACATCATTTTGGGTCTTATGGAGTAGAATGGGTGTATCCGTTGCGAAACCATTTTCGTAACTTCGGTACCCCGAAATAGTGTATTCAGGCCCAAAATACAAGTTTTGCATCTTTTTACATGCCGAAGGTTTGCGAAATGCTCCGGAGCACTCCCAAACATCATTCTTGGTCTAATGGAGTAGAATAGGTGCATTCATTGCGAAACCATTTTCGTAACTTCGGTACCCTGAAATAGTGTATTCACGCCCGAAACACATGTTTTGCTTCTTTTCACATGCCGAAGGTTTGCGAAATGCTCCGAAGCACTCCCAAACATCATTTTGGGTCTAATGGAGTAGAATGGGTGCATTCATTGCGATACTATTTTTGTAACATCGGTACCCTGAAATAGTGTATTCTGGCCCGAAACACAAGTTTTGCATCTTTTCACATGCCGAAGGTTTGCGAAATGCTCCGGATTACTCCCAAACATCATTTTGGGTCTTATGGAGTAGAATGGGTGTATTCGTTGTGAAACCATTTTCGTAACTTCGGTACCCCGAAATAGTGTATTCAGGCCCAAAATACAAGTTTTGCATCTTTTTACATGCCGAAGGTTTGCGAAATGCTCTGGATTACTCCCAAACATCATTTTGGGTCTTATGGAGTAGAATGGGTGTATTCGTTGCGAAACCATTTTCGTAACTTCAGTACCCCGAAATAGTGTATTTAGGCCCGAAATACAAGTTTTGCATCTTTTCACATGATGAAGGTTTGCGAAATGCTCCGGATTACTCCCAAACATCATTTTGGGTATTATAGAGTAGAACGGGTGGATTCATTGCGAAACTATTTTTGTAACTTCGGTACCCTGAAATAGTGTATTTAGGCCCGAAACACAAGTTTTGCATCTTTTCACATGCCGAAGGTTTGCGAAATGCTCCGGAGCACTCCAAAACATCATTTAAGGTCTAATGGAGTAGAATGGGTGTATTTGTTGCGAAACCATTTTCGTAACTTCGGTACCCTGAAATAGTGTACTAAGTGCCGAAACATAAGTTTTGCATGTTTTTACATGCCGAAGGTTTTGCGAAATGCCCTGGAGCACTCCCAAACATAATTTTGGGTCTAATGGAGTAGAATGGGTGCATTCATCACGAAACCATTTTCGTAACTTCGGTACCCTGAAATAGTGTATTCAGGCCCGAAACACAAGTTTTGCATCTTTTCACATGCCGGATGTTTGCGAAATGCTCCGGAGCACTCCCAAACATCATTCTTGGTCTAATGGAGTAGAATAGGTGCATTCATTGCGAAACCATTTTCGTAACTTCGGTACCCTAAAATAGTGTGTTCACGCCCGAAACACAAGTTTTGCATCTTTTCACATGCCGAAGGTTTGCGAAATGCTTCGGAGCGCTCCCAAACATCATTTTAGGTCTAATGGAGTGGAATGGGTGCATCCATTGCGAAACTATTTTTGTAACTTCGGTACCCTGAAATAGTCTATTCAGGCCCGAAACACAAGTTTTGCATCTTTTCACATGCCGAAGGTTTGCGAAATGCTCCGGATTACTCCCAAACATCATTTTGGGTCTTATGGAGTAGAATGGGTGTATCCGTTGCGAAACCATTTTCGTAACTTCGGTACCCCGAAATAGTGTATTCAGGCCCAAAATACAAGTTTTGCATCTTTTTACATGCCGAAGGTTTGCGAAATGCTCCGGAGCACTCCCAAACATCATTCTTGGTCTAATGGAGTAGAATAGGTGCATTCATTGCGAAACCATTTTCGTAACTTCGGTACCCTGAAATAGTGTATTCACGCCCGAAACACATGTTTTGCTTCTTTTCACATGCCGAAGGTTTGCGAAATGCTCCGAAGCACTCCCAAACATCATTTTGGGTCTAATGGAGTAGAATGGGTGCATTCATTGCGATACTATTTTTGTAACATCGGTACCCTGAAATAGTGTATTCTGGCCCGAAACACAAGTTTTGCATCTTTTCACATGCCGAAGGTTTGCGAAATGCTCCGGATTACTCCCAAACATCATTTTGGGTCTTATGGAGTAGAATGGGTGTATTCGTTGTGAAACCATTTTCGTAACTTCGGTACCCCGAAATAGTGTATTCAGGCCCAAAATACAAGTTTTGCATCTTTTTACATGCCGAAGGTTTGCGAAATCCTCTGGATTACTCCCAAACATCATTTTGGGTCTTATGGAGTAGAATGGGTGTATTCGTTGCGAAACCATTTTCGTAACTTCAGTACCCCGAGATAGTGTATTTAGGCCCGAAATACAAGTTTTGCATCTTTTCACATGATGAAGGTTTGCGAAATGCTCCGGATTACTCCCAAACATCATTTTGGGTATTATAGAGTAGAACGGGTGGATTCATTGCGAAACTATTTTTGTAACTTCGGTACCCTGAAATAGTGTATTTAGGCCCGAAACACAAGTTTTGCATCTTTTCACATGCCGAAGGTTTGCGAAATGCTCCGGAGCACTCCAAAACATCATTTAAGGTCTAATGGAGTAGAATGGGTGTATTTGTTGCGAAACCATTTTCGTAACTTCGGTACCCTGAAATAGTGTACTAAGGGCCGAAACATAAGTTTTGCATGTTTTTACATGCCGAAGCTTTTGTGAAATACCCTGGAGCACTCCCAAACATAATTTTGGGTCTAATGGAGTAGAATGGGTGCATTCATCACGAAACCATTTTCGTAACTTCGGTACCCTGAAATAGTGTATTCAGGCCCGAAACACAAGTTTTGCATCTTTTCACATGCCGGATGTTTGCGACATGCTCCGGAGCACTCCCAAACATCATTCTTGGTCTAATGGAGTAGAATAGGTGCATTCATTGCGAAACCATTTTCATAACTTCGGTACCCTAAAATAGTGTATTCACGCCCGAAACACAAGTTTTGCATCTTTTCACATGCCGAAGGTTTGCGAAATGCTTCGGAGCGCTCCCAAACATCATTTTAGGTCTAATGGAGTGGAATGGGTGCATCCATTGCGAAACTATTTTTGTAACTTCGGTACCCTGAAATAGTCTATTCAGGCCCGAAACACAAGTTTTGCATCTTTTCACATGCCGAAGGTTTGCGAAATGCTCCGGATTACTCCCAAACATCATTTTGGGTCTTATGGAGTAGAATGGGTGTATCCGTTGCGAAACCATTTTCGTAACTTCGGTACCCCGAAATAGTGTATTCAGGCCCAAAATACAAGTTTTGCATCTTTTTACATGCCGAAGGTTTGCGAAATGCTCCGGAGCACTCCCAAACATCATTCTTGGTCTAATGGAGTAGAATAGGTGCATTCATTGCTAAACCATTTTCGTAACTTCGGTACCCTGAAATAGTGTATTCACGCCCGAAACACAAGTTTTGCTTCTTTTCACATGCCGAAGGTTTGCGAAATGCTCCGAAGCACTCACAAACATCATTTTGGGTCTAATGGAGTAGAATGGGTGCATTCATTGCGATACTATTTTTGTAACATCGGTACCCTGAAATAGTGTATTCTGGCCCGAAACATAAGTTTTGCATCTTTTCACATGCCGAAGGTTTGCGAAATGCTCCGGATTACTCCCAAACATCATTTTGGGTCTTATGGAGTAGAATGGGTGTATTCGTTGTGAAACCATTTTCGTAACTTCGGTATCCCGAAATAGTGTATTCAGGCCCAAAATACAAGTTTTGCATCTTTTTACATGCCGAAGGTTTGCGAAATGCTCTGGATTACTCCCAAACATCATTTTGGGTCTTATGGAGTAGAATGGGTGTATTCGTTGCGAAACCATTTTCGTAACTTCAGTACCCCGAAATAGTTTATTTAGGCCCGAAATACAAGTTTTGCATCTTTTCACATGACGAAGGTTTGCGAAATGCTCCGGATTACTCCCAAACATCATTTTGGGTCTTATAGAGTAGAACGGGTGGATTCATTGCGAAACTATTTTTGTAACTTCGGTACCCTGAAATAGTGTATTTGGGCCCGAAACACAAGTTTTGCATCTTTTCACATGCCGAAGGTTTGCGAAATGCTCCGGAGCACTCCAAAACATCATTTAAGGTCTAATGGAGTAGAATGGGTGTATTTGTTGCGAAACCATTTTCGTAACTTCGGTACCCTGAAATAGTGTACTAAGGGCCGAAACATAAGTTTTGCATGTTTTTACATGCCGAAGCTTTTGTGAAATACCCTGGAGCACTCCCAAACATAATTTTGGGTCTAATGGAGTAGAATGGGTGCATTCATCACGAAACCATTTTCGTAACTTCGGTACCCTGAAATAGTGTATTCAGGCCCGAAACACAAGTTTTGCATCTTTTCACATGCCGGATGTTTGCGACATGCTCCGGAGCACTCCCAAACATCATTCTTGGTCTAATGGAGTAGAATAGGTGCATTCATTGCGAAACCATTTTCATAACTTCGGTACCCTAAAATAGTGTATTCACGCCCGAAACACAAGTTTTGCATCTTTTCACATGCCGAAGGTTTGCGAAATGCTTCGGAGCGCTCCCAAACATCATTTTAGGTCTAATGGAGTGGAATGGGTGCATCCATTGCGAAACTATTTTTGTAACTTCGGTACCCTGAAATAGTCTATTCAGGCCCGAAACACAAGTTTTGCATCTTTTCACATGCCGAAGGTTTGCGAAATGCTCCGGATTACTCCCAAACATCATTTTGGGTCTTATGGAGTAGAATGGGTGTATCCGTTGCGAAACCATTTTCGTAACTTCGGTACCCCGAAATAGTGTATTCAGGCCCAAAATACAAGTTTTGCATCTTTTTACATGCCGAAGGTTTGCGAAATGCTCCGGAGCACTCCCAAACATCATTCTTGGTCTAATGGAGTAGAATAGGTGCATTCATTGCTAAACCATTTTCGTAACTTCGGTACCCTGAAATAGTGTATTCACGCCCGAAACACAAGTTTTGCTTCTTTTCACATGCCGAAGGTTTGCGAAATGCTCCGAAGCACTCACAAACATCATTTTGGGTCTAATGGAGTAGAATGGGTGCATTCATTGCGATACTATTTTTGTAACATCGGTACCCTGAAATAGTGTATTCTGGCCCGAAACATAAGTTTTGCATCTTTTCACATGCCGAAGGTTTGCGAAATGCTCCGGATTACTCCCAAACATCATTTTGGGTCTTATGGAGTAGAATGGGTGTATTCGTTGTGAAACCATTTTCGTAACTTCGGTATCCCGAAATAGTGTATTCAGGCCCAAAATACAAGTTTTGCATCTTTTTACATGCCGAAGGTTTGCGAAATGCTCTGGATTACTCCCAAACATCATTTTGGGTCTTATGGAGTAGAATGGGTGTATTCGTTGCGAAACCATTTTCGTAACTTCAGTACCCCGAAATAGTTTATTTAGGCCCGAAATACAAGTTTTGCATCTTTTCACATGACGAAGGTTTGCGAAATGCTCCGGATTACTCCCAAACATCATTTTGGGTCTTATAGAGTAGAACGGGTGGATTCATTGCGAAACTATTTTTGTAACTTCGGTACCCTGAAATAGTGTATTTGGGCCCGAAACACAAGTTTTGCATCTTTTCACATGCCGAAGGTTTGCGAAATGCTCCGGAGCACTCCAAAACATCATTTAAGGTCTAATGGAGTAGAATGGGTGTATTTGTTGCGAAACCATTTTCGTAACTTCGGTACCCTGAAATAGTGTACTAAGGGCCGAAACATAAGTTTTGCATGTTTTTACATGCCGAAGCTTTTGTGAAATACCCTGGAGCACTCCCAAACATAATTTTGGGTCTAATGGAGTAGAATGGGTGCATTCATCACGAAACCATTTTCGTAACTTCGGTACCCTGAAATAGTGTATTCAGGCCCGAAACACAAGTTTTGCATCTTTTCACATGCCGGATGTTTGCGACATGCTCCGGAGCACTCCCAAACATCATTCTTGGTCTAATGGAGTAGAATAGGTGCATTCATTGCGAAACCATTTTCATAACTTCGGTACCCTAAAATAGTGTATTCACGCCCGAAACACAAGTTTTGCATCTTTTGACATGCCGAAGGTTTGCGAAATGCTTCGGAGCGCTCCCAAACATCATTTTAGGTCTAATGGAGTGGAATGGGTGCATCCATTGTGAAACTATTTTTGTAACTTCGGTACCCTGAAATAGTCTATTCAGGCCCGAAACACAAGTTTTGCTTCTTTTCACATGCCGAAGGTTTGCGAAATGCTCCGGATTACTCCCAAACATCATTTTGGGTCTTATGGAGTAGAATGGGTGTATCCGTTGCGAAACCATTTTCGTAACTTCGGTACCCCGAAATAGTGTATTCAGGCCCAAAATACAAGTTTTGCATCTTTTTACATGTCGAAGGTTTGCGAAATGCTCCGGAGCACTCCCAAACATCATTCTTGGTCTAATGGAGTAGAATAGGTGCATTCATTGCGAAACCATTTTCGTAACTTCGGTACCCTGAAATAGTGTATTCACGCCCGAAACACAAGTTTTGCATCTTTTCACATGCCGAAGGTTTGCGAAATGCTCCGAAGCTCTCCCAAACATCATTTTGGGTCTAATGGAGTAGAATGGGTGCATTCATTGCGATACTATTTTTGTAACTTCGGTACCCTGAAATAGTGTATTCTGGCCCGAAACACAAGTTTTGCATCTTTTCACATGCCGAAGGTTTGCGAAATGCTCCGGATTACTCCCAAACATCATTTTGGGTCTTATGGAGTAGAATGGGTGTATTCGTTGTGAAACCATTTTCGTAACTTCGGTACCCCGAAATAGTGTATTCAGGCCCAAAATACAAGTTTTGCATCTTTTTACATGCCGGATGTTTGCGAAATGCTCCGGAGCACTCCCAAACATCATTCTTGGTCTAATGGAGTAGAATAGGTGCATTCATTGCGAAACCATTTTCGTAACTTCGGTACCCTGAAATAGTGTATTCACGCCCGAAACACAAGTTTTGCATCTTTTCACATGCCGAAGGTTTGCGAAATGCTCCGAAGCTCTCCCAAACATCATTTTGGGTCTAATGGAGTAGAATGGGTGCATTCATTGCGATACTATTTTTGTAACTTCGGTACCCTGAAATAGTGTATTCTGGCCCGAAACACAAGTTTTGCATCTTTTCACATGCCGAAGGTTTGCGAAATGCTCCGGATTACTCCCAAACATCATTTTGGGTCTTATGGAGTAGAATGGGTGTATTCGTTGTGAAACCATTTTCGTAACTTCGGTACCCCGAAATAGTGTATTCAGGCCCAAAATACAAGTTTTGCATCTTTTTACATGCCGAAGGTTTGCGAAATGCTCTGGATTACTCCCAAACATCATTTTGGGTCTTATGGAGTAGAATGGGTGTATTCGTTGCGAAACCATTTTCGTAACTTCAGTACCCCGAAATAGTTTATTTAGGCCCGAAATACAAGTTTTGCATCTTTTCACATGACGAAGGTTTGCGAAATGCTCCGGATTACTCCCAAACATCATTTTGGGTCTTATAGAGTAGAACGGGTGGATTCATTGCGAAACTATTTTTGTAACTTGGGTACCCTGAAATAGTGTATTTGGGCCCGAAACACAAGTTTTGCATCTTTTCACATGCCGAAGGTTTGCGAAATGCTCCGGAGCACTCCAAAACATCATTTAAGGTCTAATGGAGTAGAATGGGTGTATTTGTTGCGAAACCATTTTCGTAACTTCGGTACCCTGAAATAGTGTACTAAGTGCCGAAACATAAGTTTTGCATGTTTTTACATGCCGAAGGTTTTGCGAAATGCCCTGGAGCACTCCCAAACATAATTTTGGGTCTAATGGAGTAGAATGGGTGCATTCATCACGAAACCATTTTCGTAACTTCGGTACCCTGAAATAGTGTATTCAGGCCCGAAACACAAGTTTTGCATCTTTTCACATGCCGGATGTTTGCGAAATGCTCCGGAGCACTCCCAAACATCATTCTTGGTCTAATGGAGTAGAATAGGTGCATTCATTGCGAAACCATTTTCGTAACTTCGGTACCCTAAAATAGTGTGTTCACGCCCGAAACACAAGTTTTGCATCTTTTCACATGCCGAAGGTTTGCGAAATGCTTCGGAGCGCTCCCAAACATCATTTTAGGTCTAATGGAGTGGAATGGGTGCATCCATTGCGAAACTATTTTTGTAACTTCGGTACCCTGAAATAGTCTATTCAGGCCCGAAACACAAGTTTTGCATCTTTTCACATGCCGAAGGTTTGCGAAATGCTCCGGATTACTCCCAAACATCATTTTGGGTCTTATGGAGTAGAATGGGTGTATCCGTTGCGAAACCATTTTCGTAACTTCGGTACCCCGAAATAGTGTATTCAGGCCCAAAATACAAGTTTTCATCTTTTTGCATGCCGAAGGTTTGCGAAATGCTCCGGAGCACTCCGAAACATCATTCTTGGTCTAATGGAGTAGAATAGGTGCATTCATTGCGAAACCATTTTCGTAACTTCGGTACCCTAAAATAGTGTATTCACGCCCGAAACACAAGTTTTGCATCTTTTCACATGCCGAAGGTTTGCGAAATGCTTCGGAGCGCTCCCAAACATCATTTTAGGTCTAATGGAGTGGAATGGGTGCATCCATTGCGAAACTATTTTTGTAACTTCGGTACCCTGAAATAGTCTATTCAGTCCCGAAACATAAGTTTTGCATCTTTTCACATGCCGAAGGTTTGCGAAATGCTCCGGATTACTCCCAAACATCATTTTGGGTCTTATGGAGTATAATGGGTGTATCCGTTGCGAAACCATTTTCGTAACTTCGGTACCCCGAAATAGTGTATTCAGGCCCAAAATACAAGTTTTGCATCTTTTTACATGCCGAAGGTTTGCGAAATGCTCCGGAGCACTCCCAAACATCATTCTTGGTCTAATGGAGTAGAATAGGTGCATTCATTGCGAAACCATTTTCGTAACTTCGGTACCCTGAAATAGTGTATTCACGCCCGAAACACAAGTTTTGCATCTTTTCACATGCCGAAGGTTTGCGAAATGCTCCGAAGCACTCCCAAACATCATTTTGGGTCTAATGGAGTAGAATGGGTGCATTCATTGCGATACTATTTTTGTAACTTCGGTACCCTGAAATAGTGTATTCTGGCCCGAAACACAAGTTTTGCATCTTTTCACATGCCGAAGGTTTGCGAAATGCTCCGGATTACTCCCAAACATCATTTTGGGTCTTATGGAGTAGAATGGGTGTATTCGTTGTGAAACCATTTTCGTAACTTCGGTACCCCGAAATAGTGTATTCAGGCCCCAAATACAAGTTTTGCATCTTTTTACATGCCGAAGGTTTGCGAAATGCTCTGGATTACTCCCAAACATCATTTTGGGTCTTATGGAGTAGAATGGGTGTATTCGTTGCGAAACCATTTTCGTAACTTCAGTACCCTGAAATAGTGTATTTAGGCCCGAAATACAAGTTTTGCATCTTTTCACATGATGAAGGTTTGCGAAATGCTCCGGATTACTCCCAAACATCATTTTGGGTATTATAGAGTAGAACGGGTGGATTCATTGCGAAACTATTTTTGTAACTTCGGTGCCCTGAAATAGTTTATTTAGGCCCGAAACACAAGTTTTGCATCTTTTCACATGCCGAAGGTTTGCGAAATGCTCCGGAGCACTCCAAAACATCATTTAAGGTCTAATGGAGTAGAATGGGTGTATTTGTTGCGAAACCATTTTCGTAACTTCGGTACCCTGAAATAGTGTACTAAGTGCCGAAACATAAGTTTTGCATGTTTTTACATGCCGAAGGTTTTGCGAAATGCCCTGGAGCACTCCCAAACATAATTTTGGGTCTAATGGAGTAGAATGGGTGCATTCATCACGAAACCATTTTCGTAACTTCGGTACCTTGAAATAGTGTATTCAGGCCCGAAACACAAGTTTTGCTTCTTTTCACATGCCGGATGTTTGCGAAATGCTCCGGAGCACTCCCAAACATCATTCTTGGTCTAATGGAGTAGAATAGGTGCATTCATTGCGAAACCATTTTCGTAACTTCGGTACCCTAAAATAGTGTGTTCACGCCCGAAACACAAGTTTTGCATCTTTTCACATGCCGAAGGTTTGCGAAATGCTTCGGAGCGCTCCCAAACATCATTTTAGGTCTAATGGAGTGGAATGGGTGCATCCATTGCGAAACTATTTTTGTAACTTCGGTACCCTGAAATAGTCTATTCAGGCCCGAAACACAAGTTTTGCATCTTTTCACATGCCGAAGGTTTGCGAAATGCTCCGGATTACTCCCAAACATCATTTTGGGTCTTATGGAGTAGAATGGGTGTATCCGTTGCGAAACCATTTTCGTAACTTCGGTACCCCGAAATAGTGTATTCAGGCCCAAAATACAAGTTTTCATCTTTTTACATGCCGAAGGTTTGCGAAATGCTCCGGAGCACTCCGAAACATCATTCTTGGTCTAACGGAGTAGAATAGGTGCATTCATTGCGAAACCATTTTCGTAACTTCGGTACCCTAAAATAGTGTATTCACGCCCGAAACACAAGTTTTGCATCTTTTCACATGCCGAAGGTTTGCGAAATGCTTCGGAGCGCTCCCAAACATCATTTTAGGTCTAATGGAGTGGAATGGGTGCATCCATTGCGAAACTATTTTTGTAACTTCGGTACCCTGAAATAGTCTATTCAGTCCCGAAACATAAGTTTTGCATCTTTTCACATGCCGAAGGTTTGCGAAATGCTCCGGATTACTCCCAAACATCATTTTGGGTCTTATGGAGTAGAATGGGTGTATCCGTTGCGAAACCATTTTCGTAACTTCGGTACCCCGAAATAGTGTATTCAGGCCCAAAATACAAGTTTTGCATCTTTTTACATGCCGAAGGTTTGCGAAATGCTCCGGAGCACTCCCAAACATCATTCTTGGTCTAATGGAGTAGAATAGGTGCATTCATTGCGAAACCATTTTCGTAACTTCGGTACCCTAAATAGTGTATTCACGCCCGAAACACAAGTTTTGCATCTTTTCACATGCCGAAGGTTTGCGAAATGCTCCGAAGCACTCCCAAACATCATTTTGGGTCTAATGGAGTAGAATGGGTGCATTCATTGCGATACTATTTTTGTAACTTCGGTACCCTGAAATAGTGTATTCTGGCCCGAAACACAAGTTTTGCATCTTTTCACATGCCGAAGGTTTGCGAAATGCTCCGGATTACTCCCAAACATCATTTTGGGTCTTATGGAGTAGAATGGGTGTATTCGTTGTGAAACCATTTTCGTAACTTCGGTACCCCGAAATAGTGTATTCAGGCCCCAAATACAAGTTTTGCATCTTTTTACATGCCGAAGGTTTGCGAAATGCTCTGGATTACTCCCAAACATCATTTTGGGTCTTATGGAGTAGAATGGGTGTATTCGTTGCGAAACCATTTTCGTAACTTCAGTACCCTAAAATAGTGTATTTAGGCCCGAAATACAAGTTTTGCATCTTTTCACATGATGAAGGTTTGCGAAATGCTCCGGATTACTCCCAAACATCATTTTGGGTATTATAGAGTAGAACGGGTGGATTCATTGCGAAACTATTTTTGTAACTTCGGTGCCCTGAAATAGTTTATTTAGGCCCGAAACACAAGTTTTGCATCTTTTCACATGCCGAAGGTTTGCGAAATGCTCCGGAGCACTCCAAAACATCATTTAAGGTCTAATGGAGTAGAATGGGTGTATTTGTTGCGAAACCATTTTCGTAACTTCGGTACCCTGAAATAGTGTACTAAGTGCCGAAACATAAGTTTTGCATGTTTTTACGTGCCGAAGGTTTTGCGAAATGCCCTGGAGCACTCCCAAACATAATTTTGGGTCTAATGGAGTAGAATGGGTGCATTCATCACGAAACCATTTTCGTAACTTCGGTACCCTGAAATAGTGTATTCAGGCCCGAAACACAAGTTTTGCTTCTTTTCACATGCCGGATGTTTGCGAAATGCTCCGGAGCACTCCCAAACATCATTCTTGGTCTAATGGAGTAGAATAGGTGCATTCATTGCGAAACCATTTTCGTAACTTCGGTACCCTAAAATAGTGTGTTCACGCCCGAAACACAAGTTTTGCATCTTTTCACATGCCGAAGGTTTGCGAAATGCTTCGGAGCGCTCCCAAACATCATTTTAGGTCTAATGGAGTGGAATGGGTGCATCCATTGCGAAACTATTTTTGTAACTTCGGTACCCTGAAATAGTCTATTCAGGCCCGAAACACAAGTTTTGCATCTTTTCACATGCCGAAGGTTTGCGAAATGCTCCGGATTACTCCCAAACATCATTTTGGGTCTTATGGAGTAGAATGGGTGTATCCGTTGCGAAACCATTTTCGTAACTTCGGTACCCCGAAATAGTGTATTCAGGCCCAAAATACAAGTTTTCATCTTTTTACATGCCGAAGGTTTGCGAAATGCTCCGGAGCACTCCGAAACATCATTCTTGGTCTAATGGAGTAGAATAGGTGCATTCATTGCGAAACCATTTTCGTAACTTCGGTACCCTAAAATAGTGTATTCACGCCCGAAACACAAGTTTTGCATCTTTTCACATGCCGAAGGTTTGCGAAATGCTTCGGAGCGCTCCCAAACATCATTTTAGGTCTAATGGAGTGGAATGGGTGCATCCATTGCGAAACTATTTTTGTAACTTCGGTACCCTGAAATAGTCTATTCAGTCCCGAAACATAAGTTTTGCATCTTTTCACATGCCGAAGGTTTGCGAAATGCTCCGGATTACTCCCAAACATCATTTTGGGTCTTATGGAGTAGAATGGGTGTATCCGTTGCGAAACCATTTTCGTAACTTCGGTACCCCGAAATAGTGTATTCAGGCCCAAAATACAAGTTTTGCATCTTTTTACATGCCGAAGGTTTGCGAAATGCTCCGGAGCACTCCCAAACATCATTCTTGGTCTAATGGAGTAGAATAGGTGCATTCATTGCGAAACCATTTTCGTAACTTCGGTACCCTGAAATAGTGTATTCACGCCCGAAACACAAGTTTTGCATCTTTTCACATGCCGAAGGTTTGCGAAATGCTCCGAAGCACTCCCAAACATCATTTTGGGTCTAATGGAGTAGAATGGGTGCATTCATTGCGATACTATTTTTGTAACTTCGGTACCCTGAAATAGTGTATTCTGGCCCGAAACACAAGTTTTGCATCTTTTCACATGCCGAAGGTTTGCGAAATGCTCCGGATTACTCCCAAACATCATTTTGGGTCTTATGGAGTAGAATGGGTGTATTCGTTGTGAAACCATTTTCGTAACTTCGGTACCCCGAAATAGTGTATTCAGGCCCCAAATACAAGTTTTGCATCTTTTTACATGCCGAAGGTTTGCGAAATGCTCTGGATTACTCCCAAACATCATTTTGGGTCTTATGGAGTAGAATGGGTGTATTCGTTGCGAAACCATTTTCGTAACTTCAGTACCCTGAAATAGTGTATTTAGGCCCGAAATACAAGTTTTGCATCTTTTCACATGATGAAGGTTTGCGAAATGCTCCGGATTACTCCCAAACATCATTTTGGGTATTATACAGTAGAACGGGTGGATTCATTGCGAAACTATTTTTGTAACTTCGGTGCCCTGAAATAGTTTATTTAGGCCCGAAACACAAGTTTTGCATCTTTTCACATGCCGAAGGTTTGCGAAATGCTCCGGAGCACTCCAAAACATCATTTAAGGTCTAATGGAGTAGAATGGGTGTATTTGTTGCGAAACCATTTTCGTAACTTCGGTACCCTGAAATAGTGTACTAAGTGCCGAAACATAAGTTTTGCATGTTTTTACATGCCGAAGGTTTTGCGAAATGCCCTGGAGCACTCCCAAACATAATTTTGGGTCTAATGGAGTAGAATGGGTGCATTCATCACGAAACCATTTTCGTAACTTCGGTACCCTGAAATAGTGTATTCAGGCCCGAAACACAAGTTTTGCTTCTTTTCACATGCCGGATGTTTGCGAAATGCTCCGGAGCACTCCCAAACATCATTCTTGGTCTAATGGAGTAGAATAGGTGCATTCATTGCGAAACCATTTTCGTAACTTCGGTACCCTAAAATAGTGTGTTCACGCCCGAAACACAAGTTTTGCATCTTTTCACATGCCGAAGGTTTGCGAAATGCTTCGGAGCGCTCCCAAACATCATTTTAGGTCTAATGGAGTTGAATTGGTGCATCCATTGCGAAACTATTTTTGTAACTTCGGTACCCTGAAATAGTCTATTCAGGCCCGAAACACAAGTTTTGCATCTTTTCACATGCCGAAGGTTTGCGAAATGCTCCGGATTACTCCCAAACATCATTTTGGGTCTTATGGAGTAGAATGGGTGTATCCGTTGCGAAACCATTTTCGTAACTTCGGTACCCCGAAATAGTGTATTCAGGCCCAAAATACAAGTTTTCATCTTTTTACATGCCGAAGGTTTGCGAAATGCTCCGGAGCACTCCGAAACATCATTCTTGGTCTAATGGAGTAGAATAGGTGCATTCATTGCGAAACCATTTTCGTAACTTCGGTACCCTAAAATAGTGTATTCACGCCCGAAACACAAGTTTTGCATCTTTTCACATGCCGAAGGTTTGCGAAATGCTTCGGAGCGCTCCCAAACATCATTTTAGGTCTAATGGAGTGGAATGGGTGCATCCATTGCGAAACTATTTTTGTAACTTCGGTACCCTGAAATAGTCTATTCAGTCCCGAAACATAAGTTTTGCATCTTTTCACATGCCGAAGGTTTGCGAAATGCTCCGGATTACTCCCAAACATCATTTTGGGTCTTATGGAGTATAATGGGTGTATCCGTTGCGAAACCATTTTCGTAACTTCGGTACCCCGAAATAGTGTATTCAGGCCCAAAATACAAGTTTTGCATCTTTTTACATGCCGAAGGTTTGCGAAATGCTCCGGAGCACTCCCAAACATCATTCTTGGTCTAATGGAGTAGAATAGGTGCATTCATTGCGAAACCATTTTCGTAACTTCGGTACCCTGAAATAGTGTATTCACGCCCGAAACACAAGTTTTGCATCTTTTCACATGCCGAAGGTTTGCGAAATGCTCCGAAGCACTCCCAAACATCATTTTGGGTCTAATGGAGTAGAATGGGTGCATTCATTGCGATACTATTTTTGTAACTTCGGTACCCTGAAATAGTGTATTCTGGCCCGAAATACAAGTTTTGCATCTTTTCACATGCCGAAGGTTTGCGAAATGCTCCGGATTACTCCCAAACATCATTTTGGGTCTTATGGAGTAGAATGGGTGTATTCGTTGTGAAACCATTTTCGTAACTTCGGTACCCCGAAATAGTGTATTCAGGCCCAAAATACAAGTTTTGCATCTTTTTACATGCCGAAGGTTTGCGAAATGCTCTGGATTACTCCCAAACATCATTTTGGGTCTTATGGAGTAGAATGGGTGTATTCGTTGCGAAACCATTTTCGTAACTTCAGTACCCCGAAATAGTTTATTTAGGCCCGAAATACAAGTTTTGCATCTTTTCACAAGACGAAGGTTTGCGAAATGCTCCGGATTACTCCGAAACATCATTTTGGGTCTTATAGAGTAGAACGGGTGGATTCATTGCGAAACTATTTTTGTAACTTCGGTACCCTGAAATAGTGTATTTGGGCCCGAAACACAAGTTTTGCATCTTTTCACATGCCGAAGGTTTGCGAAATGCTCCGGAGCACTCCAAAACATCATTTAAGGTCTAATGGAGTAGAATGGGTGTATTTGTTGCGAAACCATTTTCGTAACTTCGGTACCCTGAAATAGTGTACTAAGGGCCGAAACATAAGTTTTGCATGTTTTTACATGCCGAAGGTTTTGCGAAATACCGTGGAGCACTCCCAAACATAATTTTGGGTCTAATGGAGTAGAATGGGTGCATTCATCACGAAACCATTTTCGTAACTTCGGTACCCCGAAATAGTGTATTCAGGCCCAAAACACAAGTTTTGCATCTTTTTACATGCCGGATGTTTGCGAAATGCTCCGGAGCACTCCCAAACATCATTCTTGGTCTAATGGAGTAGAATAGGTGCATTCATTGCGAAACCATTTTCGTAACTTCGGTACCCTGAAATAGTGTATTCACGCCCGAAACACAAGTTTTGCATCTTTTCACATGCCGAAGGTTTGCGAAATGCTCCGAAGCTCTCCCAAACATCATTTTGGGTCTAATGGAGTAGAATGGGTGCATTCATTGCGATACTATTTTTGTAACTTCGGTACCCTGAAATAGTGTATTCTGGCCCGAAACACAAGTTTTGCATCTTTTCACATGCCGAAGGTTTGCGAAATGCTCCGGATTACTCCCAAACATCATTTTGGGTCTTATGGAGTAGAATGGGTGTATTCGTTGTGAAACCATTTTCGTAACTTCGGTACCCCGAAATAGTGTATTCAGGCCCAAAATACAAGTTTTGCATCTTTTTACATGCCGAAGGTTTGCGAAATGCTCTGGATTACTCCCAAACATCATTTTGGGTCTTATGGAGTAGAATGGGTGTATTCGTTGCGAAACCATTTTCGTAACTTCAGTACCCCGAAATAGTTTATTTAGGCCCGAAATACAAGTTTTGCATCTTTTCACAAGACGAAGGTTTGCGAAATGCTCCGGATTACTCCCAAACATCATTTTGGGTCTTATAGAGTAGAACGGGTGGATTCATTGCGAAACTATTTTTGTAACTTCGGTACCCTGAAATAGTGTATTTGGGCCCGAAACACAAGTTTTGCATCTTTTCACATGCCGAAGGTTTGCGAAATGCTCCGGAGCACTCCAAAACAACATTTAAGGTCTAATGGAGTAGAATGGGTGTATTTGTTGCGAAACCATTTTCGTAACTTCGGTACCCTGAAATAGTGTACTAAGGGCCGAAACATAAGTTTTGCATGTTTTTACATGCCGAAGGTTTTGCGAAATACCCTGGAGCACTCCCAAACATAATTTTGGGTCTAATGGAGTAGAATGGGTGCATTCATCACGAAACCATTTTCGTAACTTTGGTACCCTGAAATAGTGTATTCAGGCCCAAAACACAAGTTTTGCATCTTTTCACATGCCGGATGTTTGCGAAATGCTCCGGAGCACTCCCAAACATCATTCTTGGTCTAATGGAGTAGAATAGGTGCATTCATTGCGAAACCATTTTCGTAACTTCAGTACCCTAAAATAGTGTATTCACGCCCGAAACAGAAGTTTTGCATCTTTTTAGATGCCGAAGGTTTGCGAAATGCCTCGGAGCGCTCCCAAACATCATTTTAGGTCTAATGGAGTGGAATGGGTGCATCCATTGCGAAACTATTTTTGTAACTTCGGTTCCCTGAAATAGTCTATTCAGGCCCGAAACACAAGTTTTGCATCTTATCACATGCCGAAGGTTTGCGAAATGCTCCGGATTACTCCCAAACATCATTTTGGGTCTTATGGAGTAGAATGGGTGTATCCGTTGCGAAACCATTTTCGTAACTTCGGTACCCCGAAATAGTGTATTCAGGCCAAAAATACAAGTTTTCATCTTTTTACATGCCGAAGGTTTGCGAAATGCTCCGGAGCACTCCAAAACATCATTCTTGGTCTAATGGAGTAGAATAGGTGCATTCATTGCGAAACCATTTTCGTAACTTTGGTACCCTAAAATAGTGTATTCACGCCCGAAACACAAGTTTTGCATCTTTTCACATGCCGAAGGTTTGCGAAATGCTTCGGAGCGCTCCCAAACATCATTTTAGGTCTAATGGAGTGGAATGGGTGCATCCATTGCGAAACTATTTTTGTAACTTCGGTACCCTGAAATAGTCTATTCAGGCCCGAAACATAAGTTTTGCATCTTTTCACAGGCCGAAGGTTTGCGAAATGCTCCGGATTACTCCCAAACATCATTTTGGGTCTTATGGAGTAGAATGGGTGTATCCGTTGCGAAACCATTTTCGTAACTTCGGTACCCCGAAATAGTGTATTCAGGCCCAAAATACAAGTTTTGCATCTTTTTACATGCCGAAGGTTTGCGAAATGCTCCGGAGCACTCCCAAACATCATTCTTGGTCTAATGGAGTAGAATAGGTGCATTCATTGCGAAACCATTTTCGTAACTTCGGTACCCTGAAATAGTGTATTCACGCCCAAAACACAAGTTTTGCATCTTTTCACATGCCGAAGGTTTGCGAAATGCTCCGAAGCTCTCCCAAACATCATTTTGGGTCTAATGGAGTAGAATGGGTGCATTCATTGCGATACTATTTTTGTAACTTCGGTACCCTGAAATAGTGTATTCTGGCCCGAAACACAAGTTTTGCATCTTTTCACATGCCGAAGGTTTGCGAAATGCTCCGGATTACTGCCAAACATCATTTTGGGTCTTATGGAGTAGAATGGGTGTATTCGTTGTGAAACCATTTTCGTAACTTCGGTACCCCGAAATAGTGTATTCAGGCCCAAAATACAAGTTTTGCATCTTTTTACATGCCGAAGGTTTGCGAAATGCTCTGGATTACTCCCAAACATCATTTTGGGTCTTATGGAGTAGAATGGGTGTATTCGTTGCGAAACCATTTTCGTAACTTCAGTACCCCGAAATAGTTTATTTAGGCCCGAAATACAAGTTTTGCATCTTTTCACAAGACGAAGGTTTGCGAAATGCTCCGGATTACTCCCAAACATCATTTTGGGTCTTATAGAGTAGAACGGGTGGATTCATTGCGAAACTATTTTTGTAACTTCGGTACCCTGAAATAGTGTATTTGGGCCCGAAACACAAGTTTTGCATCTTTTCACATGCCGAAGGTTTGCGAAATGCTCCGGAGCACTCCAAAACATCATTTAAGGTCTAATGGAGTAGAATGGGTGTATTTGTTATGAAACCATTTTCGTAACTTCGGTACCCTGAAAGAGTGTACTAAGGGCCGAAACATAAGTTTTGCATGTTTTTACATGCCGAAGGTTTTGCGAAATACCCTGGAGCACTCCCAAACATAATTTTGGGTCTAATGGAGTAGAATGGGTGCATTCATCACGAAACCATTTTCGTAACTTTGGTACCCTGAAATAGTGTATTCAGGCCCAAAACACAAGTTTTGCATCTTTTCACATGCCGGATGTTTGCGAAATGCTCCGGAGCACTCCCAAACATCATTCTTGGTCTAATGGAGTAGAATAGGTGCATTCATTGCGAAACCATTTTCGTAACTTCAGTACCCTAAAATAGTGTATTCACGCCCGAAACAGAAGTTTTGCATCTTTTTAGATGCCGAAGGTTTGCGAAATGCCTCGGAGCGCTCCCAAACATCATTTTAGGTCTAATGGAGTGGAATGGGTGCATCCATTGCGAAACTATTTTTGTAACTTCGGTTCCCTGAAATAGTCTATTCAGGCCCGAAACACAAGTTTTGCATCTTATCACATGCCGAAGGTTTGCGAAATGCTCCGGATTACTCCCAAACATCATTTTGGGTCTTATGGAGTAGAATGGGTGTATCCGTTGCGAAACCATTTTCGTAACTTCGGTACCCCGAAATAGTGTATTCAGGCCCAAAATACAAGTTTTGCATCTTTTTACATGCCGAAGGTTTGCGAAATGCCCCGGAGCACTCCCAAACATCATTCTTGGTCTAATGGACTAGAATAGGTGCATTCATTGCGAAACTATTTTCGTAACTTCGGTACCCTGAAATAGTGTATTCACGCCCGAAACACAAGTTTTGCATCTTTTCACATGCCGAAGGTTTGCGAAATGCTCCGAAGCACTCCGAAACATCATTTTGGGTATAATGGAGTAGAATGGGTGCATTCATTGCGATACTATTTTTGTAACTTCGGTACCCTGAAATAGTGTATTCTGGCCCGAAACACATGTTTTGCATCTTTTCACATGCCGAAGGTTTGCGAAATGCTCCGGATTACTCCCAAACATCATTTTGGGTCTTATGGAGTAGAATGGGTGTATTCGTTGTGAAACCATTTTCGTAACTTCGGTACCCTAAAATAGTGTGTTCACGCCCGAAACACAAGTTTTGCATCTTTTCACATGCCGAAGGTTTGCGAAATGCTTCGGAGCGCTCCCAAACATCATTTTAGGTCTAATGGAGTGGAATGGGTGCATCCATTGCGAAACTATTTTTGTAACTTCGGTACCCTGAAATAGTCTATTCAGGCCCGAAACACAAGTTTTGCATCTTTTCACATGCCGAAGGTTTGCGAAATGCTCCGGATTACTCCCAAACATCATTTTGGGTCTTATGGAGTAGAATGGGTGTATCCGTTGCGAAACCATTTTCGTAACTTCGGTACCCCGAAATAGTGTATTCAGGCCAAAAATACAAGTTTTCATCTTTTTACATGCCGAAGGTTTGCGAAATGCTCCGGAGCACTCCGAAACATCATTCTTGGTCTAATGGAGTAGAATAGGTGCATTCATTGCGAAACCATTTTCGTAACTTCGGTACCCTAAAATAGTGTATTCACGCCCGAAACACAAGTTTTGCATCTTTTCACATGCCGAAGGTTTGCGAAATGCTTCGGAGCGCTCCCAAACATCATTTTAGGTCTAATGGAGTGGAATGGGTGCATCCATTGCGAAACTATTTTTGTAACTTCGGTACCCTGAAATAGTCTATTCAGGCCCGAAACATAAGTTTTGCATCTTTTCACATGCCGAAGGTTTGCGAAATGCTCCGGATTACTCCCAAACATCATTTTGGGTCTTATGGAGTAGAATGGGTGTATCCGTTGCGAAACCATTTTCGTAACTTCGGTACCCCGAAATAGTGTATTCAGGCCCAAAATACAAGTTTTGCATCTTTTTACATGCCGAAGGTTTGCGAAATGCTCCGGAGCACTCCCAAACATCATTCTTGGTCTAATGGAGTAGAATAGGTGCATTCATTGCGAAACCATTTTCGTAACTTCGGTACCCTGAAATAGTGTATTCACGCCCGAAACACAAGTTTTGCATCTTTTCACATGCCGAAGGTTTGCGAAATGCTCCGAAGCTCTCCCAAACATCATTTTGGGTCTAATGGAGTAGAATGGGTGCATTCATTGTGATACTATTTTTGTAACTTCGGTACCCTGAAATAGTGTATTCTGGCCCGAAACACAAGTTTTGCATCTTTTCACATGCCGAAGGTTTGCGAAATGCTCCGGATTACTCCCAAACATCATTTTGGGTTTTATGGAGTAGAATGGGTGTATTCGTTGTGAAACCATTTTCGTAACTTCGGTACCCCGAAATAGTGTATTCAGGCCCAAAATACAAGTTTTGCATCTTTTTACATGCCGAAGGTTTGCGAAATGCTCTGGATTACTCCCAAACATCATTTTGGGTCTTATGGAGTAGAATGGGTGTATTCGTTGCGAAACCATTTTCGTAACTTCAGTACCCCGAAATAGTTTATTTAGGCCTGAAATACAAGTTTTGCATCTTTTCACAAGACGAAGGTTTGCGAAATGCTCCGGATTACTCCCAAACATCATTTTGGGTCTTATAGAGTAGAACGGGTGGATTCATTGCGAAACTATTTTTGTAACTTCGGTACCCTGAAATAGTGTATTTGGGCCCGAAACACAAGTTTTGCATCTTTTCACATGCCGAAGGTTTGCGAAATGCTCCGGAGCACTCCAAAACATCATTTAAGGTCTAATGGAGTAGAATGGGTGTATTTGTTGCGAAACCATTTTCGTAACTTCGGTACCCTGAAATAGTGTACTAAGGGCCGAAACATAAGTTTTGCATGTTTTTACATGCCGAAGGTTTTGCGAAATACCCTGGAGCACTCCCAAACATAATTTTGGGTCTAATGGAGTAGAATGGGTGCATTCATCACGAAACCATTTTCGTAACTTTGGTACCCTGAAATAGTGTATTCAGGCCCAAAACACAAGTTTTGCATCTTTTCACATGCCGGATGTTTGCGAAATGCTCCGGAGCACTCCCAAACATCATTCTTGGTCTAATGGAGTAGAATAGGTGCATTCATTGCGAAACCATTTTCGTAACTTCAGTACCCTAAAATAGTGTATTCACGCCCGAAACAGAAGTTTTGCATCTTTTCAGATGCCGAAGGTTTGCGAAATGCCTCGGAGCGCTCCCAAACATCATTTTAGGTCTAATGGAGTGGAATGGGTGCATCCATTGCGAAACTATTTTTGTAACTTCGGTTCCCTGAAATAGTCTATTCAGGCCCGAAACACAAGTTTTGCATCTTTTCACATGCCGAAGGTTTGCGAAATGCTCCGGATTACTCCCAAACATCATTTTGGGTCTTATGGAGTAGAATGGGTGTATCCGTTACGAAACCATTTTCGTAACTTCGGTACCCCGAAATAGTGTATTCAGGCCCAAAATACAAGTTTTGCATCTTTTTACATGCCGAAGGTTTGCGAAATGCCCCGGAGCACTCCCAAACATCATTCTTGGTCTAATGGACTAGAATAGGTGCATTCATTGCGAAACTATTTTCGTAACTTCGGTACCCTGAAATAGTGTATTCATGCCCGAAACACAAGTTTTGCATCTTTTCACATGCCGAAGGTTTGCGAAATGCTCCGAAGCACTCCCAAACATCATTTTGGGTCTAATGGAGTAGAATGGGTGCATTCATTGCGATACTATTTTTGTAACTTCGGTACCCTGAAATAGTGTATTCTGGCCCGAAACACATGTTTTGCATCTTTTCACATGCCGAAGGTTTGCGAAATGCTCCGGATTACTCCCAAACATCATTTTGGTGTCTTATGGAGTAGAATGGGTGTATTCGTTGTGAAACCATTTTCGTAACTTCGGTACCCTAAAATAGTGTGTTCACGCCCGAAACACAAGTTTTGCATCTTTTCACATGCCGAAGGTTTGCGAAATGCTTCGGAGCGCTCCCAAACATCATTTTAGGTCTAATGGAGTGGAATGGGTGCATCCATTGCGAAACAATTTTTGTAACTTCGGTACCCTGAAATAGTCTATTCAGGCCCGAAACACAAGTTTTGCATCTTTTCACATGCCGAAGGTTTGCGAAATGCTCCGGATTACTCCCAAACATCATTTTGGGTCTTATGGAGTAGAATGGGTGTATCCGTTGCGAAACCATTTTCGTAACTTCGGTACCCCGAAATAGTGTATTCAGGCCAAAAATACAAGTTTTCATCTTTTTACATGCCGAAGGTTTGCGAAATGCTCCGGAGCACTCCGAAACATCATTCTTGGTCTAATGGAGTAGAATAGGTGCATTCATTGCGAAACCATTTTCGTAACTTCGGTACCCTAAAATAGTGTATTCACGCCCGAAACACAAGTTTTGCATCTTTTCACATGCCGAAGGTTTGCGAAATGCTTCGGAGCGCTCCCAAACATCATTTTAGGTCTAATGGAGTGGAATGGGTGCATCCATTGCGAAACTATTTTTGTAACTTCGGTACCCTGAAATAGTCTATTCATGCCCGAAACATAAGTTTTGCATCTTTTCACATGCCGAAGGTTTGCGAAATGCTCCGGATTACTCCCAAACATCATTTTGGGTCTTATGGAGTAGAATGGGTGTATCCGTTGCGAAACCATTTTCGTAACTTCGGTACCCCGAAATAGTGTATTCAGGCCCAAAATACAAGTTTTGCATCTTTTTACATGCCGAAGGTTTGCGAAATGCTCCGGAGCACTCCCAAACATCATTCTTGGTCTAATGGAGTAGAATAGGTGCATTCATTGCGAAACCATTTTCGTAACTTCGGTACCCTGAAATAGTGTATTCACGCCCGAAACACAAGTTTTGCATCTTTTCACATGCCGAAGGTTTGCGAAATGCTCCGAAGCTCTCCCAAACATCATTTTGGGTCTAATGGAGTAGAATGGGTGCATTCATTGCGATACTATTTTTGTAACTTCGGTACCCTGAAATAGTGTATTCTGGCCCGAAACACAAGTTTTGCATCTTTTCACATGCCGAAGGTTTGCGAAATGCTCCGGATTACTCCCAAACATCATTTTGGGTCTTATGGAGTAGAATGGGTGTATTCGTTGTGAAACCATTTTCGTAACTTCGGTACCCCGAAATAGTGTATTCAGGCCCAAAATACAAGTTTTGCATCTTTTTACATGCCGAAGGTTTGCGAAATGCTCTGGATTACTCCCAAACATCATTTTGGGTCTTATGGAGTAGAATGGGTGTATTCGTTGCGAAACCATTTTCGTAACTTCAGTACCCCGAAATAGTTTATTTAGGCCCGAAATACAAGTTTTGCATCTTTTCACAAGACGAAGGTTTGCGAAATGCTCCGGATTACTCCCAAACATCATTTTGGGTCTTATAGAGTAGAACGGGTGGATTCATTGCGAAACTATTTTTGTAACTTCGGTACCCTGAAATAGTGTATTTGGGCCCGAAACACAAGTTTTGCATCTTTTCACATGCCGAAGGTTTGCGAAATGCTCCGGAGCACTCCAAAACATCATTTAAGGTCTAATGGAGTAGAATGGGTGTATTTGTTGCGAAACCATTTTCGTAACTTCGGTACCCTGAAATAGTGTACTAAGGGCCGAAACATAAGTTTTGCATGTTTTTACATGCCGAAGGTTTTGCGAAATACCCTGGAGCACTCCCAAACATAATTTTGGGTCTAATGGAGTAGAATGGGTGCATTCATCACGAAACCATTTTCGTAACTTTGGTACCCTGAAATAGTGTATTCAGGCCCAAAACACAAGTTTTGCATCTTTTCACATGCCGGATGTTTGCGAAATGCTCCGGAGCACTCCCAAACATCATTCTTTGTCTAATGGAGTAGAATAGGTGCATTCATTGCGAAACCATTTTCGTAACTTCAGTACCCTAAAATAGTGTATTCACGCCCGAAACAGAAGTTTTGCATCTTTTCAGATGCCGAAGGTTTGCAAAATGCCTCGGAGCGCTCCCAAACATCATTTTAGGTCTAATGGAGTGGAATGGGTGCATCCATTGCGAAACTATTTTTGTAACTTCGGTTCCCTGAAATAGTCTATTCAGGCCCGAAACACAAGTTTTGCATCTTTTCACATGCCGAAGGTTTGCGAAATGCTCCAGATTACTCCCAAACATCATTTTGGGTCTTATGGAGTAGAATGGGTGTATCCGTTGCGAAACCATTTTCGTAACTTCGGTACCCCGAAATAGTGTATTCAGGCCCAAAATACAAGTTTTGCATCTTTTTACATGCCGAAGGTTTGCGAAATGCCCCGGAGCACTCCCAAACATCATTCTTGGTCTAACGGAGTAGAATAGGTGCATTCATTGCGAAACTATTTTCGTAACTTCGGTACCCTGAAATAGTGTATTCACGCCCGAAACACAAGTTTTGCATCTTTTCACATGCCGAAGGTTTGCGAAATGCTCCGAAGCACTCCCAAACATCATTTTGGGTCTAATGGAGTAGAATGGGTGCATTCATTGCGATACTATTTTTGTAACTTCGGTACCCTGAAATAGTGTATTCTGGCCCGAAACACATGTTTTGCATCTTTTCACATGCCGAAGGTTTGCGAAATGCTCCGGATTACTCCCAAACATCATTTTGGGTCTTATGGAGTAGAATGGGTGTATTCGTTGTGAAACCATTTTCGTAACTTCGGTACCCTAAAATAGTGTGTTCACGCCCGAAACACAAGTTTTGCATCTTTTCACATGCCGAAGGTTTGCGTAATGCTTCGGAGCGCTCCCAAACATCATTTTAGGTCTAATGGAGTGGAATGGGTGCATCCATTGCGAAACTATTTTTGTAACTTCGGTACCCTGAAATAGTCTATTCAGGCCCGAAACACAAGTTTTGCATCTTTTCACATGCCGAAGGTTTGCGAAATGCTCCGGATTACTCCCAAACATCATTTTGGGTCTTATGGAGTAGAATGGGTGTATCCGTTGCGAAACCATTTTCGTAACTTCGGTACCCCGAAATAGTGTATTCAGGCCAAAAATACAAGTTTTCATCTTTTTACATGCCGAAGGTTTGCGAAATGCTCCGGAGCACTCCGAAACATCATTCTTGGTCTAATGGAGTAGAATAGGTGCATTCATTGCGAAACCATTTTCGTAACTTCGGTACCCTAAAATAGTGTATTCACGCCCGAAACACAAGTTTTGCATCTTTTCACATGCCGAAGGTTTGCGAAATGCTTCGGAGCGCTCCCAAACATCATTTTAGGTCTAATGGAGTGGAATGGTGCATCCATTGCGAAACTATTTTTGTAACTTCGGTAGCCTGAAATAGTCTATTCAGGCCCGAAACATAAGTTTTGCATCTTTTCACATGCCGAAGGTTTGCGAAATGCTCCGGATTACTCCCAAACATCATTTTGGGTCTTATGGAGTAGAATGGGTGTATCCGTTGCGAAACCATTTTCGTAACTTCGGTACCCCGAAATAGTGTATTCAGGCCCAAAATACAAGTTTTGCATCTTTTTACATGCCGAAGGTTTGCGAAATGCTCCGGAGCACTCCCAAACATCATTCTTGGTCTAATGGAGTAGAATAGGTGCATTCATTGCGAAACCATTTTCGTAACTTCGGTACCCTGAAATAGTGTATTCACGCCCGAAACACAAGTTTTGCATCTTTTCACATGCCGAAGGTTTGCGAAATGCTCCGAAGCTCTCCCAAACATCATTTTGGGTCTAATGGAGTAGAATGGGTGCATTCATTGCGATACTATTTTTGTAACTTCGGTACCCTGAAATAGTGTATTCTGGCCCGAAACACAAGTTTTGCATCTTTTCACATGCCGAAGGTTTGCGAAATGCTCCGGATTACTCCCAAACATCATTTTGGGTCTTATGGAGTAGAATGGGTGTATTCGTTGTGAAACCATTTTCGTAACTTCGGTACCCCGAAATAGTGTATTCAGGCCCAAAATACAAGTTTTGCATCTTTTTACATGCCGAAGGTTTGCGAAATGCTCTGGATTACTCCCAAACATCATTTTGGGTCTTATGGAGTAGAATGGGTGTATTCGTTGTGAAACCATTTTCGTAACTTCAGTACCCCGAAATAGTTTATTTAGGCCCGAAATACAAGTTTTGCATCTTTTCACAAGACGAAGGTTTGCGAAATGCTCCGGATTACTCCCAAACATCATTTTGGGTCTTATAGAGTAGAACGGGTGGATTCATTGCGAAACTATTTTTGTAACTTCGGTACCCTGAAATAGTGTATTTGGGCCCGAAACACAAGTTTTGCATCTTTTCACATGCCGAAGGTTTGCGAAATGCTCCGGAGCACTCCAAAACATCATTTAAGGTCTAATGGAGTAGAATGGGTGTATTTGTTGTGAAACCATTTTCGTAACTTCGGTACCCTGAAATAGTGTACTAAGGGCCGAAACATAAGTTTTGCATGTTTTTACATGCCGAAGGTTTTGCGAAATACCCTGGAGCACTCCCAAACATAATTTTGGGTCTAATGGAGTAGAATGGGTGCATTCATCACGAAACCATTTTCGTAACTTTGGTACCCTGAAATAGTGTATTCAGGCCCAAAACACAAGTTTTGCATCTTTTCACATGCCGGATGTTTGCGAAATGCTCCGGAGCACTCCCAAACATCATTCTTGGTCTAATGGAGTAGAATAGGTGCATTCATTGCGAAACCATTTTCGTAACTTCAGTACCCTAAAATAGTGTATTCACGCCCGAAACAGAAGTTTTGCATCTTTTCAGATGCCGAAGGTTTGCGAAATGCCTCGGAGCGCTCCCAAACATCATTTTAGGTCTAATGGAGTGGAATGGGTGCATCCATTGCGAAACTATTTTTGTAACTTCGGTTCCCTGAAATAGTCTATTCAGGCCCGAAACACAAGTTTTGCATCTTTTCACATGCCGAAGGTTTGCGAAATGCTCTGGATTACTCCCAAACATCATTTTGGGTCTTATGGAGTAGAATGGGTGTATCCGTTGAGAAACCATTTTCGTAACTTCGGTACCCCGAAATAGTGTATTCAGGCCCAAAATACAAGTTTTGCATCTTTTTACATGCCGAAGGTTTGCGAAATGCCTCGGAGCACTCCCAAACATCATTCTTGGTCTAATGGAGTAGAATAGGTGCATTCATTGCGAAACCATTTTCGTAACTTCGGTACCCTGAAATAGTGTATTCACGCCCGAAACACAAGTTTTGCATCTTTTCACATGCCGAAGGTTTGCGAAATGCTCCGAAGCACTCCCAAACATCATTTTGGGTCTAATGGAGTAGAATGGGTGCATTCATTGCGATACTATTTTTGTAACTTCGGTACCCTGAAATAGTGTATTCTGGCCCGAAACACATGTTTTGCATCTTTTCACATGCCGAAGGTTTGCGAAATGCTCCGGATTACTCCCAAACATCATTTTGGGTCTTATGGAGTAGAATGGGTGTATTCGTTGTGAAACCATTTTCGTAACTTCGGTACCCCGAAATAGTGTATTCAGGCCCAAAATACAAGTTTTGCATCTTTTTACATGCCGAAGGTTTGCGAAATGCTCTGGATTACTCCCAAACATCATTTTGGGTCTTATGGAGTAGAATGGGTGTATTCGTTGCGAAACCATTTTCGTAACTTCAGTACCCCGAAATAGTGTATTTAGGCCCGAAATACAAGTTTTGCATCTTTTCACATGATGAAGGTTTGCGAAATGCTCCGGATTACTCCCAAACATCATTTTGGGTCTTATAGAGTAGAACGGGTGGATTCATTGCGAAACTATTTTTGTAACTTCGGTACCCTGAAGTAGTGTATTTAGGCCCGAAACACAAGTTTTGCATCTTTTCACATGCCGAAGGTTTGCGAAATGCTCCGGAGCACTCCAAAACATCATTTAAGGTCTAATGGAGTAGAATGGGTGTATTTGTTGCGAAACCATTTTCGTAACTTCGGTACCCTGAAATAGTGTACTAAGGGCCGAAACATAAGTTTTGCATGTTTTTACACGCCGAAGGTTTTGCGAAATGCCCTGGAGCACTCCCAAACATAATTTTGGGTCTAATGGAGTAGAATGGGTGCATTCATCACGAAACCATTTTCGTAACTTCGGTACCCTGAAATAGTGTATTCAGGCCCGAAACACAAGTTTTGCATCTTTTCACATGCCGGATGTTTGCGAAATGCTCCGTAGCACTCCCAAACATCATTCTTGGTCTAATGGAGTAGAATAGGTGCATTCATTGCGAAACCATTTTCGTAACTTCGGTACCCTAAAATAGTGTGTTCACGCCCGAAACACAAGTTTTGCATCTTTTCACATGCCGAAGGTTTGCGAAATGCTTCGGAGCGCTCCCAAACATCATTTTAGGTCTAATGGAGTGGAATGGGTGCATCCATTGAGAAACTATTTTTGTAACTTCGGTACCCTGAAATAGTCTATTCAGGCCCGAAACACAAGTTTTGCATCTTTTCACATGCCGAAGGATTGCGAAATGCTCCGGATTACTCGCAAACATCATTTTGGGTCTTATGGAGTAGAATGGGTGTATCCGTTGCGAAACCATTTTCGTAACTTCGGTACCCCGAAATAGTGTATTCAGGCCCAAAATACAAGTTTTCATCTTTTTACATGCCGAAGGTTTGCGAAATGCTCCGGAGCACTCCGAAACATCATTCTTGGTCTAATGGAGTAGAATAGGTGCATGCATTGCGAAACCATTTTCGTACCTTCGGTACCCTAAAATAGTGTATTCACGCCCGAAACACAAGTTTTGCATCTTTTCACATGCCGAAGGTTTGCGAAATGCTTCGGAGCGCTCCAAACATCATTTTAGGTCTAATGGAGTGGAATGGGTGCATCCATTGCGAAACTATTTTTGTAACTTCGGTACCCTGAAATAGTCTATTCAGGCCCGAAACATAAGTTTTGCATCTTTTCACATGCCGAAGGTTTGCGAAATGCTCCGAAGCACTCCCAAACATCATTTTGGGTCTAATGGAGTAGAATGGGTGCATTCATTGCGATACTATTTTTGTAACTTCGGTACCCTGAAATAGTGTATTCTGGCATGAAACACAAGTTTTGCATCTTTTCACATGCCGAAGGTTTGCGAAATGCTCCGGATTGCTCCCACACATCATTTTGGGTCTTATGGAGTAGAATGGGTGTATTCGTTGTGAAACCATTTTCGTAACTTCGGTACCCCAAAATAGTGTATTCAGGCCCAAAATACAAGTTTTGCATCTTTTTACATGCCGAAGGTTTGCGAAATGCTCCGGAGCACTCCCAAACATCATTCTTGGTCTAATGGAGTAGAATAGGTGCATTCATTGCGAAACCATTTTCGCAACTTCAGTACCCTGAAATAGTGTATTCACGCCCGAAACACAAGTTTTGCATCTTTTCACATACCGAAGGTTTGCAAAATGATCTGGAGCACTCCCAAACATCATTTTGGGTCTAATGGAGTAGAATGGGTGCATTCATTGCGAAACTATTTTTGTAACCTCGGTACCCAGAAATAGTGTATTCAGGCCAGAAACACAAGTTTTGCATCTTTTCACATGCCCAAGGTTTGCGAAATGCTCCGGATTACTCCCAAACATCATTTTGGGTCTTATGGAGTAGAATGGGTGTATTCATTGCGAAACCATTTTCGTAACTTCGGTACCCTAAAATAGTGAATTCACTCCCGAAACACAAGTTTTGCATCTTTTCACATGCCGAAGGTTTGCGAAATGCTCCGGAGCACTCCCAAACATCATTTTGGGTCTAACGGAGTAGAATGGGTGCATTCATTGTGAAACTATTTTTGTAACTTCGGTACCCTGAAATAGTGTATTCAGGATCGAAACACAAGTTTTGCATCTTTTCACATGCCGAAGGATTGCGAAATGCTCCGGATTACTCCCAAACATCATTCTTGGTCTAATGGAGTAGAATGGGTGTATTCATTGCGAAACCATTTTCGTAACTTCGGTACCCTAAAATAGTGAATTCACTCCCGAAACACAAGTTTTGCATCTTTTCACATGCCGAAGGTTTGCGAAATGCTCTGGAGCACTCCCAAACATCATTTTGGGTCTAATGGAGTAGAATGGGTGCATTCATTGCGAAACTATTTTTGTAACATCGGTACCCTGAAATAGTGTATTCAAGCCCGAAACACAAGTTTTGCATCTTTTCACATGCCGAAGGTTTGCGAAATGCTCCGAAGCACTCCCAAACATTATTTTGGGTCTAATGGAGTAGAATGGGTGCATTCATTGCGATACTATTTTTGTAACTTCGGTACCCTGAAATAGTGTATTCTGGCCCGAAACACAAGTTTTGCATCTTTTCACATGCCGAAGGTTTGCGAAATGCTCCGGATTACTCCCACATATGATTTTGGGTCTTATGGAGTAGAATGGGTGTATGCGTTGTGAAACCATTTTCGTAACTTCGGTACCCCAAAATAGTGTATTCAGGCCCAAAATACAAGTTTTGCATCTTTTTACATGCCGAAGGTTTGCGAAATGCTCCGGAGCACTCCCAAACATCATTCTTGGTCTAATGGAGTAGAATAGGTGCATTCATTGCGAAACCATTTTCGCAACTTCAGTACCCTGAAATAGTGTATTCACGCCCGAAACACAAGTTTTGCATCTTTTCACATGCCGAAGGTTTGCAAAATGATCTGGAGCACTCCCAAACATCATTTTGGGTCTAATGGAGTAGAATGGGTGCATTCATTGCGAAACTATTTTTGTAACCTCGGTACCCAGAAATAGTGTATTCAGGCCAGAAACACAAGTTTTGCATCTTTTCACATGCCCAAGGTTTGCGAAATGCTCCGGATTACTCCCAAACATCATTTTGGGTCTTATGGAGTAGAATGGGTGTATTCATTGCGAAACCATTTTCGTAACTTCGGTACCCTAAAATAGTGAATTCACTCCCGAAACACAAGTTTTGCATCTTTTCACATGCCGAAGGTTTGCGAAATGCTCCGGAGCACTCCCAAACATCATTTTGGGTCTAACGGAGTAGAATGGGTGCATTCATTGTGAAACTATTTTTGTAACTTCGGTACCCTGAAATAGTGTATTCAGGACCGAAACACAAGTTTTGCATCTTTTCACATGCCGAAGGATTGCGAAATGCTCCGGATTACTCCCAAACATCATTCTTGGTCTAATGGAGTAGAATAGGTGCATTCATTGCGAAACCATTTTCGTAACTTCGGTACACTGAAATAGTGTATTCAGGCCCGAAACACAAGTTTTGCATCTTTTCACATGCCGAAGGTTTGCGAAATGCTCCGGAGCACTCCCAAACATCATTTTAGGTCTAATGGAGTAGAATGGGTGCATTCATTGCGAAACTATTTTTGTAACATCGGTACCCTGAAATAGTGTATTCAAGCCCGAAACACAAGTTTTGCATCTTTTCACATGCCGAAGGTTTGCGAAATGCTCCGGAGCACTCCCAAACATCATTTTGGGTCTAATGGAATAGAATGGGTGGATTCATTGCGAAACTATTTTTGTAACTTCGGTACCCTGAAATAGTGTATTTAGTCCCAAAAACAAGTTTTGCATCTTTTCACATGCCGAAGGTTTGCGAAATGCTCTGGAGCACTCCCAAACATCATTTTGGGTCTAATGGAGTAGAATGCGTGCATTCATTGCGAAACTATTTTTGTAACATCGGTACCCTGAAATAGTGTATTCAAGCCCGAAACACAAGTTTTGCATCTTTTCACATGCCGAAGGTTTGCGAAATGCTCCGAAGCACTCCCAAACATTATTTTGGGTCTAATGGAGTAGAATGGGTGCATTCATTGCGATACTATTTTTGTAACTTCGGTACCCTGAAATAGTGTATTCTGGCCCGAAACACAAGTTTTGCATCTTTTCACATGCCGAAGGTTTGCGAAATGCTCCGGATTACTCCCACATATGATTTTGGGTCTTATGGAGTAGAATGGGTGTATGCGTTGTGAAACCATTTTCGTAACTTCGGTACCCCAAAATAGTGTATTCAGGCCCAAAATACAAGTTTTGCATCTTTTTACATGCCGAAGGTTTGCGAAATGCTCCGGAGCACTCCCAAACATCATTCTTGGTCTAATGGAGTAGAATAGGTGCATTCATTGCGAAACCATTTTCGCAACTTCAGTACCCTGAAATAGTGTATTCACGCCCGAAACACAAGTTTTGCATCTTTTCACATGCCGAAGGTTTGCAAAATGATCTGGAGCACTCCCAAACATCATTTTGGGTCTAATGGAGTAGAATGGGTGCATTCATTGCGAAACTATTTTTGTAACCTCGGTACCCAGAAATAGTGTATTCAGGCCAGAAACACAAGTTTTGCATCTTTTCACATGCCCAAGGTTTGCGAAATGCTCCGGATTACTCCCAAACATCATTTTGGGTCTTATGGAGTAGAATGGGTGTATTCATTGCGAAACCATTTTCGTAACTTCGGTACCCTAAAATAGTGAATTCACTCCCGAAACACAAGTTTTGCATCTTTTCACATGCCGAAGGTTTGCGAAATGCTCCGGAGCACTCCCAAACATCATTTTGGGTCTAACGGAGTAGAATGGGTGCATTCATTGTGAAACTATTTTTGTAACTTCGGTACCCTGAAATAGTGTATTCAGGACCGAAACACAAGTTTTGCATCTTTTCACATGCCGAAGGATTGCGAAATGCTCCGGATTACTCCCAAACATCATTCTTGGTCTAATGGAGTAGAATAGGTGCATTCATTGCGAAACCATTTTCGTAACTTCGGTACACTGAAATAGTGTATTCAGGCCCGAAACACAAGTTTTGCATCTTTTCACATGCCGAAGGTTTGCGAAATGCTCCGGAGCACTCCCAAACATCATTTTAGGTCTAATGGAGTAGAATGGGTGCATTCATTGCGAAACTATTTTTGTAACATCGGTACCCTGAAATAGTGTATTCAAGCCCGAAACACAAGTTTTGCATCTTTTCACATGCCGAAGGTTTGCGAAATGCTCCGGAGCACTCCCAAACATCATTTTGGGTCTAATGGAATAGAATGGGTGGATTCATTGCGAAACTATTTTTGTAACTTCGGTACCCTGAAATAGTGTATTTAGTCCCAAAAACAAGTTTTGCATCTTTTCACATGCCGAAGGTTTGCGAAATGCTCTGGAGCACTCCCAAACATCATTTTGGGTCTAATGGAGTAGAATGGGTGCATTCATTGCGAAACTATTTTTGTAACATCGGTACCCTGAAATAGTGTATTCAAGCCCGAAACACAAGTTTTGCATCTTTTCACATGCCGAAGGTTTGCGAAATGCTCCGAAGCACTCCCAAACATTATTTTGGGTCTAATGGAGTAGAATGGGTGCATTCATTGCGATACTATTTTTGTAACTTCGGTACCCTGAAATAGTGTATTCTGGCCCGAAACACAAGTTTTGCATCTTTTCACATGCCGAAGGTTTGCGAAATGCTCCGGATTACTCCCACATATGATTTTGGGTCTTATGGAGTAGAATGGGTGTATGCGTTGTGAAACCATTTTCGTAACTTCGGTACCCCAAAATAGTGTATTCAGGCCCAAAATACAAGTTTTGCATCTTTTTACATGCCGAAGGTTTGCGAAATGCTCCGGAGCACTCCCAAACATCATTCTTGGTCTAATGGAGTAGAATAGGTGCATTCATTGCGAAACCATTTTCGCAACTTCAGTACCCTGAAATAGTGTATTCACGCCCGAAACACAAGTTTTGCATCTTTTCACATGCCGAAGGTTTGCAAAATGATCTGGAGCACTCCCAAACATCATTTTGGGTCTAATGGAGTAGAATGGGTGCATTCATTGCGAAACTATTTTTGTAACCTCGGTACCCAGAAATAGTGTATTCAGGCCAGAAACACAAGTTTTGCATCTTTTCACATGCCCAAGGTTTGCGAAATGCTCCGGATTACTCCCAAACATCATTTTGGGTCTTATGGAGTAGAATGGGTGTATTCATTGCGAAACCATTTTCGTAACTTCGGTACCCTAAAATAGTGAATTCACTCCCGAAACACAAGTTTTGCATCTTTTCACATGCCGAAGGTTTGCGAAATGCTCCGGAGCACTCCCAAACATCATTTTGGGTCTAACGGAGTAGAATGGGTGCATTCATTGTGAAACTATTTTTGTAACTTCGGTACCCTGAAATAGTGTATTCAGGACCGAAACACAAGTTTTGCATCTTTTCACATGCCGAAGGATTGCGAAATGCTCCGGATTACTCCCAAACATCATTCTTGGTCTAATGGAGTAGAATAGGTGCATTCATTGCGAAACCATTTTCGTAACTTCGGTACACTGAAATAGTGTATTCAGGCCCGAAACACAAGTTTTGCATCTTTTCACATGCCGAAGGTTTGCGAAATGCTCCGGAGCACTCCCAAACATCATTTTAGGTCTAATGGAGTAGAATGGGTGCATTCATTGCGAAACTATTTTTGTAACATCGGTACCCTGAAATAGTGTATTCAAGCCCGAAACACAAGTTTTGCATCTTTTCACATGCCGAAGGTTTGCGAAATGCTCCGGAGCACTCCCAAACATCATTTTGGGTCTAATGGAATAGAATGGGTGGATTCATTGCGAAACTATTTTTGTAACTTCGGTACCCTGAAATAGTGTATTTAGTCCCAAAAACAAGTTTTGCATCTTTTCACATGCCGAAGGTTTGCGAAATGCTCTGGAGCACTCCCAAACATCATTTTGGGTCTAATGGAGTAGAATGGGTGCATTCATTGCGAAACTATTTTTGTAACATCGGTACCCTGAAATAGTGTATTCAAGCCCGAAACACAAGTTTTGCATCTTTTCACATGCCGAAGGTTTGCGAAATGCTCCGAAGCACTCCCAAACATTATTTTGGGTCTAATGGAGTAGAATGGGTGCATTCATTGCGATACTATTTTTGTAACTTCGGTACCCTGAAATAGTGTATTCTGGCCCGAAACACAAGTTTTGCATCTTTTCACATGCCGAAGGTTTGCGAAATGCTCCGGATTACTCCCACATATGATTTTGGGTCTTATGGAGTAGAATGGGTGTATGCGTTGTGAAACCATTTTCGTAACTTCGGTACCCCAAAATAGTGTATTCAGGCCCAAAATACAAGTTTTGCATCTTTTTACATGCCGAAGGTTTGCGAAATGCTCCGGAGCACTCCCAAACATCATTCTTGGTCTAATGGAGTAGAATAGGTGCATTCATTGCGAAACCATTTTCGCAACTTCAGTACCCTGAAATAGTGTATTCACGCCGGAAACACAAGTTTTGCATCTTTTCACATGCCGAAGGTTTGCAAAATGATCTGGAGCACTCCCAAACATCATTTTGGGTCTAATGGAGTAGAATGGGTGCATTCATTGCGAAACTATTTTTGTAACCTCGGTACCCAGAAATAGTGTATTCAGGCCAGAAACACAAGTTTTGCATCTTTTCACATGCCCAAGGTTTGCGAAATGCTCCGGATTACTCCCAAACATCATTTTGGGTCTTATGGAGTAGAATGGGTGTATTCATTGCGAAACCATTTTCGTAACTTCGGTACCCTAAAATAGTGAATTCACTCCCGAAACACAAGTTTTGCATCTTTTCACATGCCGAAGGTTTGCGAAATGCTCCGGAGCACTCCCAAACATCATTTTGGGTCTAACGGAGTAGAATGGGTGCATTCATTGTGAAACTATTTTTGTAACTTCGGTACCCTGAAATAGTGTATTCAGGATCGAAACACAAGTTTTGCATCTTTTCACATGCCGAAGGATTGCGAAATGCTCCGGATTACTCCCAAACATCATTCTTGGTCTAATGGAGTAGAATAGGTGCATTCATTGCGAAACCATTTTCGTAACTTCGGTACACTGAAATAGTGTATTCAGGCCCGAAACACAAGTTTTGCATCTTTTCACATGCCGAAGGTTTGCGAAATGCTCCGGAGCACTCCCAAACATCATTTTAGGTCTAATGGAGTAGAATGGGTGCATTCATTGCGAAACTATTTTTGTAACATCGGTACCCTGAAATAGTGTATTCAAGCCCGAAACACAAGTTTTGCATCTTTTCACATGCCGAAGGTTTGCGAAATGCTCCGGAGCACTCCCAAACATCATTTTGGGTCTAATGGAATAGAATGGGTGGATTCATTGCGAAACTATTTTTGTAACTTCGGTACCCTGAAATAGTGTATTTAGTCCCAAAAACAAGTTTTGCATCTTTTCACATGCCGAAGGTTTGCGAAATGCTCTGGAGCACTCCCAAACATCATTTTGGGTCTAATGGAGTAGAATGGGTGCATTCATTGCAATACTATTTTTGTAACTTCGGTACCCTGAAATAGTGTATTCTGGCCCGAAACACAAGTTTTGCATCTTTTCACATGCCGAAGGTTTGCGAAATGCTCCGAAGCACTCCCAAACATCATTTTGGGTCTAATGGAGTAGAATGGGTGCATTCATTGCAATACTATTTTTGTAACTTCGGTACCCTGAAATAGTGTATTCTGGCCCGAAACACAAGTTTTGCATCTTTTCACATGCCGAAGGTTTGCGAAATGCTCCGGATTACTCCCACACATCATTTTGGGTCTTATGGAGTAGAATGGGTGTATTCGTTGTGAAACCATTTTCGTAACTTCGGTACCCCAAAATAGTGTATTCAGGCCCAAAATACAAGTTCTGCATCTTTTTACATGCCGAAGGTTTGCGAAATGCTCCGGAGCACTCCCAAACATCATTCTTGGTCTAATGGAGTAGAATAGGTGCATTCATTGCGCAACCATTTTCGCAACTTCAGTACCCTGAAATAGTGTATTCACGCCCGAAACACAAGTTTTGCATCTTTTCACATGCCGAAGGTTTGCAAAATGATCTGGAGCACTCCCAAACATCATTTTGGGTCTAATGGAGTAGAATGGGTGCATTCATTGCGAAACTATTTTTGTAACCTCGGTACCCAGAAATAGTGTATTCAGGCCAGAAACACAAGTTTTGCATCTTTTCACATGCCCAAGGTTTGCGAAATGCTCCGGATTACTCCCAAACATCATTTTGGGTCTTATGGAGTAGAATGGGTGTATTCATTGCGAAACCATTTTCGTAACTTCGGTACCCTAAAATAGTGAATTCACTCCCGAAACACAAGTTTTGCATCTTTTCACATGCCGAAGGTTTGCGAAATGCTCCGGAGCACTCCCAAACATCATTTTGGGTCTAACGGAGTAGAATGGGTGCATTCATTGTGAAACTATTTTTGTAACTTCGGTACCCTGAAATAGTGTATTCAGGATCGAAACACAAGTTTTGCATCTTTTCACATGCCGAAGCATTGCGAAATGCTCCGGATTACTCCCAAACATCATTCTTGGTCTAATGGAGTAGAATAGGTGCATTCATTGCGAAACCATTTTCGTAACTTCGGTACACTGAAATAGTGTATTCAGGCCCGAAACACAAGTTTTGCATCTTTTGACATGCCGAAGGTTTGCGAAATGCTCCGGAGCACTCCCAAACATCATTTTAGGTCTAATGGAGTAGAATGGGTGCATTCATTGCGAAACTATTTTTGTAACATCGGTACCCTGAAATAGTGTATTCAAGCCCGAAACACAAGTTTTGCATCTTTTCACATGCCGAAGGTTTGCGAAATGCTCCGGAGCACTCCCAAACATCATTTTGGGTCTAATGGAATAGAATGGGTGGATTCATTGCGAAACTATTTTTGTAACTTCGGTACCCTGAAATAGTGTATTTAGTCCCAAAAACAAGTTTTGCATCTTTTCACATGCCGAAGGTTTGCGAAATGCTCTGGAGCACTCCCAAACATCATTTTGGGTCTAATGGAGTAGAATGGGTGCATTCATTGCGAAACTATTTTTGTAACATCGGTACCCTGAAATAGTGTATTCAAGCCCGAAACACAAGTTTTGCATCTTTTCACATGCCGAAGGTTTGCGAAATGCTCCGAAGCACTCCCAAACATTATTTTGGGTCTAATGGAGTAGAATGGGTGCATTCATTGCGATACTATTTTTGTAACTTCGGTACCCTGAAATAGTGTATTCTGGCCCGAAACACAAGTTTTGCATCTTTTCACATGCCGAAGGTTTGCGAAATGCTCCGGATTACTCCCACATATGATTTTGGGTCTTATGGAGTAGAATGGGTGTATGCGTTGTGAAACCATTTTCGTAACTTCGGTACCCCAAAATAGTGTATTCAGGCCCAAAATACAAGTTTTGCATCTTTTTACATGCCGAAGGTTTGCGAAATGCTCCGGAGCACTCCCAAACATCATTCTTGGTCTAATGGAGTAGAATAGGTGCATTCATTGCGAAACCATTTTCGCAACTTCAGTACCCTGAAATAGTGTATTCACGCCCGAAACACAAGTTTTGCATCTTTTCACATGCCGAAGGTTTGCAAAATGATCTGGAGCACTCCCAAACATCATTTTGGGTCTAATGGAGTAGAATGGGTGCATTCATTGCGAAACTATTTTTGTAACCTCGGTACCCAGAAATAGTGTATTCAGGCCAGAAACACAAGTTTTGCATCTTTTCACATGCCCAAGGTTTGCGAAATGCTCCGGATTACTCCCAAACATCATTTTGGGTCTTATGGAGTAGAATGGGTGTATTCATTGCGAAACCATTTTCGTAACTTCGGTACCCTAAAATAGTGAATTCACTCCCGAAACACAAGTTTTGCATCTTTTCACATGCCGAAGGTTTGCGAAATGCTCCGGAGCACTCCCAAACATCATTTTGGGTCTAACGGAGTAGAATGGGTGCATTCATTGTGAAACTATTTTTGTAACTTCGGTACCCTGAAATAGTGTATTCAGGATCGAAACACAAGTTTTGCATCTTTTCACATGCCGAAGGATTGCGAAATGCTCCGGATTACTCCCAAACATCATTCTTGGTCTAATGGAGTAGAATAGGTGCATTCATTGCGAAACCATTTTCGTAACTTCGGTACACTGAAATAGTGTATTCAGGCCCGAAACACAAGTTTTGCATCTTTTCACATGCCGAAGGTTTGCGAAATGCTCCGGAGCACTCCCAAACATCATTTTAGGTCTAATGGAGTAGAATGGGTGCATTCATTGCGAAACTATTTTTGTAACATCGGTACCCTGAAATAGTGTATTCAAGCCCGAAACACAAGTTTTGCATCTTTTCACATGCCGAAGGTTTGCGAAATGCTCCGGAGCACTCCCAAACATCATTTTGGGTCTAATGGAATAGAATGGGTGGATTCATTGCGAAACTATTTTTGTAACTTCGGTACCCTGAAATAGTGTATTTAGTCCCAAAAACAAGTTTTGCATCTTTTCACATGCCGAAGGTTTGCGAAATGCTCTGGAGCACTCCCAAACATCATTTTGGGTCTAATGGAGTAGAATGGGTGCATTCATTGCGAAACTATTTTTGTAACATCGGTACCCTGAAATAGTGTATTCAAGCCCGAAACACAAGTTTTGCATCTTTTCACATGCCGAAGGTTTGCGAAATGCTCCGAAGCACTCCCAAACATTATTTTGGGTCTAATGGAGTAGAATGGGTGCATTCATTGCGATACTATTTTTGTAACTTCGGTACCCTGAAATAGTGTATTCTGGCCCGAAACACAAGTTTTGCATCTTTTCACATGCCGAAGGTTTGCGAAATGCTCCGGATTACTCCCACATATGATTTTGGGTCTTATGGAGTAGAATGGGTGTATGCGTTGTGAAACCATTTTCGTAACTTCGGTACCCCAAAATAGTGTATTCAGGCCCAAAATACAAGTTTTGCATCTTTTTACATGCCGAAGGTTTGCGAAATGCTCCGGAGCACTCCCAAACATCATTCTTGGTCTAATGGAGTAGAATAGGTGCATTCATTGCGAAACCATTTTCGCAACTTCAGTACCCTGAAATAGTGTATTCACGCCCGAAACACAAGTTTTGCATCTTTTCACATGCCGAAGGTTTGCAAAATGATCTGGAGCACTCCCAAACATCATTTTGGGTCTAATGGAGTAGAATGGGTGCATTCATTGCGAAACTATTTTTGTAACCTCGGTACCCAGAAATAGTGTATTCAGGCCAGAAACACAAGTTTTGCATCTTTTCACATGCCCAAGGTTTGCGAAATGCTCCGGATTACTCCCAAACATCATTTTGGGTCTTATGGAGTAGAATGGGTGTATTCATTGCGAAACCATTTTCGTAACTTCGGTACCCTAAAATAGTGAATTCACTCCCGAAACACAAGTTTTGCATCTTTTCACATGCCGAAGGTTTGCGAAATGCTCCGGAGCACTCCCAAACATCATTTTGGGTCTAACGGAGTAGAATGGGTGCATTCATTGTGAAACTATTTTTGTAACTTCGGTACCCTGAAATAGTGTATTCAGGATCGAAACACAAGTTTTGCATCTTTTCACATGCCGAAGGATTGCGAAATGCTCCGGATTACTCCCAAACATCATTCTTGGTCTAATGGAGTAGAATAGGTGCATTCATTGCGAAACCATTTTCGTAACTTCGGTACACTGAAATAGTGTATTCAGGCCCGAAACACAAGTTTTGCATCTTTTCACATGCCGAAGGTTTGCGAAATGCTCCGGAGCACTCCCAAACATCATTTTAGGTCTAATGGAGTAGAATGGGTGCATTCATTGCGAAACTATTTTTGTAACATCGGTACCCTGAAATAGTGTATTCAAGCTCGAAACACAAGTTTTGCATCTTTTCACATGCCGAAGGTTTGCGAAATGCTCCGGAGCACTCCCAAACATCATTTTGGGTCTAATGGAATAGAATGGGTGGATTCATTGCGAAACTATTTTTGTAACTTCGGTACCCTGAAATAGTGTATTTAGTCCCAAAAACAAGTTTTGCATCTTTTCACATGCCGAAGGTTTGCGAAATGCTCTGGAGCACTCCCAAACATCATTTTGGGTCTAATGGAGTAGAATGGGTGCATTCATTGCGAAACTATTTTTGTAACATCGGTACCCTGAAATAGTGTATTCAAGCCCGAAACACAAGTTTTGCATCTTTTCACATGCCGAAGGTTTGCGAAATGCTCCGAAGCACTCCCAAACATCATTTTGGGTCTAATGGAGTAGAATGGGTGCATTCATTGCAATACTATTTTTGTAACTTCGGTACCCTGAAATAGTGTATTCTGGCCCGAAACACAAGTTTTGCATCTTTTCACATGCCGAAGGTTTGCGAAATGCTCCGGATTACTCCCACACATCATTTTGGGTCTTATGGAGTAGAATGGGTGTATTCGTTGTGAAACCATTTTCGTAACTTCGGTACCCCAAAATAGTGTATTCAGGCCCAAAATACAAGTTCTGCATCTTTTTACATGCCGAAGGTTTGCGAAATGCTCCGGAGCACTCCCAAACATCATTCTTGGTCTAATGGAGTAGAATAGGTGCATTCATTGCGAAACCATTTTCGCAACTTCAGTACCCTGAAATAGTGTATTCACGCCCGAAACACAAGTTTTGCATCTTTTCACATGCCGAAGGTTTGCAAAATGATCTGGAGCACTCCCAAACATCATTTTGGGTCTAATGGAGTAGAATGGGTGCATTCATTGCGAAATTATTTTTGTAACCTCGGTACCCAGAAATAGTGTATTCAGGCCAGAAACACAAGTTTTGCATCTTTTCACATGCCCAAGGTTTGCGAAATGCTCCGGATTACTCCCAAACATCATTTTGGGTCTTATGGAGTAGAATGGGTGTATTCATTGCGAAACCATTTTCGTAACTTCGGTACCCTAAAATAGTGAATTCACTCCCGAAACACAAGTTTTGCATCTTTTCACATGCCGAAGGTTTGCGAAATGCTCCGGAGCACTCCCAAACATCATTTTGGGTCTAACGGAGTAGAATGGGTGCATTCATTGTGAAACTATTTTTGTAACTTCGGTACCCTGAAATAGTGTATTCAGGATCGAAACACAAGTTTTGCATCTTTTCACATGCCGAAGCATTGCGAAATGCTCCGGATTACTCCCAAACATCATTCTTGGTCTAATGGAGTAGAATAGGTGCATTCATTGCGAAACCATTTTCGTAACTTCGGTACACTGAAATAGTGTATTCAGGCCCGAAACACAAGTTTTGCATCTTTTCACATGCCGAAGGTTTGCGAAATGCTCCGGAGCACTCCCAAACATCATTTTAGGTCTAATGGAGTAGAATGGGTGCATTCATTGCGAAACTATTTTTGTAACATCGGTACCCTGAAATAGTGTATTCAAGCCCGAAACACAAGTTTTGCATCTTTTCACATGCCGAAGGTTTGCGAAATACTCCGGAGCACTCCCAAACATCATTTTGGGTCTAATGGAATAGAATGGGTGGATTCATTGCGAAACTATTTTTGTAACTTCGGTACCCTGAAATAGTGTATTTAGTCCCAAAAACAAGTTTTGCATCTTTTCACATGCCGAAGGTTTGCGAAATGCTCTGGAGCACTCCCAAACATCATTTTGGGTCTAATGGAGTAGAATGGGTGCATTCATTGCGAAACTATTTTTGTAACATCGGTACCCTGAAATAGTGTATTCAAGCCCGAAACACAAATTTTGCATCTTTTCACATGCCGAAGGTTTGCGAAATGCTCCGAAGCACTCCCAAACATTATTTTGGGTCTAATGGAGTAGAATGGGTGCATTCATTGCGATACTATTTTTGTAACTTCGGTACCCTGAAATAGTGTATTCTGGCCCGAAACACAAGTTTTGCATCTTTTCACATGCCGAAGGTTTGCGAAATGCTCCGGATTACTCCCACATATGATTTTGGGTCTTATGGAGTAGAATGGGTGTATTCGTTGTGAAACCATTTTCGTAACTTCGGTACCCCAAAATAGTGTATTCAGGCCCAAAATACAAGTTTTGCATCTTTTTACATGCCGAAGGTTTGCGAAATGCTCCGGAGCACTCCCAAACATCATTCTTGGTCTAATGGAGTAGAATAGGTGCATTCATTGCGAAACCATTTTCGCAACTTCAGTACCCTGAAATAGTGTATTCACGCCCGAAACACAAGTTTTGCATCTTTTCACATGCCGAAGGTTTGCAAAATGATCTGGAGCACTCCCAAACATCATTTTGGGTCTAATGGAGTAGAATGGGTGCATTCATTGCGAAACTATTTTTGTAACCTCGGTACCCAGAAATAGTGTATTCAGGCCAGAAACACAAGTTTTGCATCTTTTCACATGCCCAAGGTTTGCGAAATGCTCCGGATTACTCCCAAACATCATTTTGGGTCTTATGGAGTAGAATGGGTGTATTCATTGCGAAACCATTTTCGTAACTTCGGTACCCTAAAATAGTGAATTCACTCCCGAAACACAAGTTTTGCATCTTTTCACATGCCGAAGGTTTGCGAAATGCTCCGAATTACTCCCACACATCATTTTGGGTCTTATGGAGTAGAATGGGTGTATTCGTTGTGAAACCATTTTCGTAACTTCGGTACCCCAAAATAGTGTATTCAGGCCCAAAATACAAGTTTTGCATCTTTTTACATGCCGAAGGTTTGCGAAATGCTCCGGAGCACTCCCAAACATCATTCTTGGTCTAATGGAGTAGAATAGGTGCATTCATTGCGAAACCATTTTCGCAACTTCAGTACCCTGAAATAGTGTATTCACGCCCGAAACACAAGTTTTGCATCTTTTCACATGCCGAAGGTTTGCAAAATGATCTGGAGCACTCCCAAACATCATTTTGGGTCTAATGGAGTAGAATGGGTGCATTCATTGCGAAACTATTTTTGTAACCTCGGTACCCAGAAATAGTGTATTCAGGCCAGAAACACAAGTTTTGCATCTTTTCACATGCCCAAGGTTTGCGAAATGCTCCGGATTACTCCCAAACATCATTTTGGGTCTTATGGAGTAGAATGGGTGTATTCATTGCGAAACCATTTTCGTAACTTCGGTACCCTAAAATAGTGAATTCACTCCCGAAACACAAGTTTTGCATCTTTTCACATGCCGAAGGTTTGCGAAATGCTCCGGAGCACTCCCAAACATCATTTTGGGTCTAACGGAGTAGAATGGGTGCATTCATTGTGAAACTATTTTTGTAACTTCGGTACCCTGAAATAGTGTATTCAGGACCGAAACACAAGTTTTGCATCTTTTCACATGCCGAAGGATTGCGAAATGCTCCGGATTACTCCCAAACATCATTCTTGGTCTAATGGAGTAGAATAGGTGCATTCATTGCGAAACCATTTTCGTAACTTCGGTACACTGAAATAGTGTATTCAGGCCCGAAACACAAGTTTTGCATCTTTTCACATGCCGAAGGTTTGCGAAATGCTCCGGAGCACTCCCAAACATCATTTTAGGTCTAATGGAGTAGAATGGGTGCATTCATTGCGAAACTATTTTTGTAACATCGGTACCCTGAAATAGTGTATTCAAGCCCGAAACACAAGTTTTGCATCTTTTCACATGCCGAAGGTTTGTGAAATACTCCGGAGCACTCCCAAACATCATTTTGGGTCTAACGGAATAGAATGGGTGCATTCATTGTGAAACTATTTTTGTAACTTCGGTACCCTGAAATAGTGTATTTAGTCCCAAAAACAAGTTTTGCATCTTTTCACATGCCGAAGGTTTGCGAAATGCTCTGGAGCACTCCCAAACATCATTTTGGGTCTAATGGAGTAGAATGGGTGCATTCATTGCGAAACTATTTTTGTAACATCGGTACCCTGAAATAGTGTATTCAAGCCCGAAACACAAGTTTTGCATCTTTTCACATGCCGAAGGTTTGCGAAATGCTCCGAAGCACTCCCAAACATCATTTTGGGTCTAATGGAGTAGAATGGGTGCATTCATTGCGATACTATTTTTGTAACTTCGGTACCCTGAAATAGTGTATTCTGGCCCGAAACACAAGTTTTGCATCTTTTCACATGCCGAAGGTTTGCGAAATGCTCCGAATTACTCCCACACATCATTTTGGGTCTTATGGAGTAGAATGGGTGTATTCGTTGTGAAACCATTTTCGTAACTTCGGTACCCCAAAATAGTGTATTCAGGCCCAAAATACAAGTTTTGCATCTTTTTACATGCCGAAGGTTTGCGAAATGCTCCGGAGCACTCCCAAACATCATTCTTGGTCTAATGGAGTAGAATAGGTGCATTCATTGCGAAACCATTTTCGCAACTTCAGTACCCTGAAATAGTGTATTCACGCCCGAAACACAAGTTTTGCATCTTTTCACATGCCCAAGGTTTGCGAAATGCTCCGGATTACTCCCAAACATCATTTTGGGTCTTATGGAGTAGAATGGGTGTATTCATTGCGAAACCATTTTCGTAACTTCGGTACCCTAAAATAGTGAATTCACTCCCGAAACACAAGTTTTGCATCTTTTCACATGCCGAAGGTTTGCGAAATGCTCCGGAGCACTCCCAAACATCATTTTGGGTCTAACGGAGTAGAATGGGTGCATTCATTGTGAAACTATTTTTGTAACTTCGGTACCCTGAAATAGTGTATTCAGGACCGAAACACAAGTTTTGCATCTTTTCACATGCCGAAGGATTGCGAAATGCTCCGGATTACTCCCAAACATCATTCTTGGTCTAATGGAGTAGAATAGGTGCATTCATTGCGAAACCATTTTCGTAACTTCGGTACACTGAAATAGTGTATTCAGGCCCGAAACACAAGTTTTGCATCTTTTCACATGCCGAAGGTTTGCGAAATGCTCCGGAGCACTCCCAAACATCATTTTAGGTCTAATGGAGTAGAATGGGTGCATTCATTGCGAAACTATTTTTGTAACATCGGTACCCTGAAATAGTGTATTCAAGCCCGAAACACAAGTTTTGCATCTTTTCACATGCCGAAGGTTTGCGAAATACTCCGGAGCACTCCCAAACATCATTTTGGGTCTAACGGAATAGAATGGGTGCATTCATTGTGAAACTATTTTTGTAACTTCGGTACCCTGAAATAGTGTATTTAGTCCCAAAAACAAGTTTTGCATCTTTTCACATGCCGAAGGTTTGCGAAATGCTCTGGAGCACTCCCAAACATCATTTTGGGTCTAATGGAGTAGAATGGGTGCATTCATTGCGAAACTATTTTTGTAACATCGGTACCCTGAAATAGTGTATTCAAGCCCTAAACACAAGTTTTGCATCTTTTCACATGCCGAAGGTTTGCGAAATGCTCCGAAGCACTCCCAAACATCATTTTGGGTCTAATGGAGTAGAATGGGTGCATTCATTGCGATACTATTTTTGTAACTTCGGTACCCTGAAATAGTGTATTCTGGCCCGAAACACAAGTTTTGCATCTTTTCACATGCCGAAGGTTTGCGAAATGCTCCGAATTACTCCCACACATCATTTTGGGTCTTATGGAGTAGAATGGGTGTATTCGTTGTGAAACCATTTTCGTAACTTCGGTACCCCAAAATAGTGTATTCAGGCCCAAAATACAAGTTTTGCATCTTTTTACATGCCGAAGGTTTGCAAATGCTCCGGAGCACTCCCAAACATCATTCTTGGTCTAATGGAGTAGAATAGGTGCATTCATTGCGAAACCATTTTCGCAACTTCAGTACCCTGAAATAGTGTATTCACGCCCGAAACACAAGTTTTGCATCTTTTCACATACCGAAGGTTTGCAAAATGATCTGGAGCACTCCCAAACATCATTTTGGGTCTAATGGAGTAGAATGGGTGCATTCATTGCGAAACTATTTTTGTAACCTCGGTACCCAGAAATAGTGTATTCAGGCCAGAAACACAAGTTTTGCATCTTTTCACATGCCCAAGGTTTGCGAAATGCTCCGGATTACTCCCAAACATCATTTTGGGTCTTATGGAGTAGAATGGGTGTATTCATTGCGAAACCATTTTCGTAACTTCGGTACCCTAAAATAGTGAATTCACTCCCGAAACACAAGTTTTGCATCTTTTCACATGCCGAAGGTTTGCGAAATGCTCCGGAGCACTCCCAAACATCATTTTGGGTCTAACGGAGTAGAATGGGTGCATTCATTGTGAAACTATTTTTGTAACTTCGGTACCCTGAAATAGTGTATTCAGGACCGAAACACAAGTTTTGCATCTTTTCACATGCCGAAGGATTGCGAAATGCTCCGGATTACTGCCAAACATCATTTTGGGTCTAATGGAGTAGAATAGGTGCATTCATTGCGAAACCATTTTCGTAACTTCGGTACACTGAAATAGTGTATTCAGGCCCGAAACACAAGTTTTGCATCTTTTCACATGCCGAAGGTTTGCGAAATGCTCCGGAGCACTCCCAAACATCATTTTAGGTCTAATGGAGTAGAATGGGTGCATTCATTGCGAAACTATTTTTGTAACATCGGTACCCTGAAATAGTGTATTCAAGCCCGAAACACAAGTTTTGCATCTTTTCACATGCCGAAGGATTGCGAAATGCTCCGGATTACTCCCAAACATCATTCTTGGTCTAATGGAGTAGAATAGGTGCATTCATTGCGAAACCATTTTCGTAACTTCGGTACACTGAAATAGTGTATTCAGGCCCGAAACACAAGTTTTGCATCTTTTCACATGCCGAAGGATTGCGAAATGCTCCGGATTACTCCCAAACATCATTCTTGGTCTAATGGAGTAGAATAGGTGCATTCATTACGAAACCATTTTCGTAACTTCGGTACACTGAAATAGTGTATTCAGGCCCAAAACACAAGTTTTGCATCTTTTCACATGCCGAAGGTTTGCGAAATGCTCCGGAGCACTCCCAAACATCATTTTAGGTCTAATGGAGTAGAATGGGTGCATTCATTGCGAAACTATTTTTGTAACATCGGTACCCTGAAATAGTGTATTCAGGACCGAAACACAAGTTTTGCATCTTTTCACATGCCGAAGGATTGCGAAATGCTCCGGATTACTCCCAAACATCATTCTTGGTCTAATGGAGTAGAATAGGTGCATTCATTGCGAAACCATTTTCGTAACTTCGGTACACTGAAATAGTGTATTCAGGCCCGAAACACAAGTTTTGCATCTTTTCACATGCCGAAGGATTGCGAAATGCTCCGGATTACTCCCAAACATCATTCTTGGTCTAATGGAGTAGAATAGGTGCATTCATTACGAAACCATTTTCGTAATTTCGGTACACTGAAATAGTGTATTCAGGCCCGAAACACAAGTTTTGCATCTTTTCACATGCCGAAGGTTTGCGAAATGCTCCGGAGCACTCCCAAACAACATTTTAGGTCTAATGGAGTAGAATGGGTGCATTCATTGCGAAACTATTTTTGTAACATCGGTACCCTGAAATAGTGTATTCAAGCCCGAAACACAAGTTTTGCATCTTTTTACATGCCGAAGGTTTGCGAAATGCTCCGGAGCACTCCCAAACATCATTTTGGGTCTAATGGAGTAGAATAGGTGCATTCATTGCGAAACCATTTTCGCAACTTCAGTACCCTGAAATAGTGTATTCACGCCCGAAACACAAGTTTTGCATCTTTTCACATGCCGAAGGTTTGCAAAATGATCTGGAGCACTCCCAAACATCATTTTGGGTCTAATGGAGTAGAATGGGTGCATTCATTGCGAAACTATTTTTGTAACCTCGGTACCCAGAAATAGTGTATTCAGGCCAGAAACACAAGTTTTGCATCTTTTCACATGCCCAAGGTTTGCGAAATGCTCCGGATTACTCCCAAACATCATTTTGGGTCTTATGGAGTAGAATGGGTGTATTCATTGCGAAACCATTTTCGTAACTTCGGTACCCTAAAATAGTGAATTCACTCCCGAAACACAAGTTTTGCATCTTTTCACATGCCGAAGGTTTGCGAAATGCTCCGGAGCACTCCCAAACATCATTTTGGGTCTAACGGAGTAGAATGGGTGCATTCATTGTGAAACTATTTTTGTAACTTCGGTACCCTGAAATAGTGTATTCAGGACCGAAACACAAGTTTTGCATCTTTTCACATGCCGAAGGATTGCGAAATGCTCCGGATTACTCCCAAACATCATTCTTGGTCTAATGGAGTAGAATAGGTGCATTCATTGCGAAACCATTTTCGTAACTTCGGTACACTGAAATAGTGTATTCAGGCCCGAAACACAAGTTTTGCATCTTTTCACATGCCGAAGGTTTGCGAAATGCTCCGGAGCACTCCCAAACATTATTTTAGGTCTAATGGAGTAGAATGGGTGCATTCATTGCGAAACTATTTTTGTAACATCGGTACCCTGAAATAGTGTATTCAAGCCTGAAACACAAGTTTTGCATCTTTTCACATGCCGAAGGTTTGCGAAATGCTCCGGAGCACTCCCAAACATCATTTTGGGTCTAACGAAATAGAATGGGTGCATTCATTGTGAAACTATTTTTGTAACTTCGGTACCCTGAAATAGTGTATTCAGGACCGAAAAACAAGTTTTGCATCTTTTCACATGCCGAAGGATTGCGAAATGCTCCGGATTACTCCCAAACATCATTCTTGGTCTAATGGAGTAGAATAGGTGCATTCATTGCGAAACCATTTTCGTAACTTCGGTACACTGAAATAGTGTATTCAGGCCCGAAACACAAGTTTTGCATCTTTTCAAATGACGAAGGTTTGCGAAATGCTCCGGAGCACTCCCAAACATCATTTTAGGTCTAATGGAGTAGAATGGGTGCATTCATTGCGAAACTATTTTTGTAACATCGGTACCCTGAAATAGTGTATTCAAGCCCGAAACACAAGTTTTGCATCTTTTCACATGCCGAAGGTTTGCGAAATGATCCGGAGCACTCCCAAACATCATTTTGGGTCTAATGGAATAGAATGGGTGGATTCATTGCGAAACTATTTTTGTAACTTCGGTACCCTGAAATAGTGTATTTAGTCCCAAAAACAAGTTTTGCATCTTTTCACATGCCGAAGGTTTGCGAAATGCTCTGGAGCACTCCCAAACATCATTTTGGGTCTAATGGAGTAGAATGGGTGCATTCATTGCGAAACTATTTTTGTAACATCGGTACCCTGAAATAGTGTATTCAAGCTCGAAACACAAGTTTTGCATCTTTTCACATGCCGAAGGTTTGCGAAATGCTCCGAAGCACTCCCAAACATCATTTTGGGTCTAATGGAGTAGAATGGGTGCATTCATTGTGATACTATTTTTGTAACTTCGGTACCCTGAAATAGTGTATTCTGGCCCGAAACACAAGTTTTGCATCTTTTCACATGCCGAAGGTTTGGGAAATGCTCCGGATTACTCCCAAACATCATTTTGGGTCTTATGGAGTAGAATGGGTGTATTCGTTGTGAAACCATTTTCGTAACTTCGGTACCCCGAAATAGTGTATTCAGGCCCAAAATACAAGTTTTGCATCTTTTTACATGCCGAAGGTTTGCGAAATGCTCCGGAGCACTCCCAAACATCATTCTTGGTCTAATGGAGTAGAATAGGTGCATTCATTGCGAAACCATTTTCGCAACTTCAGTACCCTGAAATAGTGTATTCACGCCCGAAACACAAGTTTTGCATCTTTTCACATGCCGAAGGTTTGCAAAATGATCTGGAGCACTCCCAAACATCATTTTGGGTCTAATGGAGTAGAATGGGTGCATTCATTGCGAAACTATTTTTGTAACCTCGGTACCCAGAAATAGTGTATTCAGGCCAGAAACACAAGTTTTGCATCTTTTCACATGCCCAAGGTTTGCGAAATGCTCCGGATTACTCCCAAACATCATTTTGGGTCTTATGGAGTAGAATGGGTGTATTCATTGCGAAACCATTTTCGTAACTTCGGTACCCTAAAATAGTGAATTCACTCCCGAAACACAAGTTTTGCTTCTTTTCACATGCCGAAGGTTTGCGAAATGCTCCGGAGCACTCCCAAACATCATTTTGGGTCTAATGGAGTAGAATGGGTGCATTCATTGCGAAACTATTTTTGTAACATCGGTACCCTGAAATAGTGTATTCAAGCCCGAAACACAAGTTTTGCATCTTTTCACATGCCGAAGGTTTGCGAAATGCTCCGAAGCACTCCCAAACATCATTTTGGGTCTAATGGAGTAGAATGGGTGCATTCATTGCGTTACTATTTTTGTAACTTCGGTACCCTGAAATAGTGTATTCTGGCCCGAAACACAAGTTTTGCATCTTTTCACATACCGAAGGTTTGCGAAATGCTCCGGATTACTCCCAAACATCATTTTGGGTCTTATGGAGTAGAATGGGTGGATTCATTGCGAAACTATTTTTGTAACTTCGGTACCCTAAAATAGTGTATTTAGTCCTGAAACACAAGTTTTGCATCTTTTGACATGCCGAAGGTTTGCGAAATGCTCCGGAGCACTCCAAAACATCATTTAAGGTCTAATGGAGTAGAATGGGTGTATTTGTTGCGAAACCATTTTCGTAACTTCGGTACCCTGAAATAGTGTACTATGGGCCGAAACAAAAGTTTTGCATCTTTTCATATGCCGAAGGTTTGCGAAATGCTCCGGAGCACTCCAAAACATCATTTAAGGTCTAATAGAGTAATATGGGTGTATTTGTTGTGAAACCATTTTTGTAACTTCGGTTCCCTGAAATAGTGTATTCTGGCCCGAAACACAAGTTTTGCATCTTTTCACTTGCCGAAGGTTTGCGAAATGCTCCGGAGCACTCCCAAACATCATTTTAGGTCTAATGGAGTAGAATGGGTGCATTCATTGCGAAACTATTTTTGTAACATCGGTACCCTGAAATAGTGTATTCAAGCCCGAAACACAAGTTTTGCATCTTTTCACATGCCGAAGGTTTGCGAAATGCTCCAGAGCACTCCCAAACATCATTTTGGGTCTAATGGAATAGAATGGGTGGATTCATTGCGAAACTATTTTTGTAACTTCGGTACCCTGAAATAGTGTATTTAGTCCCAAAAACAAGTTTTGCATCTTTTCACATGCCGAAGGTTTGCGAAATGCTCTGGAGCACTCCCAAACATCATTTTGGGTCTAATGGAGTAGAATGGGTGCATTCATTGCGAAACTATTTTTGTAACATCGGTACCCTGAAATAGTGTATTCAAGCCCGAAACACAAGTTTTGCATCTTTTCACATGCCGAAGGTTTGCGAAATGCTCCGAAGCACTCCCAAACATCATTTTGGGTCTAATGGAGTAGAATGGGTGCATTCATTGCGTTACTATTTTTGTAACTTCGGTACCCTGAAATAGTGTATTCTGGCCCGAAACACAAGTTTTGCATCTTTTCACATACCGAAGGTTTGCGAAATGCTCCGGATTACTCCCAAACATCATTTTGGGTCTTATGGAGTAGAATGGGTGGATTCATTGCGAAACTATTTTTGTAACTTCGGTACCCTAAAATAGTGTATTTAGTCCTGAAACACAAGTTTTGCATCTTTTCACATGCCGAAGGTTTGCGAAATGCTCCGGAGCACTCCAAAACATCATTTAAGGTCTAATGGAGTAGAATGGGTGTATTTGTTGCGAAACCATTTTCGTAACTTCGGTACCCTGAAATAGTGTACTAAGGGCCGAAACAAAAGTTTTGCATCTTTTCATATGCCGAAGGTTTGCGAAATGCTCCGGAGCACTCCAAAACATCATTTAAGGTCTAATAGAGTAATATGGGTGTATTTGTTGTGAAACCATTTTTGTAACTTCGGTTCCCTGAAATAGTGTATTCTGGCCCGAAACACAAGTTTTGCATCTTTTCACTTGCCGAAGGTTTGCGAAATGCTCCGGATTACTCCCAAACATCATTTTGGGTCTTATGGAGTAGAATGGGTGTATTCGTTGTGAAACCATTTTCGTTACTTCGGTACCCCCAAATAGTGTATTCAGGCCCAAAATACAAGTTTTGCATCTTTTTACATGCCGAAGGTTTGCGAATGCTCCGGAGCACTCCCAAACATCATTCTTGGTCTAATGGAGTAGAATAGGTGCATTCATTGTGAAATCATTTTCGCAACTTCAGTACCCTGAAATAATTCACGCTCGAAACACATGTTTTGCATCTTTTCACATGCCGAAGGTTTGCGAAATGCTCCGGAGGACTCCCAAACATCATTTTGGGTCTAATGGAGTAGAATGGGTGCATGCGTTGTGAAACCATTTTTGTAACCTCGGTACCCAGAAATAGTGTATTCAGGCCCGAAACATAAGTTTTGCATCTTTTCACATGCCGAAGGTTTGCGAAATGCTCCGGATTACTCCCAAACATCATTTTGGGTCTTAAGGAGTAGAATGGGTATATTCGTTGCGAAACCATTTTCGTAACTTCGGTACCCCGAAATAGTGTATTCAGGCCCAAAATACAAGTTTTGCATCTTTTTACATGCCGAAGGTTTGCGAAATGCTCTGGATTACTCCCAAACATCATTTTGGGTCTTATGGAGTAGAATGCGTGTATTCGTTGCGAAACCATTTTCGTAACTTCAGTACCCTGAAATAGTGTATTTAGGACCGAAACACAAGTTTTGCATCTTTTCACATGCCGAAGGTTTGCGAAATGCTCCGGATTACTCCCAAACATCATTTTGGGTCTTGTGGAGTAGAACGGGTGGATTTGTTGCGAAACCATTTTCATAACTTCGGTACCCTAAAATAGTGTACTAAGGGCCGAAACATAAGTTTTTGCCGAAGGTTTGCGAAATACTCCGGAGCACTCCCAAACATCATTTTGGGTCTAACGGAGTAGAATGGGTGGATTCATTGCGAAACTATTTTTGTAACTTCGGTACCCTGAAATAGTGTATTTAGGCCCAAAACACAAGTTTTGCATCTATTTACATGCCGAAGGTTTGCGAAATGCTCCGGAGCTCTCCCAAACATCATTTTGGGTCTAATGGAGTAGATTGGGTGGATTCATTGCGAAACTATTTTTGTAACTTCGGTACCCTAAAATAGTGTATTTAGGCCCAAAACACAAGTTTTGCATCTTTTCACATGCCGAAGGTTTGCGAAATGCTCCGGAGCACTCCCAAACATCATTTTGGGTCTAATGGAGTAGAATGGGTGGATTCATTGCGAAACTATTTTTGTAACATCGGTACCCTGAAATAGTGTATTCATGCCCGAAACACAAGTTTTGCATCTTTTCACATGCCGAAGGTTTGCGAAATGCTCCGGAGCACTCCCAAACATCATTTTGGGTCTAATGGAGTAGAATGGGTGGATTCATTGCGAAACTATTTTTGTAACATCGGTACCCTAAAATAGTGTATTTAGGCCCAAAACACAAGTTTTGCATCTTTTCACATGCCGAAGGTTTGCGTAATGCTCCGGAGCACTCCCAAACATCATTTTGGGTCTAATGGAGTAGATTGGGTGGATTCTTTGCGAAACTATTTTTGTAACTTCGGTACCCTAAAATAGTGTATTTAGGCACAAAACACAAGTTTTGCATCTTTTCACATGCCGAAGGTTTGCGAAATGATCCGGAGCACTCCCAAACATCATTTTGGGTCTAACGGAGTAGAATGGGTGCATTCATTGCGAAACTATTTTTGTAACTTCGGTACCCTGAAATAGTGTATTTAGGCCCAAAACACAAGTTTTGCATCTTTTTACATGCCGAAGGTTTGCGAAATGCTCCGGAGCACTCCCAAACATCATTTTGGGTCTAATGGAGTAGAATGATTGTATTCGTTGCGAAACCATTGACGTAACTTCGGTACAGTGAAATAGTGTTAAGGCCCGAAACACAAGTTTTGCATCTTTTCACATGCCGGAGGTTTGCGAAATGCTCCGGAGCACTCCCAAACATCATTCTTGGTCTAATAGAGTAGAATAGGTGCATTCATTGCAAAACCATTTTCGTAACTTCGGTACCCTGAAATAGTGTATTCACGCCCGAAACACAAGTTTTGCATCTTTTCACATGCTGAAGGTTTGCGAAATGCTCCGGAGCACTCCCAAACATCATTTTGGGTCTAATGGAGTAGAATGGGTTCATTCATTGCGAAACTATTTTTGTAACTTCGGTACCCTGAAATAGTGTATTCAGGCCCGAAACACAAGTTTTGCATCTTTTCACAGGCCGAAGGTTTGCGAAATGCTCCGGATTACTCCCAAACATCATTCTTGGTCTAATGGTGTAGAATAGGTGCATTCATTTCGAAACCATTTTCGTAACTTCGGTACACTGAAATAGTGTATTCTGGCCCGAAACACAAGTTTTGCATCTTTTCACATGCCGAAGGTTTGCGAAATGCTCCGGAGCACTCCAAAACATCATTTAAGGTCTAATGGAGTAGAATGGGTGTATTTGTTGCGAAACCATTTTCGTAACTTCGGTACCCTGAAATAGTGTACTAAGGGCCGAAACAAAAGTTTTGCATCTTTTCATATGCCGAAGGTTTGCGAAATGCTCCGGAGCACTCCAAAACATCATTTAAGGTCTAATAGAGTAATATGGGTGTATTTGTTGTGAAACCATTTTTGTAACTTCGGTTCCCTGAAATAGTGTATTCTGGCCCGAAACACAAGTTTTGCATCTTTTCACTTGCCGAAGGTTTGCGAAATGCTCCGGATTACTCCCAAACATCATTTTGGGTCTTATGGAGTAGAATGGGTGTATTCGTTGTGAAACCATTTTCGTTACTTCGGTACCCCCAAATAGTGTATTCAGGCCCAAAATACAAGTTTTGCATCTTTTTACATGCCGAAGGTTTGCGAATGCTCCGGAGCACTCCCAAACATCATTCTTGGTCTAATGGAGTAGAATAGGTGCATTCATTGTGAAATCATTTTCGCAACTTCAGTACCCTGAAATAATTCACGCTCGAAACACATGTTTTGCATCTTTTCACATGCCGAAGGTTTGCGAAATGCTCCGGAGGACTCCCAAACATCATTTTGGGTCTAATGGAGTAGAATGGGTGCATGCGTTGTGAAACCATTTTTGTAACCTCGGTACCCAGAAATAGTGTATTCAGGCCCGAAACATAAGTTTTGCATCTTTTCACATGCCGAAGGTTTGCGAAATGCTCCGGATTACTCCCAAACATCATTTTGGGTCTTAAGGAGTAGAATGGGTATATTCGTTGCGAAACCATTTTCGTAACTTCGGTACCCCGAAATAGTGTATTCAGGCCCAAAATACAAGTTTTGCATCTTTTTACATGCCGAAGGTTTGCGAAATGCTCTGGATTACTCCCAAACATCATTTTGGGTCTTATGGAGTAGAATGGGTGTATTCGTTGCGAAACCATTTTCGTAACTTCAGTACCCTGAAATAGTGTATTTAGGACCGAAACACAAGTTTTGCATCTTTTCACATGCCGAAGGTTTGCGAAATGCTCCGGATTACTCCCAAACATCATTTTGGGTCTTGTGGAGTAGAACGGGTGGATTTGTTGCGAAACCATTTTCATAACTTCGGTACCCTAAAATAGTGTACTAAGGGCCGAAACATAAGTTTTTGCCGAAGGTTTGCGAAATACTCCGGAGCACTCCCAAACATCATTTTGGGTCTAACGGAGTAGAATGGGTGGATTCATTGCGAAACTATTTTTGTAACTTCGGTACCCTGAAATAGTGTATTTAGGCCCAAAACACAAGTTTTGCATCTATTTACATGCCGAAGGTTTGCGAAATGCTCCGGAGCTCTCCCAAACATCATTTTGGGTCTAATGGAGTAGATTGGGTGGATTCATTGCGAAACTATTTTTGTAACTTCGGTACCCTAAAATAGTGTATTTAGGCCCAAAACACAAGTTTTGCATCTTTTCACATGCCGAAGGTTTGCGAAATGCTCCGGAGCACTCCCAAACATCATTTTGGGTCTAATGGAGTAGAATGGGTGGATTCATTGCGAAACTATTTTTGTAACATCGGTACCCTGAAATAGTGTATTCATGCCCGAAACACAAGTTTTGCATCTTTTCACATGCCGAAGGTTTGCGAAATGCTCCGGAGCACTCCCAAACATCATTTTGGGTCTAATGGAGTAGAATGGGTGGATTCATTGCGAAACTATTTTTGTAACATCGGTACCCTAAAATAGTGTATTTAGGCCCAAAACACAAGTTTTGCATCTTTTCACATGCCGAAGGTTTGCGTAATGCTCCGGAGCACTCCCAAACATCATTTTGGGTCTAATGGAGTAGATTGGGTGGATTCTTTGCGAAACTATTTTTGTAACTTCGGTACCCTAAAATAGTGTATTTAGGCACAAAACACAAGTTTTGCATCTTTTCACATGCCGAAGGTTTGCGAAATGATCCGGAGCACTCCCAAACATCATTTTGGGTCTAACGGAGTAGAATGGGTGCATTCATTGCGAAACTATTTTTGTAACTTCGGTACCCTGAAATAGTGTATTTAGGCCCAAAACACAAGTTTTGCATCTTTTTACATGCCGAAGGTTTGCGAAATGCTCCGGAGCACTCCCAAACATCATTTTGGGTCTAATGGAGTAGAATGATTGTATTCGTTGCGAAACCATTGACGTAACTTCGGTACAGTGAAATAGTGTTAAGGCCCGAAACACAAGTTTTGCATCTTTTCACATGCCGGAGGTTTGCGAAATGCTCCGGAGCACTCCCAAACATCATTCTTGGTCTAATAGAGTAGAATAGGTGCATTCATTGCAAAACCATTTTCGTAACTTCGGTACCCTGAAATAGTGTATTCACGCCCGAAACACAAGTTTTGCATCTTTTCACATGCTGAAGGTTTGCGAAATGCTCCGGAGCACTCCCAAACATCATTTTGGGTCTAATGGAGTAGAATGGGTTCATTCATTGCGAAACTATTTTTGTAACTTCGGTACCCTGAAATAGTGTATTCAGGCCCGAAACACAAGTTTTGCATCTTTTCACAGGCCGAAGGTTTGCGAAATGCTCCGGATTACTCCCAAACATCATTCTTGGTCTAATGGTGTAGAATAGGTGCATTCATTTCGAAACCATTTTCGTAACTTCGGTACACTGAAATAGTGTATTCTGGCCCGAAACACAAGTTTTGCATCTTTTCACATGCCGAAGGTTTGCGAAATGCTCCGGAGCACTCCAAAACATCATTTAAGGTCTAATGGAGTAGAATGGGTGTATTTGTTGCGAAACCATTTTCGTAACTTCGGTACCCTGAAATAGTGTACTAAGGGCCGAAACAAAAGTTTTGCATCTTTTCATATGCCGAAGGTTTGCGAAATGCTCCGGAGCACTCCAAAACATCATTTAAGGTCTAATAGAGTAATATGGGTGTATTTGTTGTGAAACCATTTTTGTAACTTCGGTTCCCTGAAATAGTGTATTCTGGCCCGAAACACAAGTTTTGCATCTTTTCACTTGCCGAAGGTTTGCGAAATGCTCCGGATTACTCCCAAACATCATTTTGGGTCTTATGGAGTAGAATGGGTGTATTCGTTGTGAAACCATTTTCGTTACTTCGGTACCCCCAAATAGTGTATTCAGGCCCAAAATACAAGTTTTGCATCTTTTTACATGCCGAAGGTTTGCGAATGCTCCGGAGCACTCCCAAACATCATTCTTGGTCTAATGGAGTAGAATAGGTGCATTCATTGTGAAATCATTTTCGCAACTTCAGTACCCTGAAATAATTCACGCTCGAAACACATGTTTTGCATCTTTTCACATGCCGAAGGTTTGCGAAATGCTCCGGAGGACTCCCAAACATCATTTTGGGTCTAATGGAGTAGAATGGGTGCATGCGTTGTGAAACCATTTTTGTAACCTCGGTACCCAGAAATAGTGTATTCAGGCCCGAAACATAAGTTTTGCATCTTTTCACATGCCGAAGGTTTGCGAAATGCTCCGGATTACTCCCAAACATCATTTTGGGTCTTAAGGAGTAGAATGGGTATATTCGTTGCGAAACCATTTTCGTAACTTCGGTACCCCGAAATAGTGTATTCAGGCCCAAAATACAAGTTTTGCATCTTTTTACATGCCGAAGGTTTGCGAAATGCTCTGGATTACTCCCAAACATCATTTTGGGTCTTATGGAGTAGAATGGGTGTATTCGTTGCGAAACCATTTTCGTAACTTCAGTACCCTGAAATAGTGTATTTAGGACCGAAACACAAGTTTTGCATCTTTTCACATGCCGAAGGTTTGCGAAATGCTCCGGATTACTCCCAAACATCATTTTGGGTCTTGTGGAGTAGAACGGGTGGATTTGTTGCGAAACCATTTTCATAACTTCGGTACCCTAAAATAGTGTACTAAGGGCCGAAACATAAGTTTTTGCCGAAGGTTTGCGAAATACTCCGGAGCACTCCCAAACATCATTTTGGGTCTAACGGAGTAGAATGGGTGGATTCATTGCGAAACTATTTTTGTAACTTCGGTACCCTGAAATAGTGTATTTAGGCCCAAAACACAAGTTTTGCATCTATTTACATGCCGAAGGTTTGCGAAATGCTCCGGAGCTCTCCCAAACATCATTTTGGGTCTAATGGAGTAGATTGGGTGGATTCATTGCGAAACTATTTTTGTAACTTCGGTACCCTAAAATAGTGTATTTAGGCCCAAAACACAAGTTTTGCATCTTTTCACATGCCGAAGGTTTGCGAAATGCTCCGGAGCACTCCCAAACATCATTTTGGGTCTAATGGAGTAGAATGGGTGGATTCATTGCGAAACTATTTTTGTAACATCGGTACCCTGAAATAGTGTATTCATGCCCGAAACACAAGTTTTGCATCTTTTCACATGCCGAAGGTTTGCGAAATGCTCCGGAGCACTCCCAAACATCATTTTGGGTCTAATGGAGTAGAATGGGTGGATTCATTGCGAAACTATTTTTGTAACATCGGTACCCTAAAATAGTGTATTTAGGCCCAAAACACAAGTTTTGCATCTTTTCACATGCCGAAGGTTTGCGTAATGCTCCGGAGCACTCCCAAACATCATTTTGGGTCTAATGGAGTAGATTGGGTGGATTCTTTGCGAAACTATTTTTGTAACTTCGGTACCCTAAAATAGTGTATTTAGGCACAAAACACAAGTTTTGCATCTTTTCACATGCCGAAGGTTTGCGAAATGCTCCGGAGCACTCCCAAACATCATTTTGGGTCTAACGGAGTAGAATGGGTGCATTCATTGCGAAACTATTTTTGTAACTTCGGTACCCTGAAATAGTGTATTTAGGCCCAAAACACAAGTTTTGCATCTTTTTACATGCCGAAGGTTTGCGAAATGCTCCGGAGCACTCCCAAACATCATTTTGGGTCTAATGGAGTAGAATGATTGTATTCGTTGCGAAACCATTGACGTAACTTCGGTACAGTGAAATAGTGTTAAGGCCCGAAACACAAGTTTTGCATCTTTTCACATGCCGGAGGTTTGCGAAATGCTCCGGAGCACTCCCAAACATCATTCTTGGTCTAATAGAGTAGAATAGGTGCATTCATTGCAAAACCATTTTCGTAACTTCGGTACCCTGAAATAGTGTATTCACGCCCGAAACACAAGTTTTGCATCTTTTCACATGCTGAAGGTTTGCGAAATGCTCCGGAGCACTCCCAAACATCATTTTGGGTCTAATGGAGTAGAATGGGTTCATTCATTGCGAAACTATTTTTGTAACTTCGGTACCCTGAAATAGTGTATTCAGGCCCGAAACACAAGTTTTGCATCTTTTCACAGGCCGAAGGTTTGCGAAATGCTCCGGATTACTCCCAAACATCATTCTTGGTTTAATGGTGTAGAATAGGTGCATTCATTTCGAAACCATTTTCGTAACTTCGGTACACTGAAATAGTGTATTCTGGCCCGAAACACAAGTTTTGAATCTTTTCACATGCCGAAGGTTTGCGAAATGCTCCGGAGCACTCCCAAACATCATTTTGGGTCTAATGGAGTGGAATGGGTGCATTCATTGTGAAACTATTTTTGTAACATCGGTACCCTGAAATAGTGTATTCATGCCCGAAACACAAGTTTTGCATCTTTTCACATGCCGAAGGTTTGCGAAATGCTCCGGAGCACTCTCAAACATCATTTTGGGTCTAATGGAGTAGAATGGGTGGATTCGTTGCGAAACTATTTTTGTAACATCGGTACCCTAAAATTGTGTATTTAGGCCCAAAACACAAGTTTTGCATCTTTTCACATGCCGAAGGTTTGCGAAATGCTTTGGAGCACTCCCAAACATCATTTTGGGTCTAACGGAGTATAATGGGTGCATTCATTCCGAAACTATTTTTGTAACTTCGGTACCCTGAAATAGTGTATTTAGGCCCAAAACACAAGTTTTGCATCTTTTTACATGCCGAAGGTTTGCGAAATGCTCCGGAGCACTCCCAAACATCATTTTGGGTCTAATGGAGTAGAATGGGTGCATTCGTTGCGAAACTATTTTTGTAACTTCGGTACCCTGAAATAGTGTATTCAGGCCCGAAACACAAGTTTTGCATCTTTTCACAGGCCGAAGGCTTGCGAAATGCTCCGAATTACTCCCAAACATCATTCTTGGTCTAATGGAGTAGAATAGGTGCATTCATTGCGAAACCATTTTCGTAACTTCGGTACACTGAAATAGTGAATTCAGGCCCGAAGCACAAGTTTTGCATCTTTTCACATGCCGAAGTTTTGTGAAATGCTCCAGAGCACTCCCAAACATCATTTTGGGTCTAATGGAGTAGAATGGGTGCATTCATTGCGAAACTATTTTTGTAACTTCGGTACCCTGAAATAGTGTATTCAGGCCCGAAACACAAGTTTTGCATCTTTTCACTGGCCGAAGGCTTGCGAAATGCTCCGAATTACTCCCAAACATCATTCTTGGTCTAATGGAGTAGAATAGGTGCATTCATTGCGAAACCATTTTCGTAACTTCGGTACACTGAAATAGTGAATTCAGGCCCAAAGCACAAGTTTTGCATCTATTCACATGCCGAAGTTTTGTGAAATGCTCCGGAGCACTCCCAAACATCATTTTGGGTCTAATGGAGTAGAATGGGTGCATTCATTGCGAAACCATTTTTGTAACATCGGTACCCTGAAATAGTGTATTCATGCCCGAAACACAAGTTTTGCATCTTTTCAAATGCCGAAGGTTTGCGAATTGCTCCAGAGCACTCCCAAACATCATTTTGGGTCTAATGGAGTAGAATGGGTGGATTCGGTGCGAAACTATTTTTGTAACTTCGGTACCCTAAAATAGTGTATTTGGGCCCAAAACAAAAGTTTTGCATCTTTTCACAGGCCGAAGGTTTGCGAAATGCTCCGGAGCACTCCCAAACATCATTTTGGGTCTAATGGAGTAGAATGGGTGCATTCATTGCGAAACTATTTTTGTAACTTCGGTACCCTGAAATAGTGTATTCAGGCCCGAAACACAAGTTTTGCATCTTTTCACATGCCGAAGGTTTGCGAAATGCTCCGGATTACTCCCAAACATCATTTTGGGACTTATGGAGTAGAATGGGTGGATCATTGTGAAACTATTTTTGTAACTTCGGTACCCTGAAATAGTGTATTTAGGCCCGAAACACAAATTTTGCATCTTTTCACATGCCGAAGGTTTGCGAAATGCTCCGGAGCACTCCAAAACATCATTTAAGGTTTAATGGAGTAGAATGGGTGTATTTGTTGCGAAACCATTTTCGTAACTTCGGTACCCCGAAATAGTGTATTAAGGGCCGAAACACAAGTTTTGCATCTTTTTACATGCCGAAGGTTTTGCGAAATGCTCCAGAGCACTCCCAAACATCATTTTGGGTCTAATGGAGTAGAATGGGTGCATTCATCGCGAAACCATTTTCGTAACTTCGGTACCCTGAAATAGTGTATTCAGGCCCGAAACACAAGTTTTGCATCTTTTCACATGCCGGATGTTTGCGAAATGCTCCAGAGCACTCCCAAACATCATTCTTGTTCTAATGGAGTAGAATAGGTGCATTCATTGCGAAACCATTTTCGTAACTTCGGTACCCTGAAATAGTGTATTCACGCCCGAAACACAAGTTTTGCATCTTTTCACATGCCGAAGGTTTGCGAAATGCTCCGGAGCACTACCAAACATCATTTTGGGTCTAATGGAGTAGAATGGGTGCATTCATTGCGAAATTATTTTTGTATCATCGGTACCCTGAAATAGTGTATTCATGCCCGAAACACAAGTTTTGCATCTTTTCACATGCCGAAGGTTTGCGAAATGCTCCGGAGCACTCCCAAACATCATTTTGGGTCTAACGGAGTAGAATGGGTGCATTCATTGCGAAACTATTTTTGTAACTTCGGTACCCTGAAATAGTGTATTTAGGCCCAAAACACAAGTTTTGCATCTTTTTACATGCCGAAGGTTTGCGAAATGCTCCGGAGCACTCCCAAACATCATTTTGGGTCTAATGGAGTAGATTGGGTGGATTCATTGCGAAACTATTTTTGTAACTTCGGTACCCTAAAATAGTGTATTTAGGCCCAAAACACAAGTTTTGCATCTTTTCACATGCCGAAGGTTTGCGAAATGCTCCGGAGCACTCCCAAACATCATTTTGGGTCTAATGGAGTAGAATGGGTGGATTCATTGCGAAACTATTTTTGTAACATCGGTACCCTGAAATAGTGTATTCATGCCCGAAACACAAGTTTTGCATCTTTTCACATGCCGAAGGTTTGCGAAATGCTCCGGAGCACTCCCAAACATCATTTTGGGTCTAATGGAGTAGAATGGGTGGATTCATTGCGAAACTATTTTTGTAACATCGGTACCCTAAAATAGTGTATTTAGGCCCAAAACACAAGTTTTGCATCTTTTCACATGCCGAAGGTTTGCGTAATGCTCCGGAGCACTCCCAAACATCATTTTGGGTCTAATGGAGTAGATTGGGTGGATTCATTGCGAAACTATTTTTGTAACTTCGGTACCCTAAAATAGTGTATTTAGGCACAAAACACAAGTTTTGCATCTTTTCACATGCCGAAGGTTTGCGAAATGCTCCGGAGCACTCCCAAACATCATTTTGGGTCTAACGGAGTAGAATGGGTGCATTCATTGCGAAACTATTTTTGTAACTTCGGTACCCTGAAATAGTGTATTTAGGCCCAAAACACAAGTTTTGCATCTTTTTACATGCCGAAGGTTTGCGAAATGCTCCGGAGCACTCCCAAACATCATTTTGGGTCTAATGGAGTAGAATGATTGTATTCGTTGCGAAACCATTGACGTAACTTCGGTACAGTGAAATAGTGTTAAGGCTCGAAACACAAGTTTTGCATCTTTTCACATGCCGGAGGTTTGCTAAATGCTCCAGAGCACTCCCAAACATCATTCTTGGTCTAATAGAGTAGAATAGGTGCATTCATTGCAAAACCAATTTCGTAACTTCGGTACCCTGAAGTTTTCACAGGCCGAAGGTTTGCGAAATGCTCCGGATTACTCCCAAACATCATTCTTGGTCTAATGGTGTAGAATAGGTGCATTCATTGCGAAACCATTTTCGTAACTTCGGTACACTGAAATAGTGTATTCAGGCCCGAAACACAAGTTTTGCATCTTTTCACATGCCGAAGGTTTGCGAAATGCTCCGGAGCACTCCCAAACATCATTTTGGGTCTAATGGAGTGGAATGGGTGCATTCATTGTGAAACTATTTTTGTAACATCGGTACCCTGAAATAGTGTATTCATGCCCGAAACACAAGTTTTGCATCTTTTCACATGCCGAAGGTTTGCGAAATGCTCCGGAGCACTCTCAAACATCATTTTGTGTCTAATGGAGTAGAATGGGTGGATTCGTTGCGAAATTATTTTTGTATCATCGGTACCCTGAAATAGTGTATTCATGCCCGAATCACTAGTTTTGCATCTTTTCACATGCCGAAGGTTTGCGTAATGCTCCGGAGCACTCCCAAACATCATTTTGGGTCTAATGGAGTAGATTGGGTGGATTCATTGCGAAACTATTTTTGTAACTTCGGTACCCTAAAATAGTGTATTTAGGCACAAAACACAAGTTTTGCATCTTTTCACATGCCGAAGGTTTGCGAAATGCTCCGGAGCACTCCCAAACATCATTTTGGGTCTAACGGAGTAGAATGGGTGCATTCATTGCGAAACTATTTTTGTAACTTCGGTACCCTGAAATAGTGTATTTAGGCCCAAAACACAAGTTTTGCATCTTTTTACATGCCGAAGGTTTGCGAAATGCTCCGGAGCACTCCCAAACATCATTTTGGGTCTAATGGAGTAGAATGATTGTATTCGTTGCGAAACCATTGACGTAACTTCGGTACAGTGAAATAGTGTTAAGGCTCGAAACACAAGTTTTGCATCTTTTCACATGCCGGAGGTTTGCTAAATGCTCCGGAGCACTCCCAAACATCATTCTTGGTCTAATAGAGTAGAATAGGTGCATTCATTGCAAAACCATTTTCGTAACTTCGGTACCCTGAAATAGTGTATTCACGCCCGAAACACAAGTTTTGCATCTTTTCACATGCCGAAGGTTTGCGAAATGCTCCGGAGCACTCCCAAACATCATTTTGGGTCTAATGGAGTAGAATGGGTTCATTCATTACGAAACTATTTTTGTAACTTCGGTACCCTGAAATAGTGTATTCAGGCCCGAAACACAAGTTTTGCATCTTTTCACAGGCCGAAGGTTTGCGAAATGCTCCGGATTACTCCCAAACATCATTCTTGGTCTAATGGTGTAGAATAGGTGCATTCATTGCGAAACCATTTTCGTAACTTCGGTACACTGAAATAGTGTATTCAGGCCCGAAACACAAGTTTTGCATCTTTTCACATGCCGAAGGTTTGCGAAATGCTCCGGAGCACTCCCAAACATCATTTTGGGTCTAATGTAGTGGAATGGGTGCATTCATTGTGAAACTATTTTTGTAACATCGGTACCCTGAAATAGTGTATTCATGCCCGAAACACAAGTTTTGCATCTTTTCACATGCCGAAGGTTTGCGAAATGCTCCGGAGCACTCTCAAACATCATTTTGGGTCTAATGGAGTAGAATGGGTGGATTCGTTGCGAAACTATTTTTGTAACATCGGTACCCTAAAATTGTGTATTTAGGCCCAAAACACAAGTTTTGCATCTTTTCACATGCCGAAGGTTTGCGAAATGCTTTGGAGCACTCCCAAACATCATTTTGGGTCTAATGGAGTAGAATGGGTGCATTCATTGCGAAACTATTTTTGTAACTTCGGTACCCTGAAATAGTGTATTCAGGCCCGAAACACAAGTTTTGCATCTTTTCACAGGCCGAAGGCTTGCGAAATGCTCCGGATTACTCCCAAACATCATTCTTGGTCTAATGGAGTAGAATAGGTGCATTCATTGCGAAACCATTTTCGTAACTTCGGTACACTGAAATAGTGAATTCTGGCCCGAAGCACAAGTTTTGCATCTTTTCACATGCCGAAGTTTTGTGAAATGCTCCGGAGCACTCCCAATCATCATTTTGGGTCTAATGGAGTAGAATGGGTGCATTCATTGCGAAACTATTTTTGTAACTTCGGTACCCTGAAATAGTGTATTCAGGCCCGAAACACAAGTTTTGCATCTTTTCACTGGCCGAAGGCTTGCGAAATGCTCCGAATTACTCCCAAACATCATTCTTGGTCTAATGGAGTAGAATAGGTGCATTCATTGCGAAACCATTTTCGTAACTTCGGTACACTGAAATAGTGAATTCAGGCCCGAAGCACAAGTTTTGCATCTATTCACATGCCGAAGTTTTGTGAAATGCTCCGGAGCACTCCCAAACATCATTTTGGGTCTAATGGAGTAGAATGGGTGCATTCATTGCGAAACCATTTTTGTAACATCGGTACCCTGAAATAGTGTATTCATGCCCGAAACACAAGTTTTGCATCTTTTCAAATGCCGAAGGTTTGCGAAATGCTCCAGAGCACTCCCAAACATCATTTTGGGTCTAATGGAGTAGAATGGGTGGATTCGGTGCGAAACTATTTTTGTAACTTCGGTACCCTAAAATAGTGTATTTGGGTCCAAAACAAAAGTTTTGCATCTTTTCACAGGCCGAAGGTTTGCGAAATGCTCCGGAGCACTCCCAAACATCATTTTGGGTCTAATGGAGTAGAATGGGTGCATTCATTGCGAAACTATTTTTGTAACTTCGGTACCCTGAAATAGTGTATTCAGGCCCGAAACACAAGTTTTGCATCTTTTCACATGCCGAAGGTTTGCGAAATGCTCCGGATTACTCCCAAACATCATTTTGGGACTTATGGAGTAGAATGGGTGGATTCATTGTGAAACTATTTTTGTAACTTCGGTACCCTGAAATAGTGTATTTAGGCCCGAAACACAAGTTTTGCATCTTTTCACATGCCGAAGGTTTGCGAAATGCTCCGGAGCACTCCAAAACATCATTTAAGGTTTAATGGAGTAGAATGGGTGTATTTGTTGCGAAACCATTTTCGTAACTTCGGTACTCCGAAATAGTGTATTAAGGGCCGAAACACAAGTTTTGCATCTTTTTACATGCCGAAGGTTTTGCGAAATGCTCCAGAGCACTCCCAAACATCATTTTGGGTCTAATGGAGTAGAATGGGTGCATTCATCGCGAAACCATTTTCGTAACTTCGGTACCCTGAAATATTGTATTCAGGCCCGAAACACAAGTTTTGCATCTTTTCACATGCCGGATGTTTGCGAAATGCTCCAGAGCACTCCCAAACATCATTCTTGTTCTAATGGAGTAGAATAGGTGCATTCATTGCGAAACCATTTTCGTAACTTCGGTACACTGAAATAGTGAATTCTGGCCCGAAGCACAAGTTTTGCATCTTTTCACATGCCGAAGTTTTGTGAAATGCTCCGGAGCACTCCCAATCATCATTTTGGGTCTAATGGAGTAGAATGGGTGCATTCATTGCGAAACTATTTTTGTAACTTCGGTACCCTGAAATAGTGTATTCAGGCCCGAAACACAAGTTTTGCATCTTTTCACTGGCCGAAGGCTTGCGAAATGCTCCGAATTACTCCCAAACATCATTCTTGGTCTAATGGAGTAGAATAGGTGCATTCATTGCGAAACCATTTTCGTAACTTCGGTACACTGAAATAGTGAATTCAGGCCCGAAGCACAAGTTTTGCATCTATTCACATGCCGAAGTTTTGTGAAATGCTCCGGAGCACTCCCAAACATCATTTTGGGTCTAATGGAGTAGAATGGGTGCATTCATTGCGAAACCATTTTTGTAACATCGGTACCCTGAAATAGTGTATTCATGCCCGAAACACAAGTTTTGCATCTTTTCAAATGCCGAAGGTTTGCGAAATGCTCCAGAGCACTCCCAAACATCATTTTGGGTCTAATGGAGTAGAATGGGTGGATTCGGTGCGAAACTATTTTTGTAACTTCGGTACCCTAAAATAGTGTATTTGGGCCCAAAACAAAAGTTTTGCATCTTTTCACAGGCCGAAGGTTTGCGAAATGCTCCGGAGCACTCCCAAACATCATTTTGGGTCTAATGGAGTAGAATGGGTGCATTCATTGCGAAACTATTTTTGTAACTTCGGTACCCTGAAATAGTGTATTCAGGCCCGAAACACAAGTTTTGCATCTTTTCACATGCCGAAGGTTTGCGAAATGCTCCGGATTACTCCCAAACATCATTTTGGGACTTATGGAGTAGAATGGGTGGATTCATTGTGAAACTATTTTTGTAACTTCGGTACCCTGAAATAGTGTATTTAGGCCCGAAACACAAGTTTTGCATCTTTTCACATGCCGAAGGTTTGCGAAATGCTCCGGAGCACTCCAAAACATCATTTAAGGTTTAATGGAGTAGAATGGGTGTATTTGTTGCGAAACCATTTTCGTAACTTCGGTACTCCGAAATAGTGTATTAAGGGCCGAAACACAAGTTTTGCATCTTTTTACATGCCGAAGGTTTTGCGAAATGCTCCAGAGCACTCCCAAACATCATTTTGGGTCTAATGGAGTAGAATGGGTGCATTCATCGCGAAACCATTTTCGTAACTTCGGTACCCTGAAATATTGTATTCAGGCCCGAAACACAAGTTTTGCATCTTTTCACATGCCGGATGTTTGCGAAATGCTCCAGAGCACTCCCAAACATCATTCTTGTTCTAATGGAGTAGAATAGGTGCATTCATTGCGAAACCATTTTCGTAACTTCGGTACCCTGAAATAGTGTATTCACGCCCGAAACACAAGTTTTGCATCTTTTCACATGCCGAAGGTTTGCGAAATGCTCCGGAGCACTACCAAACATCATTTTGGGTCTAATGGAGTAGAATGGGTGCATTCAATGCGAAATTATTTTTGTATCATCGGTACCCTGAAATAGTGTATTCATGCCCGAAACACAAGTTTTGCATCTTTTCACATGCCGAAGGTTTGCGAAATGCTCCGGAGCACTCCCAAACATCATTTTGGGTCTAACGGAGTAGAATGGGTGCATTCATTGCGAAACTATTTTTGTAACTTCGGTACCCTGAAATAGTGTATTTAGGCCCAAAACACAAGTTTTGCATCTTTTTACATGCCGAAGGTTTGCGAAATGCTCCGGAGCACTCCCAAACATCATTTTGGGTCTAATGGAGTAGATTGGGTGGATTCATTGCGAAACTATTTTTGTAACTTCGGTACCCTAAAATAGTGTATTTAGGCCCAAAACACAAGTTTTGCATCTTTTCACATGCCGAAGGTTTGCGAAATGCTCCGGAGCACTCCCAAACATCATTTTGGGTCTAATGGAGTAGAATGGGTGGATTCATTGCGAAACTATTTTTGTAACATCGGTACCCTGAAATAGTGTATTCATGCCCGAAACACAAGTTTTGCATCTTTTCACATGCCGAAGGTTTGCGAAATGCTCCGGAGCACTCCCAAACATCATTTTCGGTCTAATGGAGTAGAATGGGTGGATTCATTGCAAAACTATTTTTGTAACATCGGTACCCCGAAATAGTGTATTCATGCCCGAAACACAAGTTTTGCATCTTTTCACATGCCGAAGTTTTGTGAAATGCTCCGGAGCACTCCCACACATCATTTTGGGTCTAATGGAGTAGAATGGGTGCATTCATTGCAAAACCATTTTTGTAACATCGGTACCCTGAAATAGTGTATTCATGCCCGAAACACAAGTTTTGCATCTTTTCAAATGCCGAAGGTTTGCGAAATGCTCCGGAGCACTCCCAAACATCATTTTGGGTCTAATGGAGTAGATTGGGTGGATTCATTGCGAAACTATTTTTGTAACTTCGGTACCCTCAAATAGTGTATTTAGGCCCAAAACACAAGTTTTGCAGCTTTTCACATGCCGAAGGTTTGCGAAATGCTCCGGAGCACTCCCAAACATCATTTTGGGTCTAATGGAGTAGAATGGGTGGATTCATTGCGAAACTATTTTTGTAACATCGGTACCCTAAAATAGTGTATTTAGGCCCAAAACACAAGTTTTGCATCTTTTCACATGCCGTAGGTTTGCGAAATGCTCCGGAGCACTCCCAAACATCATTTTGGGTCTAATGGAGTAGATTGGGTGGATTCATTGCGAAACTATTTTTGTAACTTCGGTACCCTAAAATAGTGTATTTAGGCCCAAAACACAAGTTTTGCATCTTTTCACATGCCGAAGGTTTGCGAAATGCTCCGGAGCACTCCCAAACATCATTTTGGGTCTAACGGAGTAGAATGGGTGCATTCATTGCGAAACTATTTTTGTAACTTCGGTACCCTGAAATAGTATATTTAGGCCCAAAACACATGTTTTGCATCTTTTTATATGCCGAAGGTTTGCGAAATGCTCCGGAGCACTCCCAAACATTATTTTGGGTCTAATGGAGTAGAATGATTGTATTCGTTGCGAAACCATTGACGTAACTTCGGTACAGTGAAATAGTGTTAAGGCCCGAAACACAAGTTTTGCATCTTTTCACATACCGGAGGTTTGCGAAATGCTCCGGAGCACTCCCAAACATCATTCTTGGTCTAATAGAGTAGAATAGGTGCATTCATTGCAAAACCATTTTCGTAACTTCGGTACCCTGAAATAGTGTATTCACGCCCGAAACACAAGTTTTGCATCTTTTCACATGCCGAACGTTTGCGAAATGCTCCGGAGCACTCCCAAACATCATTTTGGGTCTAATGGAGTAGAATGGGTTCATTCATTGCGAAACTATTTTTGTAACTTCGGTACCCTGAAATAGTGTATTCAGGCCCGAAACACAAGTTTTGCATCTTTTCACAGGCCGAAGGTTTGCGAAATGCTCCGGATTACTCCCAAACATCATTTTGGGTCTAATGGAGTAGAATAGGTGCATTCATTGCGAAACCATTTTCGTAACTTCGGTACACTGAAATAGTGTATTCAGGCCCGAAACACAAGTTTTGCATCTTTTCACATGCCGAAGGTTTGCGAAATGCTCCGGAGCACTCCCAAACATCATTTTGGGTCTAATGGAGTGGAATGGGTGCATTCATTGTGAAACTATTTTTGTAACATCAGTACCCTGAAATAGTGTATTCATGCCCGAAACACAAGTTTTGCATCTTTTCACATGCCGAAGGTTTGCGAAATGCTCCGGAGCACTCCCAAGCATCATTTTGGGTCTAATGGAGTAGAATGGGTTCATTCCTTGCGAAACTATTTTTGTCACTTCGGTACCCTGAAATAGTGTATTCAGGCCCGAAACACAAGTTTTGCATCTTTTCACAGGCCGAAGGCTTGCGAAATGCTCCGAATTACTCCCAAACATCATTCTTGGTCTAATGGAGTAGAATAGGTGCATTCATTGCGAAACCATTTTCGTAACTTCGGTACACTGAAAGAGTGAATTCAGGCCCGAAGCACAAGTTTTGCATCTTTTCACATGCCGAAGTTTTGTGAAATGCTCCGGAGCACTCCCAAACATCATTTTGGGTCTAATGGAGTAGAATGGGTGCATTCATTGCGAAACCATTTTTGTAACATCGGTACCCTGAAATAGTGTATTCATGCCCGAAACACAAGTTTTGCATCTTTTCAAATGCCGAAGGTTTGCGAAATGCTCCGGAGCACTCCCAAACATCATTTTGGGTCTAATGGAGTAGAATGGGTGGATTCGGTGTGAAACTATTTTTGTAACTTCGGTACCCTAAAATAGTGTATCTGGGCCCAAAACAAAAGTTTTGCATCTTTTCACGGGCCGAAGGTTTGCGAAATGCTCCGGAGCACTCCCAAACATCATTTTGGGTCTAATGGAGTAGAATGGGTGCATTCATTGCGAAACTATTTTTGTAACTTCGGTACCCTGAAATAGTGTATTCAGGCCCGAAACACAAGTTTTGCATCTTTTCACATGCCGAAGGTTTGCGAAATGCTCCGGATTACTCCCAAACATCATTTTGGGACTTATGGAGTAGAATGGGTGGATTCATTGTGAAACTATTTTTGTAACTTCGGTACCCTGAAATAGTGTATTTAGGCCCGAAACACAAGTTTTGCATCTTTTCACATGCCGAAGGTTTGCGAAATGCTCCGGAGCACTCCAAAACATCATTTAAGGTCTAATGGAGTAGAATGGGTGTATTTGTTGCGAAACCATTTTCGTAACTTCGGTACCCTGAAATAGTGTATTAAGTGCCGAAACACAAGTTTTGCATATTTTTACATGCCGAAGGTTTTGCGAAATGCTCCAGAGCACTCCCAAACATCATTTTGGGTCTAATGGAGTAGAATGGGTGCATTCATCGCGAAACCATTTTCGTAACTTCGGTACCCTGAAATAGTGTATTCAGGCCCGAAACTCAAGTTTTGCATCTTTTCACATGCCGGATGTTTGCGAAATGCTCCAGAGCACTCCCAAACATCATTCTTGTTCTAATGGAGTAGAATAGGTGCATTCATTGCGAAACCATTTTCGTAACTTCGGTACCCTGAAATAGTGTATTGACGCCCGAAACACAAGTTTTGCATCTTTTCACATGCCGAAGGTTTGCGAAATGCTCCGGAGCACTACCAAACATCATTTTGGGTCTAATGGAGTAGAATGGGTGCATTCATTGCGAAACCATTTTTGTAACATCGGTACCCTGAAATAGTGTATTCATGCCCGAAACACAAGTTTTGCATCTTTTCAAATGCCGAAGGTTTGCGAAATGCTCCGGAGCACTCCCAAACATCATTTTGGGTCTAATGGAGTAGAATGGGTGGATTCGGTGTGAAACTATTTTTGTAACTTCGGTACCCTAAAATAGTGTATTTGGGCCCAAAACAAAAGTTTTGCATCTTTTCACGGGCCGAAGGTTTGCGAAATGCTCCGGAGCACTCCCAAACATCATTTTGGGTCTAATGGAGTAGAATGGGTGCATTCATTGCGAAACTATTTTTGTAACTTCGGTACCCTGAAATAGTGTATTCAGGCCCGAAACACAAGTTTTGCATCTTTTCACATGCCGAAGGTTTGCGAAATGCTCCGGATTACTCCCAAACATCATTTTGGGACTTATGGAGTAGAATGGGTGGATTCATTGTGAAACTATTTTTGTAACTTCGGTACCCTGAAATAGTGTATTTAGGCCCGAAACACAAGTTTTGCATCTTTTCACATGCCGAAGGTTTGCGAAATGCTCCGGAGCACTCCAAAACATCATTTAAGGTCTAATGGAGTAGAATGGGTGTATTTGTTGCGAAACCATTTTCGTAACTTCGGTACCCTGAAATAGTGTATTAAGTGCCGAAACACAAGTTTTGCATATTTTTACATGCCGAAGGTTTTGCGAAATGCTCCAGAGCACTCCCAAACATCATTTTGGGTCTAATGGAGTAGAATGGGTGCATTCATCGCGAAACCATTTTCGTAACTTCGGTACCCTGAAATAGTGTATTCAGGCCCGAAACACAAGTTTTGCATCTTTTCACATGCCGGATGTTTGCGAAATGCTCCAGAGCACTCCCAAACATCATTCTTGTTCTAATGGAGTAGAATAGGTGCATTCATTGCGAAACCATTTTCGTAACTTCGGTACCCTGAAATAGTGTATTGACGCCCGAAACACAAGTTTTGCATCTTTTCACATGCCGAAGGTTTGCGAAATGCTCCGGAGCACTACCAAACATCATTTTGGGTCTAATGGAGTAGAATGGGTGCATTCATTGCAAAATTATTTTTGTAACATCGGTACCCTGAAATAGTGTATTCATGCCCGAAACACAAGTTTTGCATCTTTTCACATGCCGAAGGTTTGCGAAATGCTCCGGAGCACTCCCAAACATCATTTTGGGTCTAACGGAGTAGAATGGGTGCATTCATTGCGAAACTATTTTTGTAACTTCGGTACCCTGAAATAGTGTATTTAGGCCCAAAACACAAGTTTTGCATCTTTTTACATGCCGAAGGTTTGCGAAATGCTCCGGAGCACTCCCAAACATCATTTTGGGTCTAATGGAGTAGATTGGGTGGATTCATTGCGAAACTATTTTTGTAACTTCGGAACCCTAAAATAGTGTATTGAGGCCCAAAACACAAGTTTTGCATCTTTTCACATGCCGAAGGTTTGCGAAATGCTCTGGAGCACTCCCAAACATCATTTTGGGCCTAGTGGAGTAGAATGGGTGGATTCATTGCGAAACTATTTTTGTAACATCGGTACCCTGAAATAGTGTATTCATGCTCGAAACACAAGTTTTGCATCTTTTCACAAGCCGAAGGTTTGCGAAATGCTCCGGAGCACTCCCAAACATCATTTTGGGTCTAATGGAGTAGATTGGGTGGATTCATTGCGAAACTATTTTTGTAACTTCGGTACCCTAAAATAGTGTATTTAGGCCCAAAACACAAGTTTTGCAGCTTTTCACATGCCGAAGGTTTGCGAAATGCTCCGGAGCACTACCAAACATCATTTTGGGTCTAATGGAGTAGAATGGGTGGATTCATTGCGAAACTATTTTTGTAACATCGGTACCCTAAAATAGTGTATTTAGGCCCAAAACACAAGTTTTGCATCTTTTCACATGCTGAAGGTTTGCGAAATGCTCCGGAGCACTCCCAAACATCATTTTGGGTCTAATGGAGTAGATTGGGTGGATTCATTGCGAAACTACTTTTGTAACTTCGGTACCCTAAAATAGTGTATTTAGGCCCAAAACACAAGTTTTGCATCTTTTCACATGCCGAAGGTTTGCGAAATGCTCCGGAGCACTCCCAAAAATCATTTTGGGTCTAACGGAGTAGAATGGGTGCATTCATTGCGAAACTATTTTTGTAACTTCGGTACCCTGAAATAGTGTATTTAGGCCCAAAACACAAGTTTTGCATCTTTTTACATGCCGAAGGTTTGCGAAATGCTCCGGAGCACTCTCAAACATCATTTTGGGTCTAATAGAGTAGAATAGGTGCATTCATTGCAAAACCATTTTCGTAACTTCGGTACAGTGAAATAGTGTTAAGGCCCGAAACACAAGTTTTGCATCTTTTCACATGCCGGAGGTTTGCGAAATGCTCCGGAGCACTCCCAAACATCATTCTTGGTCTAATAGAGTAGAATATGTGCATTCATTGCAAAACCATTTTCGTAACTTCGGTACCCTGAAATAGTGTATTCACGCCCGAAACACAAGTTTTGCATCTTTTCACATGCCGAAGGTTTGCGAAATGCTCCGGAGCACTCCCAAACATCATTTTGGGTCTAATGGAGTAGAATGGGTTCATTCATTGCGAAACTATTTTTGTAACTTCGGTACCCTGAAATAGTGTATTCAGGCCCGAAACACAAGTTTTGCATCTTTTCAGAGGCCGAAGGTTTGCGAAATGCTCCGGATTACTCCCAAACATCATTCTTGGTCTAATGGAGTAGAATAGGTGCATTCGTTGCGAAACCATTTTCGTAACTTCGGTACACTGAAATAGTGTATTCAGGCCCGAAACACAAGTTTTGCATCTTTTCACATGCCGAAGGTTTGCGAAATGCTCCGGAGCACTCCCAAACATCATTTTGGGTCTAATGGAGTGGAATGGGTGCATTCATTGTGAAACTATTTTTGTAACATCGGTACCCTGAAATAGTGTATTCATGCCCGAAACACAAGTTTTGCATCTTTTCACATGCCGAAGGTTTGCGAAATGCTCCGGACCACTCCCAAACATCATTTTGGGTCTAATGGAGTAGAATGGGTGGATTCATTGCGAAACTATTTTTGTAACATCGGTACCCTAAAATAGTGTATTTAGGCCCAAAACACAAGTTTTGCATCTTTTCACATGCTGAAGGTTTGCGAAATGCTCCGGAGCACTCCCAAACATCATTTTGGGTCTAATGGAGTAGATTGGGTGGATTCATTGCGAAACTACTTTTGTAACTTCGGTACCCTAAAATAGTGTATTTAGGCCCAAAACACAAGTTTTGCATCTTTTCACATGCCGAAGGTTTGCGAAATGCTCCGGAGCACTCCCAAAAATCATTTTGGGTCTAACGGAGTAGAATGGGTGCATTCATTGCGAAACTATTTTTGTAACTTCGGTACCCTGAAATAGTGTATTTAGGCCCAAAACACAAGTTTTGCATCTTTTTACATGCCGAAGGTTTGCGAAATGCTCCGGAGCACTCTCAAACATCATTTTGGGTCTAATAGAGTAGAATAGGTGCATTCATTGCAAAACCATTTTCGTAACTTCGGTACAGTGAAATAGTGTTAAGGCCCGAAACACAAGTTTTGCATCTTTTCACATGCCGGAGGTTTGCGAAATGCTCCGGAGCACTCCCAAACATCATTCTTGGTCTAATAGAGTAGAATATGTGCATTCATTGCAAAACCATTTTCGTAACTTCGGTACCCTGAAATAGTGTATTCACGCCCGAAACACAAGTTTTGCATCTTTTCACATGCCGAAGGTTTGCGAAATGCTCCGGAGCACTCCCAAACATCATTTTGGGTCTAATGGAGTAGAATGGGTTCATTCATTGCGAAACTATTTTTGTAACTTCGGTACCCTGAAATAGTGTATTCAGGCCCGAAACACAAGTTTTGCATCTTTTCAGAGGCCGAAGGTTTGCGAAATGCTCCGGATTACTCCCAAACATCATTCTTGGTCTAATGGAGTAGAATAGGTGCATTCGTTGCGAAACCATTTTCGTAACTTCGGTACACTGAAATAGTGTATTCAGGCCCGAAACACAAGTTTTGCATCTTTTCACATGCCGAAGGTTTGCGAAATGCTCCGGAGCACTCCCAAACATCATTTTGGGTCTAATGGAGTGGAATGGGTGCATTCATTGTGAAACTATTTTTGTAACATCGGTACCCTGAAATAGTGTATTCATGCCCGAAACACAAGTTTTGCATCTTTTCACATGCCGAAGGTTTGCGAAATGCTCCGGACCACTCCCAAACATCATTTTGGGTCTAATGGAGTAGAATGGGTTCATTCCTTGCGAAACTATTTTTGTCACTTCGGTACCCTGAAATAGTGTATTCAGGCCCGAAACACAAGTTTTGCATCTTTTCACAGGCCGAAGGCTTGCGAAATGCTCCGAATTTCTCCGAAACATCATTCTTGGTCTAATGGAGTAGAATAGGTGCATTCATTGCGAAACCATTTTCGTAACTTCGGTACACTGAAATAGTGAATTCAGGCCCGAAGCACAAGTTTTGCATCTTTTCACATGCCGAAGTTTTGTGAAATGCTCCGGAGCACTCCCAAACATCATTTTGGGTCTAATGGGGTAGAATGGGTGCATTCATTGCGAAACCATTTTTGTAACATCGGTACCCTGAAATAGTGTATTCATGCCCGAAACACAAGTTTTGCATCTTTTCAAATGCCGAAGGTTTGCGAAATGCTCCGGAGCACTCCCAAACATCATTTTGGGTCTAATGGAGTAGAATGGGTGGATTCGGTGGGAAAATATTTTTGTAACTTCGGTACCCTAAAATAGTGTATTTGGGCCCAAAACAAAAGTTTTGCATCTTTTCACAGGCCGAAGGTTTGCGAAATGCTCCGGAGCACTCCCAAACATCATTTTGGGTCTAATGGAGTAGAACGGGTGCATTCATTGCGAAACTATTTTTGTAACTTCGGTACCCTGAAATAGTGTATTCAGGCCCGAAACACAAGTTTTGCATCTTTTCACATGCCGAAGGTTTGCGAAATGCTCCGGATTACTCCCAAACATCATTTTGGGACTTATGGAGTAGAATGGGTGGATTCATTGTGAAACTATTTTTGTAACTTCGGTACCCTGAAATAGTGTGTATTTAGGCCCGAAACACAAGTTTTGCATCTTTTCACATGCCGAAGGTTTGAGAAATGCTCCGGAGCACTCCAAAACATCATTTAAGGTCTATTGGAGTAGAATGGGTGTATTTGTTGCGAAACCATTTTCGTAACTTCGGTACCCCGAAATAGTGTATTAAGGGCCGAAACACAAGTTTTGCATCTTTTTACATGCCGAAGGTTTTGCGAAATGCTCCAGAGCACTCCCAAACATCATTTTGGGTCTAATGGAGTAGAATGGGTGCATTCATCGCGAAACCATTTTCGTAACTTCGGTACCCTGAAATATTGTATTCAGGCCCGAAACACAAGTTTTGCATCTTTTCACATGCCGGATGTTTGCGAAATGCTCCAGAGCACTCCCAAACATCATTCTTGTTCTAATGGAGTAGAATAGGTGCATTCATTGCGAAACTATTTTCGTAACTTCTGTACCTTGAAATAGTGTATTCACGCCCGAAACACAAGTTTTGCATCTTTTCACATGCCGAAGGTTTGCGAAATGCTCCGGAGCACTACCAAACATCATTTTGGGTATAATGGAGTAGAATGGGTGCATTCATTGCGAAATTATTTTTGTAACATCGGTACCCTGAAATAGTGTATTCATGCCCGAAACACAAGTTTTGCATCTTTTCACATGCCGAAGGTTTGCGAAATGCTCCGGAGCACTCCCAAACATCATTTTGGGTCTAACGGAGTAGAATGGGTGCATTCATTGCGAAACTATTTTTGTAACTTCGGTACCCTGAAATAGTGTGCCGAAGGTTTGTGAAATGCTCCGGAGCACTCCCAAACATCATTTTGGGTCTAATGGAGTAGATTGGGTGGATTCATTGCGAAACTATTTTTGTAACTTCGGTACCCTAAAATAGTGTATTTAGGCCCAAAACACAAGTTTTGCATCTTTTCACATGCCGAAGGTTTGCGAAATGCTCCGGAGCACTCCCAAACATCATTTTGGGTCTAACGGAGTAGAATGGGTGCATTCATTGCGAAACTATTTTTGTAACTTTGGTACCCTGAAATAGTGTATTTAGGCCCAAAACACAAGTTTTGCATCTTTTTACATGCCGAAGGTTTGCGAAATGCTCCGGAGCACTCCCAAACATCATTTTGGGTCTAATGGAGTAGAATGATTGTATTCGTTGCGAAACCATTGACGTAACTTCGGTACAGTGAAATAGTGTTAAGGCCCGAAACACAAGTTTTGCATCTTTTCACATGCCGAAGGTTTGCGAAATGCTCCGGATTACTCCCAAACATCATTTTGGGACTTATGGAGTAGAATGGGTGGATTCATTGTGAAACTATTTTTGTAACTTCAGTACCCTGAAATAGTGTATTCACGCCCGAAACACAAGTTTTGCATCTTTTCACATGCCGAAGGTTTGCGAAATGCTCCGGAGCACTCCAAAACATCATTTAAGGTCTAATGGAGTAGAATGGGTGTATTTGTTGCGAAACCATTTTCGTAACTTCGGTACCCCGAAATAGTGTATTAAGGGCTGAAACACAAGTTTTGCATCTTTTTACATGCCGAAGGTTTTGCGAAATGCTCCAGAGCACTCCCAAACATCATTTTGGGTCTAATGGATTAGAATGGGTGCATTCATCGCGAAACCATTTTCGTAACTTCGGTACCCTGAAATAGTGTATTCAGGCCCGAAACACAAGTTTTGCATCTTTTCACATGCCGGATGTTTGCGAAATGCTCCAGAGCACTCCCAAACATCATTCTTGTTCTAATGGAGTAGAATAGGTGCATTCATTGCGAAACCATTTTCGTAACTTCGGTACCTTGAAATAGTGTATTCACGCCCGAAACACAAGTTTTGCATTTTTTCACATGCCGAAGGTTTGCGAAATGCTCCGGAGCACTACCAAACATCATTTTGGGTCTAATGGAGTAGAATGGGTGCATTCATTGCGAAATTATTTTTGTAACATCGGTACCCTGAAATAGTGTATTCATGCCCGAAACACAAGTTTTGCATCTTTTCACATGCCGAAGGTTTGCGAAATGCTCCGGAGCACTCCCAAACATCATTTTGGGTCTAACGGAGTAGAATGGGTGCATTCATTGCGAAACTATTTTTGTAACTTCGGTACCCTGAAATAGTGTATTTAGGCCCAAAACACAAGTTTTGCATCTTTTTACATGCCGAAGGTTTGCGAAATGCTCCGGAGCACTCCCAAACATCATTTTGGGTCTAATGGAGTAGATTGGGTGGATTCATTGCGAAACTATTTTTGTAACTTCGGTACCCTAAAATAGTGTATTTAGGCCCAAAACACAAGTTTTGCATCTTTTCACATGCCGAAGGTTTGCGAAATGCTCCGGAGCACTCCCAAACATCATTTTGGGTCTAATGGAGTAGAATGGGTGGATTCATTGCGAAACTATTTTTGTAACATCGGTACCCTGAAATAGTGTATTCATGCCCGAAACACAAGTTTTGCATCTTTTCACATGCCGAAGGTTTGCGAAATGCTCCGGAGCACTCCCAAACATCATTTTGGGTCTAATGGAGTAGAATGGGTGGATTCATTGCGAAACTATTTTTGTAACATCGGTACCCTGAAATAGTGTATTCATGCCCGAAACACAAGTTTTGCATCTTTTCACATGCCGAAGTTTTGTGAAATGCTCCGGAGCACTCCCAAACATCATTTTGGGTCTAATGGAGTAGAATGGGTGCATTCATTGCGAAACCATTTTTGTAACATCGGTACCCTGAAATAATGTATTCATGCCCGAAACACAAGTTTTGCATCTTTTCAAATGCCGAAGGTTTGCGAAATGCTCCGGAGCACTCCCAAACATCATTTTGGGTCTAATGGAGTAGATTGGGTGGATTCATTGCGAAACTATTTTTGTAACTTCGGTACCCTAAAATAGTGTATTTAGGCCCAAAACTCAAGTTTTGCAGCTTTTCACATGCCGAAGGTTTGCGAAATGCTCCGGAGCACTCCCAAACATCATTTTGGGTCTAATGGAGTAGAATGGGTGGATTCATTGCGAAACTATTTTTGTAACATCGGTACCCTAAAATAGTGTATTTAGGCCCAAAACACAAGTTTTGCATCTTTTCACATGCCGAAGGTTTGTGAAATGCTCCGGAGCACTCCCAAACATCATTTTGGGTCTAATGGAGTAGATTGGGTGGATTCATTGCGAAACTATTTTTGTAACTTCGGTACCCTAAAATAGTGTATTTAGGCCCAAAACACAAGTTTTGCATCTTTTTACATGCCGAAGGTTTGCGAAATGCTCCGGAGCACTCCCAAACATCATTTTGGGTCTAATGGAGTAGATTGGGTGGATTCATTGCGAAACTATTTTTGTATCTTCGGTACCCTAAAATAGTGTATTTAGGCCCAAAACACAAGTTTTGCATCTTTTCACATGCCGAAGGTTTGCGAAATGCTCCGGAGCATTCCCAAACATCATTTTGGATCTAATGGAGTAGAATGGGTGGATTCATTGCGAAACTATTTTTGTAACATCGGTACCCTAAAATAGTGTATTTAGGCCCAAAACACAAGTTTTGCATCTTTTCACATGCCGAAGGTTTGCGAAATGCTCCGGAGCACTCCCAAACATCATTTTGGGTCTAATGGAGTAGAATGGGTGGATTCATTGCGAAACTATTTTTGTAACATCGGTACCCTGAAATAGTGTATTCATGCCCGAAACACAAGTTTTGCATCTTTTCACATGCCGAAGTTTTGTGAAATGCTCCGGAGCACTCCCAAACATCATTTTGGGTCTAATGGAGTAGAATGGGTGCATTCATTGCGAAACCATTTTTGTAACATCGGTACCCTGAAATAGTGTATTCATGCCCGAAACACAAGTTTTGCATCTTTTCAAATGCCGAAGGTTTGCGAAATGCTCCGGAGCACTCCCAAACATCATTTTGGGTCTAATGGAGTAGATTGGGTGGATTCATTGCGAAACTATTTTTGTAACTTCGGTACCCTAAAATAGTGTATTTAGGCCCAAAACACAAGTTTTGCAGCTTTTCACATGCCGAAGGTTTGCGAAATGCTCCGGAGCACTCCCAAACATCATTTTGGGTCTAATGGAGTAGAATGGGTGGATTCATTGCGAAACTATTTTTGTAACATCGGTACCCTGAAATAGTGTATTCATGCCCGAAACACAAGTTTTGCATCTTTTCACATGCCGAAGTTTTGCGAAATGCTCCGGAGCACTCCCAAACATCATTTTGGGTCTAATGGAGTAGAATGGGTGCATTCATTGCGAAACCATTTTTGTAACATCGGTACCCTGAAATAATGTATTCATGCCCGAAACACAAGTTTTGCATCTTTTCAAATGCCGAAGGTTTGCGAAATGCTCCGGAGCACTCCCAAACATCATTTTGGGTCTAATGGAGTAGATTGGGTGGATTCATTGCGAAACTATTTTTGTAACTTCGGTACCCTAAAATAGTGTATTTAGGCCCAAAACTCAAGTTTTGCAGCTTTTCACATGCCGAAGGTTTGCGAAATGCTCCGGAGCACTCCCAAACATCATTTTGGGTCTAATGGAGTAGAATGGGTGGATTCATTGCGAAACTATTTTTGTAACATCGGTACCCTAAAATAGTGTATTTAGGCCCAAAACACAAGTTTTGCATCTTTTCACATGCCGAAGGTTTGTGAAATGCTCCGGAGCACTCCCAAACATCATTTTGGGTCTAATGGAGTAGATTGGGTGGATTCATTGCGAAACTATTTTTGTAACTTCGGTACCCTAAAATAGTGTATTTAGGCCCAAAACACAAGTTTTGCATCTTTTTACATGCCGAAGGTTTGCGAAATGCTCCGGAGCACTCCCAAACATCATTTTGGGTCTAATGGAGTAGATTGGGTGGATTCATTGCGAAACTATTTTTGTATCTTCGGTACCCTAAAATAGTGTATTTAGGCCCAAAACACAAGTTTTGCATCTTTTCACATGCCGAAGGTTTGCGAAATGCTCCGGAGCATTCCCAAACATCATTTTGGATCTAATGGAGTAGAATGGGTGGATTCATTGCGAAACTATTTTTGTAACATCGGTACCCTAAAATAGTGTATTTAGGCCCAAAACACAAGTTTTGCATCTTTTCACATGCCGAAGGTTTGCGAAATGCTCCGGAGCACTCCCAAACATCATTTTGGGTCTAATGGAGTAGAATGGGTGGATTCATTGCGAAACTATTTTTGTAACATCGGTACCCTGAAATAGTGTATTCATGCCCGAAACACAAGTTTTGCATCTTTTCACATGCCGAAGTTTTGTGAAATGCTCCGGAGCACTCCCAAACATCATTTTGGGTCTAATGGAGTAGAATGGGTGCATTCATTGCGAAACCATTTTTGTAACATCGGTACCCTGAAATAGTGTATTCATGCCCGAAACACAAGTTTTGCATCTTTTCAAATGCCGAAGGTTTGCGAAATGCTCCGGAGCACTCCCAAACATCATTTTGGGTCTAATGGAGTAGATTGGGTGGATTCATTGCGAAACTATTTTTGTAACTTCGGTACCCTAAAATAGTGTATTTAGGCCCAAAACACAAGTTTTGCAGCTTTTCACATGCCGAAGGTTTGCGAAATGCTCCGGAGCACTCCCAAACATCATTTTGGGTCTAATGGAGTAGAATGGGTGGATTCATTGCGAAACTATTTCTGTAACATCGGTACCCTAAAATAGTGTATTTAGGCCCAAAACACAAGTTTTGCATCTTTTCACATGCCGAAGGTTTGTGAAATGCTCCGGAGCACTCCCAAACATCATTTTGGGTCTAATGGAGTAGATTGGGTGGATTCATTGCGAAACTATTTTTGTAACTTCGGTACCCTAAAATAGTGTATTTAGGCCCAAAACACAAGTTTTGCATCTTTTTACATGCCGAAGGTTTGCGAAATGCTCCGGAGCACTCCCAAACATCATTTTGGGTCTAATGGAGTAGATTGGGTGGATTCATTGCGAAACTATTTTTGTAACTTCGGTACCCTAAAATAGTGTATTTAGGCCCAAAACACAAGTTTTGCATCTTTTCACATGCCGAAGGTTTGCGAAATGCTCCGGAGCACTCCCAAACATCATTTTGGGTCTAATGGAGTAGAATGGGTGGATTCATTGCGAAACTATTTTTGTAACATCGGTACCCTAAAATAGTGTATTTAGGCCCAAAACACAAGTTTTGCATCTTTTCACATGCCGAAGGTTTGTGAAATGCTCCGGAGCACTCCCAAACATCATTTTGGGTCTAATGGAGTAGATTGGGTGGATTCATTGCGAAACTATTTTTGTAACTTCGGTACCCTAAAATAGTGTATTTAGGCCCAAAACACAAGTTTTGCATCTTTTCACATGCCGAAGGTTTGCGAAATGCTCCGGAGCACTCCCAAACATCATTTTGGGTCTAACGGAGTAGAATGGGTGCATTCATTGCGAAACTATTTTTGTAACTTTGGTACCCTGAAATAGTGTATTTAGGCCCAAAACACAAGTTTTGCATCTTTTTACATGCCGAAGGTTTGCGAAATGCTCCGGAGCACTCCCAAACATCATTTTGGGTCTAATGGAGTAGAATGATTGTATTCGTTGCGAAACCATTGACGTAACTTCGGTACAGTGAAATAGTGTTAAGGCCCGAAACACAAGTTTTGCATCTTTTCACATGCCGAAGGTTTGCGAAATGCTCCGGATTACTCCCAAACATCATTTTGGGACTTATGGAGTAGAATGGGTGGATTCATTGTGAAACTATTTTTGTAACTTCAGTACCCTGAAATAGTGTATTCACGCCCGAAACACAAGTTTTGCATCTTTTCACATGCCGAAGGTTTGCGAAATGCTCTGGAGCACTCCAAAACATCATTTAAGGTCTAATGGAGTAGAATGGGTGTATTTGTTGCGAAACCATTTTCGTAACTTCGGTACCCCGAAATAGTGTATTAAGGGCCGAAACACAAGTTTTGCATCTTTTTACATGCCGAAGATTTTGCGAAATGCTCCAGAGCACTCCCAAACATCATTTTGGGTCTAATGGAGTAGAAAGGGTGCATTCATCGCGAAACCATTTTCGTAACTTCGGTACCCTGAAATAGTGTATTCAGGCCCGAAACACAAGTTTTGCATCTTTTCACATGCCGGATGTTTGCGAAATGCTCCGGAGCACTCCCAAACATCATTCTTGTTCTAATGGAGTAGAATAGGTGCATTCATTGCGAAACCATTTTCGTAACTTCGGTACCCTGAAATAGTGTATTTACGCCCGAAACACAAGTTTTGCATCTTTTCACATGCCGAAGGTTTGCGAAATGCTCCGGAGCACTCCCAAACATCATTTTGGGTCTAATGGAGTAGAATGGGTGCATTCATTGCGAAATTATTTTTGTAACATCGGTACCCTGAAATAGTGTATTCATGCCCGAAACACAAGTTTTGCATCTTTTCACATGCTGAAGGTTTGCGAAATGCTCCGGAGCACTCCCAAACATCATTTTGGGTCTAACGGAGTAGAATGGGTGCATTCATTGCGAAACTATTTTTGTAACTTCGGTACCCTGAAATAGTGTATTTAGGCCCAAAACACAAGTTTTGCATCTTTTTACATGCCGAAGGTTTGCGAAATGCTCCGGAGCACTCCCAAACATCATTTTGGGTCTAATGGAGTAGATTGGGTGGATTCATTGTGAAACTATTTTTGTAACTTCGGTACCCTAAAATAGTGTATTTAGGCCCAAAACACAAGTTTTGCATCTTTTCACATGCCGAAGGTTTGCGAAATGCTCCGGAGCACTCCCAAACATCATTTTGGGTCCAATGGAGTAGAATGGGTGGATTCATTGCGAAACTATTTTTGTAACATCGGTACCCTAAAATAGTGTATTTAGGCCCAAAACACAAGTTTTGCATCTTTTCACATGCCGAAGGTTTGCGAATTGCTCCGGAGCACTCCCAAACATCATTTTTGGTCTAATGGAGTAGATTGGGTGGATTCATTGCGAATCTATTTTTGTAACTTCGGTACCCTAAAATAGTGTATTTAGGCCCAAAACACAAGTTTTGCATCTTTTCACATGCCGAAGGTTTGCGAAATACTCCGGAGCACTCCCAAACATCATTTTGGGTCTAACGGAGTAGAATGGGTGCATTCATTGCGAAACTATTTTTGTAACTTCGGTACCCTGAAATAGTGTATTTAGGCCCAAAACACAAGTTTTGCATCTTTTTACATGCCGAAGGTTTGCGAAATGCTCCGGAGCACTCCCAAACATCATTTTGGGTCTAATGGAGTAGAATGATTGTATTCGTTGCGAAACCATTGACATAACTTCGGTACAGTGAAATAGTGTTACGGCCCGAAACACAAGTTTTGCATCTTTTCACATGCCGGAGGTTTGCGAAATGCTCCGGAGCACTCCCAAACATCATTCTTGGTCTAATAGAGTAGAATAGGTGCATTCATTGCAAAACCATTTTCGTAACTTCGGTACCCTGAAATAGTGTATTCACGCCCGAAACACAAGTTTTGCATCTTTTCACATGCCGAAGGTTTGCGAAATGCTCCGGAGCACTCCCAAACATCATTTTGGGTATAATGGAGTAGATTGGGTGGATTCATTGCGAATCTATTTTTGTAACTTCGGTACCCTAAAATAGTGTATTTAGGCCCAAAACACAAGTTTTGCATCTTTTCACATGCCGAAGGTTTGCGAAATACTCCGGAGCACTCCCAAACATCATTTTGGGTCTAACGGAGTAGAATGGGTGCATTCATTGCGAAACTATTTTTGTAACTTCGGTACCCTGAAATAGTGTATTTAGGCCCAAAACACAAGTTTTGCATCTTTTTACATGCCGAAGGTTTGCGAAATGCTCCGGAGCACTCCCAAACATCATTTTGGGTCTAATGGAGTAGAATGATTGTATTCGTTGCGAAACCATTGACATAACTTCGGTACAGTGAAATAGTGTTACGGCCCGAAACACAAGTTTTGCATCTTTTCACATGCCGGAGGTTTGCGAAATGCTCCGGAGCACTCCCAAACATCATTCTTGGTCTAATAGAGTAGAATAGGTGCATTCATTGCAAAACCATTTTCGTAACTTCGGTACCCTGAAATAGTGTATTCACGCCCGAAACACAAGTTTTGCATCTTTTCACATGCCGAAGGTTTGCGAAATGCTCCGGAGCACTCCCAAACATCATTTTGGGTATAATGGAGTAGATTGGGTGGATTCATTGCGAATCTATTTTTGTAACTTCGGTACCCTAAAATAGTGTATTTAGGCCCAAAACACAAGTTTTGCATCTTTTCACATGCCGAAGGTTTGCGAAATACTCCGGAGCACTCCCAAACATCATTTTGGGTCTAACGGAGTAGAATGGGTGCATTCATTGCGAAACTATTTTTGTAACTTCGGTACCCTGAAATAGTGTATTTAGGCCCAAAACACAAGTTTTGCATCTTTTTACATGCCGAAGGTTTGCGAAATGCTCCGGAGCACTCCCAAACATCATTTTGGGTCTAATGGAGTAGAATGATTGTATTCGTTGCGAAACCATTGACATAACTTCGGTACAGTGAAATAGTGTTACGGCCCGAAACACAAGTTTTGCATCTTTTCACATGCCGGAGGTTTGCGAAATGCTCCGGAGCACTCCCAAACATCATTCTTGGTCTAATAGAGTAGAATAGGTGCATTCATTGCAAAACCATTTTCGTAACTTCGGTACCCTGAAATAGTGTATTCACGCCCGAAACACAAGTTTTGCATCTTTTCACATGCCGAAGGTTTGCGAAATGCTCCGGAGCACTCCCAAACATCATTTTGGGTATAATGGAGTAGATTGGGTGGATTCATTGCGAAACTATTTTTGTAACTTCGGTACCCTAAAATAGTGTATTTAGGCCCAAAACACAAGTTTTGCATCTTTTCACATGCCGAAGGTTTGCGAAATGCTCCGGAGCACTCCCAAACATCATTTTGGGTCCAATGGAGTAGAATGGGTGGATTCATTGCGAAACTATTTTTGTAACATCGGTACCCTAAAATAGTGTATTTAGGCCCGAAACACAAGTTTTGCATCTTTTCACATGCCGAAGGTTTGCGAAATGCTCCGGAGCACTCCAAAACATCATTTAAGGTCTAATGGAGTAGAATGGGTGTATTTGTTGTGAAACCATTTTCGTAACTTCGGTACCCCGAAATAGTGTATTAAGGGCCGAAACCCAAGTTTTGCATCTTTTTACATGCCGAAGATTTTGCGAAATGCTCCAGAGCACTCCCAAACATCATTTTGGGTCTAATGGAGTAGAATGGGTGCATTCATCGCGAAACCATTTTCGTAACTTCGGTACCCTGAAATAGTGTATTCAGGCCCGAAACACAAGTTTTGCATCTTTTCACATGCCGGATGTTTGCGAAATGCTCCGGAGCACTCCCAAACATCATTCTTGTTCTAATGGAGTAGAATAGGTGCATTCATTGCGAAACCATTTTCGTAACTTCGGTACCCTGAAATAGTGTATTCACGCCCGAAACACAAGTTTTGCATCTTTTCACATGCCGAAGGTTTGCGAAATGCTCCGGAGCACTCCCAAACATCATTTTGGGTCTAATGGAGTAGAATGGGTGCATTCATTGCGAAATTATTTTTGTAACATCGGTACCCTGAAGTAGTGTATTCAGGCCCGAAACACAAGTTTTGCATCTTTTCACATGCCGAAGGTTTGCGAAATGCTCCG
>JAQONI010000070.1:0-120614 GCA_036936925.1 Cenchrus fungigraminus
CAACAAAAGCATATGTTCTACTCCATTAGACTGAAAATGATGCTTGGGAGTGTTTTGGAGCATTTCGCAAACCTTTGGCATGTAAATAACTTGTGTTTCAGGGCCGAATGCACAGTTACGGGGTACCGAAGTTGCAAAAATGGTTTTGCAACAAAAGCATATGTTCTACTCCATTAGACTCAAAATGATGCTTGGGAGTGTTTTGGAGCATTTCGGAAACCTTCGGCATGTAAATAACTTGTGTTTCGGGCCTGAATGCACAGTTACGGGGTGCCGAAGTTGCAAAAATGGTTTTGCAACAAAAGCATATGTTCTACTCCATTAGGCTGAAAATGATGCTTGGGAGTGTTTTGGATCATTTCGCAAACCTTCGGCATGTAAATAACTTGTGTTTCAGGGCTGAATGCACAGTTACGGAGTACCGAAGTTGCAAAAATGGTTTTGCAACAAAAGCATATGTTCTACTCCATTAGACTCAAAATGATGTTTCGGAGTGTTTTGGAGGATTTCGCAAACCTTCGGCATGTAAATAACTTGTGTTTCGGGCCTAATGCACTGTTACGGGGTACCGAAGTTGCAAAAATAGTTTTGCAACAAAAGCATCTGTTTTACTCCATTAGACTCAAAATGATGTTTGGGAGTCTTTTGGTGGATTTCGCAAACCTTCGGCACGTAATAACTTGTGTTTCGGGCCTAATGCACTGTTACGGGGTACCGAATTTGCAAAAATGGTTTTGGAACAAAAGCATCCGTTCTACTCCATCAGACTCAAAATGACGTTTGGGAGTGTTTTGGAGGATTTCGGAAACTTTCGGCATGTAAATAACTTGTGTTTCGGGCCTGAATGCACAGTTACGGGGTACCGAAGTTGCAAAAATGGTTTTGCAACAAAAGCATTTGTTCTACTCCTTTGGACTGAAAATGATGCTTGGGAGTGTTTTGGAGCATTTCGCAAACCTTCGGATATAAATAACTTGTGTTTCGGGCCTAATGCGCTGTTACGGGGTACCGAAGTTGCAAAAATGGTTTTGCAACAAAAGCATCCGTTCTACTCCATTAGACTGAAAATGATGTTTGGGAGTGTTTTGGAGGATTTCGCAAGCCATCGGCATGTAAATAACTTGTGTTTCAGGCCTAATGTGCTGTTACGGGGTACCGAAGTTAAAAAAATAGTTTTGCAACAAAAGCATCTGTTCTACTCCATTATACTCAGAATGATGTTTGGCAGTCTTTTGGAGGTTTTCGCAAACCTTCGGCACGTAATAACTTGTGTTTCAGGCCTGAATGCACTGTTACGAGATACCGAAGTTGCAAAAATGATTTTGCAACAAAAGCATCCGTTCTACTCTATTAGACTCAAAATGATGTTTGGGAGTGTTTTGGAGGATTCCGCAAACCTTCGGCATGTAAATAACTTATCTTTCGGGCCTGAATGCACTTTTACGGGGTACCAAAGTTGCAAAAATGGTTTTGCAACAAAAGCATCTGTTCTACTCTACTAGACTCAAAATGATGTTGGCGAGTGTTTTGGAGGATTTCGCAAACCATCGGCATGTAAATAACTTGTGTTCCGGGCCTCAATGCACAGTTACGGGGTACCGAAGTTGCAAAAATGGTTTTGCAACAAAAGCATATGTTCTACTCCATTAGACTTAAATTGATGCTTGGGAGTGTTTTGGAGCATTTCGGAAATCTTCGGCACGTAAATAACTTGTGTTTCGGGCCTCAATGCACAGTTACGGGGTACCAAAGTTGCAAAAATGGTTTTGCAACAAAAGCATATGTTCTACTCCATTAGACTGAAAATGATGCTTGGGAGTGTTTTGGAGCATTTCGCAAACCTTCGGCATGTAAATAACTTGTGTTTCAGGGCTGAATGCACAGTTACGGGGTACCGAAGTTGGAAAATTGGTTTTGCAACAAAAGCATATGTTCTACTCCATTAGACTCAAAATGATGCTTGGGAGTGTTTTGGAGCATTTCGGAAACCTTCGGCATGTAAATAACTTGTGTTTCGGGCCTGAATGCACAGTTACAGGGTGCCGAAGTTGCAAAAATGGTTTTGCAACAAAAGCATATGTTCTACTCCATTAGACTGAAAATGATGCTTGGGAGTGTTTTGGAGCATTTCGCAAACCTTCGGCATGTAAATAACTTGTGTTTCAGGGCTGAATGCACAGTTACGGAGTACCGAAGTTGCAAAAATGGTTTTGCAACAAAAGCATATGTTCTACTCCATTAGACTCAAAATGATGTTTCGGAGTGTTTTGGGGGATTTCGCAAACCTTCGGCATGTAAATAACTTGTGTTTCGGGCCTAATGCACTGTTACGGGGTACCGAAGTTGCAAAAATAGTTTTGCAACAAAAGCATCTGTTTTACTCCATTAGACTCAAAATGATGTTTGGGAGTCTTTTGGTGGATTTCGCAAACCTTCGGCACGTAATAACTTGTGTTTCGGGCCTAATGCACTGTTACGGGGTACCGAATTTGCAAAAATGGTTTTGGAACAAAAGCATCCGTTCTACTCCATCAGACTCAAAATGACATTTGGGAGTGTTTTGGAGGATTTCGGAAACCTTCGGCATGTAAATAACTTGTGTTTCGGGCCTGAATGCACAGTTACGGGGTACCGAAGTTGCAAAAATGGTTTTGCAACAAAAGCATATGTTCTACTCCATTTTACTGAAAATGATGCTTGGGAGTGTTTTGGAGCATTTCGCAAACCATCGGCATATAAATAACTTGTGTTTCGGGCCTAATGCGCTGTTACGGGGTACCGAAGTTGCAAAAATGGTTTTGCAACAAAAGCATCCGTTCTACTCCATTAGACTCAAAATGATGTTTGGGAGTGTTTTGGAGGATTTCGCAAACCATCGGCATGTAAATAACTTGTGTTTCGGGCCTAATGTGCTGTTACGGGGTACCGAAGTTAAAAAAACAGTTTATTAACAAAAGCATCTGTTCTACTCCATTATACTCAAAATGATGTTTGGCAGTCTTTTGGAGGTTTTCGCAAACCTTCGGCACGTAATAACTTGTGTTTCGGGCTTGAATGCACTGTTACGAGGTACCGAAGTTGCAAAAATGGTTTTGCAACAAAAGCATATGTTCTACTCCAATAGACTCAAAATGATGTTTCGGAGTGTTTTGGAGCATTTCGCAAACCTTCGGCATGTAAATAACTTGTGTTTCGGGCCTAATGCACTGTTACGGGGTACCGATCTTGCAAAAATGATTTTGCAACAAACGCATCTGTTCTACTCCATTAGACTCAAAATGATGTTTGGGAGTGTTTTGGAGGATTCCGCAAACCTTCGGCATGTAAATAACTTATCTTTCGGGCCTGAATGCACTTTTATGGGGTACCAAAGTTGCAAAAATGGTTTTGCAACAAAAGCATCTGTTCTACTCCACTAGACTCAAAATGATGTTTGCGAGTGTTTTGGAGGATTTCGCAATCCATCGGCATGTAAATAACTTGTGTTCCGGGCCTAATGCACTGTTACGGGGTACCGAAGTTGCAAAAAAGGTTTTGCAACAAAAGCATATGTTCTACTCCATTAGACTTAAAATGATGCTTGGGAGTGTTTTGGAGCATTTCGGAAATCTTCGGCACGTAAATAACTTGTGTTTCGGGCCTCAATGCACAGTTACGGGGTACCAAAGTTGCAAAAATGGTTTTGCAACAAAAGCATATGTTCTACTCCATTAGACTGAAAATGATGCTTGGGAGTGTTTTGGAGCATTTCGCAAACCTTCGGCATGTAAATAACTTTTGTTTCAGGGCTGAATGCACAGTTACGGAGTACCGAAGTTGCAAAAATGGTTTTGCAACAAAAGCATATGTTCTACTCCATTAGACTCAAAATGATGCTTGGGAGTGTTTTGGAGCATTTCGGAAACCTTCGGCATGTAAATAACTTGTGTTTCGGGCCTGAATGCACAGTTACGGGGTGCCGAAGTTGCAAAAATGGTTTTGCAACAAAAGCATATGTTCTACTCCATTAGACTGAAAATGATGCTTGGGAGTGTTTTGGAGCATTTCGCAAACCTTCGGCATGTAAATAACTTGTGTTTCAGTGCTGAATGCACAGTTACGGAGTACCGAAGTTGCAAAAATGGTTTTGCAACAAAAGCATATGTTCTACTCCATTAGACTCAAAATGATGTTTCGGAGTGTTTTGGAGGATTTCGCAAACCTTCGTCATGTAAATAACTTGTGTTTCGGGCCTAATGCACTGTTACGGGGTACCGAAGTTGCAAAAATAGTTTTGCAACAAAACCATCTGTTTTACTCCATTAGACTCAAAATGATGTTTGGGAGTCTTTTGGTGGATTTCGCAAACCTTCGGCACGTAATAACTTGTGTTTCGGGCCTAATGCACTGTTACGGGGTACCGAATTTGCAAAAATGGTTTTGGAACAAAAGCATCCGTTCTACTCCATCAGACTCAAAATGACATTTGGGAGTGTTTTGGAGGATTTCGAAAACCTTCGGCATGTAAATAACTTGTGTTTCGGGCCTGAATGCACAGTTACGGGGTACCGAAGTTGCAAAAATGGTTTTGCAACAAAAGCATATGTTCTACTCCATTGGACTGAAAATGATGCTTGGGAGTGTTTTGGAGCATTTGGCAAACCTTCGGCATGTAAATAACTTTTGTTTCAGGGCTGAATGCACAGTTACGGAGTACCGAAGTTGCAAAAATGGTTTTGCAACAAAAGCATATGTTCTACTCCATTAGACTCAAAATGATGCTTGGGAGTGTTTTGGAGCATTTCGGAAACCTTCGGCATGTAAATAACTTGTGTTTCGGGCCTGAATGCACAGTTACGGGGTGCCGAAGTTGCAAAAATGGTTTTGCAACAAAAGCATATGTTCTACTCCATTAGACTGAAAATGATGCTTGGGAGTGTTTTGGAGCATTTCGCAAACCTTCGGCATGTAAATAACTTGTGTTTCAGTGCTGAATGCACAGTTACGGAGTACCGAAGTTGCAAAAATGGTTTTGCAACAAAAGCATATGTTCTACTCCATTAGACTCAAAATGATGTTTCGGAGTGTTTTGGAGGATTTCGCAAACCTTCGTCATGTAAATAACTTGTGTTTCGGGCCTAATGCACTGTTACGGGGTACCGAAGTTGCAAAAATAGTTTTGCAACAAAACCATCTGTTTTACTCCATTAGACTCAAAATGATGTTTGGGAGTCTTTTGGTGGATTTCGCAAACCTTCGGCACGTAATAACTTGTGTTTCGGGCCTAATGCACTGTTACGGGGTACCGAATTTGCAAAAATGGTTTTGGAACAAAAGCATCCGTTCTACTCCATCAGACTCAAAATGACATTTGGGAGTGTTTTGGAGGATTTCGAAAACCTTCGGCATGTAAATAACTTGTGTTTCGGGCCTGAATGCACAGTTACGGGGTACCGAAGTTGCAAAAATGGTTTTGCAACAAAAGCATATGTTCTACTCCATTGGACTGAAAATGATGCTTGGGAGTGTTTTGGAGAATTTCGCAAACCTTCAGCATATAAATAACTTGTGTTTCGGGCCTAATGCGCTGTTACGGGGTACCGAAGTTGCAAAAATGGTTTTGCAACAAAAGCATCCGTTCTACTCCATTAGACTCAAAATGATGTTTGGGAGTGTTTTGGAGGATTTCGCAAACCATCGGCATGTAAATAACTTGTGTTTCGGGCCTAATGTGCTGTTACGGGGTACCGAAGTTAAAAAAATAGTTTATTAACAAAAGCATCTGTTCTACTCCATTATACTCAAAATGATGTTTGGCAGTCTTTTGGAGGTTTTCGCAAACCTTCGGCACGTAATAACTTGTGTTTCGGGCTTGAATGCACTGTTACGAGGTACCGAAGTTGCAAAAATGGTTTTGCAACAAAAGCATATGTTCTACTCCAATAGACTCAAAATGATGTTTCGGAGTGTTTTGGAGCATTTCGCAAACCTTCGGCATGTAAATAACTTGTGTTTCGGGCCTAATGCACTGTTACGGGGTACCGATCTTGCAAAAATGATTTTGCAACAAAAGCATATGTTCTACTCCATTAGACTCAAAATGATGTTTGGGAGTGTTTTGGAGGATTCCGCAAACCTTCGGCATGTAAATAACTTATCTTTCGGGCCTGAATGCACTTTTACGGGGTACCAAAGTTGCAAAAATGGTTTTGCAACAAAAGCATCTGTTCTACTCCACTAGACTCAAAATGATGTTTGCGAGTGTTTTGGAGGATTTCGCAAACCATCGGCATGTAAATAACTTGTGTTCCGGGCCTAATGCACTGTTACGGGGTACCGAAGTTGCAAAAATGGTTTTGCAACAAAAGCATATGTTCTACTCCATTAGACTTAAAATGATGCTTGGGAGTGTTTTGGAGCATTTCGGAAATCTTCGGCACGTAAATAACTTGTGTTTCGGGCCTCAATGCACAGTTACGGGGTACCAAAGTTGCAAAAATGGTTTTGCAACAAAAGCATATGTTCTACTCCATTAGACTGAAAATGATGCTTGGGAGTGTTTTGGAGCATTTCGCAAACCTTCGGCATGTAAATAACTTGTGTTTCGGGCCTGAATGCACAGTTACGGGGTACCGAAGTTGCAAAAATGGTTTTGCAACAAAAGCATATGTTCTACTCCATTGAACTGAAAATGATGCTTGGGAGTGTTTTGGAGCATTTCGCAAACCTTCGGCATATAAATAACTTGTGTTTCGGGCCTAATGCGTTGTTACGGGGTACCGAAGTTGCAAAAATGGTTTTGCAACAAAAGCATCCGTTCTACTCCATTAGACTCAAAATGATGTTTGGGAGTGTTTTGGAGGATTTTGCAAACCTTCGGCATGTAAATAACTTGTTCTTCGGGCCTAATGTGCTGTTACGGGGTACCGAAGTTAAAAAAATAGTTTTGCAACAAAAGCATCTGTTCTACTCCATTATACTCAAAATGATGTTTAGCAGTCTTTTGGAGGTTTTCGCAAACCTTCGGCACGTAATAACTTGTGTTTCGGGCCTTGTTACGAGGTACCGATGTTGCAAAAATGGTTTTGCAACAAAAGCATATATTCTACTCCATTAGACTCAAAATGATGTTTCGGAGTGTTTTGGAGGATTTCGCAAACCTTCGGCATGTAAATAACTTGTGTTTCGGGCCTAATGCACTGTTACGGGGTACCGATCTTGCAAAAATGATTTTGCAACAAAAGCATCCGTTCTACTCCATTAGACTCAAAATGATGTTTGGGAGTGTTTTGGAGGATTCCGCAAACCTTCGGCATTTAAATAACTTGTCTTTCGGGCCTGAATGCACTTTTACAGGGTACCAAAGTTGCAAAAATGGTTTTGCAACAAAAGCATCTGTTCTACTCAACTAGACTCAAAATGATGTTTGCGAGTGTTTTGGAGGATTTCGCAAACCATCGGCATGTAAATAACTTGTGTTTCGGGCCTAATGCACTGTTACGGGGTACCGAATTTGCAAAAATGGTTTTGCAACAAAAGCATATGTTCTACTCCATTAGACTCAAAATGATGCTTGGGAGTGTTTTGGAGCATTTCGGAAACCTTCGGCATGTAAATAACTTGTGTTTCGGGCCTGAATGCACAGTTACGGGGTGCCGAAGTTGCAAAAATGGTTTTGCAACAAAAGCATATGTTCTACTCCATTAGACTTAAAATGATGCTTGGGAGTGTTTTGGAGCATTTCGGAAATCTTCGGCACGTAAATAACTTGTGTTTCGGGCCTCAATGCACAGTTACGGGGTACCAAAGTTGCAAAAATGGTTTTGCAACAAAAGCATATGTTCTACTCCATTAGACTGAAAATGATGCTTGGGAGTGTTTTGGAGCATTTCGCAAACCTTCGGCATGTAAATAACTTGTGTTTCGGGCCTGAATGCACAGTTACGGGGTACCGAAGTTGCAAAAATGGTTTTGCAACAAAAGCATATGTTCTACTCCATTGAACTGAAAATGATGCTTGGGAGTGTTTTGGAGCATTTCGCAAACCTTCGGCATATAAATAACTTGTGTTTCGGGCCTAATGCGTTGTTACGGGGTACCGAAGTTGCAAAAATGGTTTTGCAACAAAAGCATCCGTTCTACTCCATTAGACTCAAAATGATGTTTGGGAGTGTTTTGGAGGATTTTGCAAACCTTCGGCATGTAAATAACTTGTTCTTCGGGCCTAATGTGCTGTTACGGGGTACCGAAGTTAAAAAAATAGTTTTGCAACAAAAGCATCTGTTCTACTCCATTATACTCAAAATGATGTTTAGCAGTCTTTTGGAGGTTTTCGCAAACCTTCGGCACGTAATAACTTGTGTTTCGGGCCTTGTTACGAGGTACCGATGTTGCAAAAATGGTTTTGCAACAAAAGCATATATTCTACTCCATTAGACTCAAAATGATGTTTCGGAGTGTTTTGGAGGATTTCGCAAACCTTCGGCATGTAAATAACTTGTGTTTCGGGCCTAATGCACTGTTACGGGGTACCGATCTTGCAAAAATGATTTTGCAACAAAAGCATCCGTTCTACTCCATTAGACTCAAAATGATGTTTGGGAGTGTTTTGGAGGATTCCGCAAACCTTCGGCATTTAAATAACTTGTCTTTCGGGCCTGAATGCACTTTTACAGGGTACCAAAGTTGCAAAAATGGTTTTGCAACAAAAGCATCTGTTCTACTCCACTAGACTCAAAATGATGTTTGCGAGTGTTTTGGAGGATTTCGCAAACCATCGGCATGTAAATAACTTGTGTTTCGGGCCTAATGCACTGTTACGGGGTACCGAATTTGCAAAAATGGTTTTGCAACAAAAGCATATGTTCTACTCCATTAGACTCAAAATGATGCTTGGGAGTGTTTTGGAGCATTTCGGAAACCTTCGGCATGTAAATAACTTGTGTTTCGGGCCTGAATGCACAGTTACGGGGTGCCGAAGTTGCAAAAATGGTTTTGCAACAAAAGCATATGTTCTACTCCATTAGACTGAAAATGATGCTTGGGAGTGTTTTGGAGCATTTCGCAAACCTTCGGCATGTAAATAACTTGTGTTTCAGGGCTGAATGCACAGTTACGGAGTACCGAAGTTGCAAAAATGGTTTTGCAACAAAAGCATATGTTCTACTCCATTAGACTCAAAATGAAGTTTCGGAGTGTTTTGGAGGATTTCGCAAACCTTCGGCATGTAAATAACTTGTGTGTCGGGCCTAATGCACTGTTACGGGGTACCGAAGTTGCAAAAATAGTTTTGCAACAAAACCATCTGTTTTACTCCATTAGACTCAAAATGATGTTTGGGAGTCTTTTGGTGGATTTCGCAAACCTTCGGCACGTAATAACTTGTGTTTCGGGCCTAATGCACTGTTACGGGGTACCGAATTTGCAAAAATGGTTTTGGAACAAAAGCATCCGTTCTACTCCATCAGACTCAAAATGACATTTGGGAGTGTTTTGGAGGATTTCGGAAACCTTCGGCATGTAAATAACTTGTGTTTCGGGCCTGAATGCATAGTTACGGGGTACCGAAGTTGCAAAAATGGTTTTGCAACAAAAGCATATGTTCTACTCCATTGGACCTAAAATGATGCTTGGGAGTGTTTTGGAGCATTTCGCAAACCTTCGGCATATAAATAACTTGTGTTTCGGGCCTAATGCGTTGTTACGGGGTACCGAAGTTGCAAAAATGGTTTTGCAACAAAAGCATCCGTTCTACTCCATTAGACTCAAAATGATGTTTGGGAGTGGTTTGGAGGATTTCGCAAACCATCGGCATGTAAATAACTTGTGTTTCGGGCCTAATGTGCTGTTACGGGGTACCGAAGTTAAAAAATAGTTTATTAACAAAAGCATCTGTTCTACTCCAATATACTCAAAATGATGTTTGGGAGTGTTTTGGAGGATTTCGCAAACCTTCGGCATGTAAATAAATTGTGTTTCGGGCCTAATGTGCTGTTACAGGGTACCGAAGTTAAAAAAATAGTTTTGCAATAAAAGCATCTGTTCTACTCCATTATACTCAAAATGATGTTTGGCAGTCTTTTGGAGGTTTTCGCAAACCTTCGGCACGTAATAACTTGTGTTTCGGGCCTGAATGCACTGTTACGAGGTACCGAAGTTGCAAAAATGGTTTTGCAACAAAACCATATGTTCTACTCCATTAGACTCAAAATGATGTTTGGGAGTGTTTTGGAGGATTTCGCAAACCATCGGCATGTAAATAACTTGTGTTTCGGGCCTAATGTGCTGTTACGGGGTACCGAAGTTAAAAAAATAGTTTATTAACAAAAGCATCTGTTCTACTCCAATATACTCAAAATGATGTTTGGCAGTCTTTTGGAGGTTTTCGCAAACCTTCGGCACGTAATAACTTGTGTTTCGGGCCTGAATGCACTGTTACGAGGTACCGAAGTTGCAAAAATGGTTTTGCAACAAAAGCATATGTTCTACTCCAATAGACTCAGAATGATGTTTCGGAGTGTTTTGGAGGATTTCGCAAACCTTCGGCATGTAAATAACTTGTGTTTCGGGCCTAATGCACTGTTACGGGGTACCGATCTTGCAAAACTGATTTTGCAACAAAAGCATCCGTTCTACTCCATTAGACTCAAAATGATGTTTGGGAGTGTTTTGGAGGATTCCGCAAACCTTCAGCATGTAAATAACTTATCTTTCGGGCCTGAATGCACTTTTACGGGGTACCAAAGTTGCAAAAATGGTTTTGCAACAAAAGCATCTGTTCTACTCCACTAGACTCAAAATGATGTTTGCGAGTGTTTTGGAGGATTTCGCAAACCATCGGCATGTAAATAACTTGTGTTCCGGGCCTAATGCACTGTTACGGGGTACCGAAGTTGCAAAAATGGTTTTGCAACAAAAGCATATGTTCTACTCCATTAGACTTAAAATGATGCTTGGGAGTGTTTTGGAGCATTTCGGAAATCTTCGGCACGTAAATAACTTGTGTTTCGGGCCTCAATGCACAGTTACGGGGTACCAAAGTTGCAAAAATGGTTTTGCAACAAAAGCATATGTTCTACTCCATTAGACTGAAAATGATGCATGGGAGTGTTTTGGAGCATTTCGCAAACCTTCGGCATGTAAATAACTTGTGTTTCGGGCCTGAATGCACAGTTACGGGGTACCGAAGTTGCAAAAATGGTTTTGCAACAAAAGCATATGTTCTACTCCATTGAACTGAAAATGATGCTTGGGAGTGTTTTGGAGCATTTCGCAAACCTTCGGCATATAAATAACTTGTGTTTCGGGCCTAATGCGTTGTTACGGGGTACCGAAGTTGCAAAAATGGTTTTGCAACAAAAGCATCCGTTCTACTCCATTAGACTCAAAATGATGTTTGGGAGTGTTTTGGAGGATTTTGCAAACCTTCGGCATGTAAATAACTTGTTCTTCGGGCCTAATGTGCTGTTACGGGGTACCGAAGTTAAAAAAATAGTTTTGCAACAAAAGCATCTGTTCTACTCCATTATACTCAAAATGATGTTTAGCAGTCTTTTGGAGGTTTTCGCAAACCTTCGGCACGTAATAACTTGTGTTTCGGGCCTTGTTACGAGGTACCGATGTTGCAAAAATGGTTTTGCAACAAAAGCATATATTCTACTCCATTAGACTCAAAATGATGTTTCGGAGTGTTTTGGAGGATTTCGCAAACCTTCGGCATGTAAATAACTTGTGTTTCGGGCCTAATGCACTGTTACGGGGTACCGATCTTGCAAAAATGATTTTGCAACAAAAGCATCCGTTCTACTCCATTAGACTCAAAATGATGTTTGGGAGTGTTTTGGAGGATTCCGCAAACCTTCGGCATTTAAATAACTTGTCTTTCGGGCCTGAATGCACTTTTACAGGGTACCAAAGTTGCAAAAATGGTTTTGCAACAAAAGCATCTGTTCTACTCCACTAGACTCAAAATGATGTTTGCGAGTGTTTTGGAGGATTTCGCAAACCATCGGCATGTAAATAACTTGTGTTTCGGGCCTAATGCACTGTTACGGGGTACCGAATTTGCAAAAATGGTTTTGCAACAAAAGCATATGTTCTACTCCATTAGACTCAAAATGATGCTTGGGAGTGTTTTGGAGCATTTCGGAAACCTTCGGCATGTAAATAACTTGTGTTTCGGGCCTGAATGCACAGTTACGGGGTGCCGAAGTTGCAAAAATGGTTTTGCAACAAAAGCATATGTTCTACTCCATTAGACTGAAAATGATGCTTGGGAGTGTTTTGGAGCATTTCGCAAACCTTCGGCATGTAAATAACTTGTGTTTCAGGGCTGAATGCACAGTTACGGAGTACCGAAGTTGCAAAAATGGTTTTGCAACAAAAGCATATGTTCTACTCCATTAGACTCAAAATGAAGTTTCGGAGTGTTTTGGAGGATTTCGCAAACCTTCGGCATGTAAATAACTTGTGTGTCGGGCCAAATGCACTGTTACGGGGTACCGAAGTTGCAAAAATAGTTTTGCAACAAAACCATCTGTTTTACTCCATTAGACTCAAAATGATGTTTGGGAGTCTTTTGGTGGATTTCGCAAACCTTCGGCACGTAATAACTTGTGTTTCGGGCCTAATGCACTGTTACGGGGTACCGAATTTGCAAAAATGGTTTTGGAACAAAAGCATCCGTTCTACTCCATCAGACTCAAAATGACATTTGGGAGTGTTTTGGAGGATTTCGGAAACCTTCGGCATGTAAATAACTTGTGTTTCGGGCCTGAATGCATAGTTACGGGGTACCGAAGTTGCAAAAATGGTTTTGCAACAAAAGCATATGTTCTACTCCATTGGACCTAAAATGATGCTTGGGAGTGTTTTGGAGCATTTCGCAAACCTTCGGCATATAAATAACTTGTGTTTCGGGCCTAATGCGTTGTTACGGGGTACCGAAGTTGCAAAAATGGTTTTGCAACAAAAGCATCCGTTCTACTCCATTAGACTCAAAATGATGTTTGGGAGTGGTTTGGAGGATTTCGCAAACCATCGGCATGTAAATAACTTGTGTTTCGGGCCTAATGTGCTGTTACGGGGTACCGAAGTTAAAAAATAGTTTATTAACAAAAGCATCTGTTCTACTCCAATATACTCAAAATGATGTTTGGGAGTGTTTTGGAGGATTTCGCAAACCTTCGGCATGTAAATAAATTGTGTTTCGGGCCTAATGTGCTGTTACAGGGTACCGAAGTTAAAAAAATAGTTTTGCAATAAAAGCATCTGTTCTACTCCATTATACTCAAAATGATGTTTGGCAGTCTTTTGGAGGTTTTCGCAAACCTTCGGCACGTAATAACTTGTGTTTCGGGCCTGAATGCACTGTTACGAGGTACCGAAGTTGCAAAAATGGTTTTGCAACAAAACCATATGTTCTACTCCATTAGACTCAAAATGATGTTTGGGAGTGTTTTGGAGGATTTCGCAAACCATCGGCATGTAAATAACTTGTGTTTCGGGCCTAATGTGCTGTTACGGGGTACCGAAGTTAAAAAAATAGTTTATTAACAAAAGCATCTGTTCTACTCCAATATACTCAAAATGATGTTTGGCAGTCTTTTGGAGGTTTTCGCAAACCTTCGGCACGTAATAACTTGTGTTTCGGGCCTGAATGCACTGTTACGAGGTACCGAAGTTGCAAAAATGGTTTTGCAACAAAAGCATATGTTCTACTCCAATAGACTCAGAATGATGTTTCGGAGTGTTTTGGAGGATTTCGCAAACCTTCGGCATGTAAATAACTTGTGTTTCGGGCCTAATGCACTGTTACGGGGTACCGATCTTGCAAAACTGATTTTGCAACAAAAGCATCCGTTCTACTCCATTAGACTCAAAATGATGTTTGGGAGTGTTTTGGAGGATTCCGCAAACCTTCAGCATGTAAATAACTTATCTTTCGGGCCTGAATGCACTTTTACGGGGTACCAAAGTTGCAAAAATGGTTTTGCAACAAAAGCATCTGTTCTACTCCACTAGACTCAAAATGATGTTTGCGAGTGTTTTGGAGGATTTCGCAAACCATCGGCATGTAAATAACTTGTGTTCCGGCCCTAATGCACTGTTACGGGGTACCGAAGTTGTAAAAATGGTTTTGCAACAAAAGCATATGTTCTACTCCATTAGACTTAAAATGATGCTTGGTAGTGTTTTGGAGCATTTCGGAAATCTTCGGCACGTAAATAACTTGTGTTTCGGGCCTGAATGCACAGTTACGGGGTACCGAAGTTGCAAAAATGGTTTTGCAACAAAAGCATATGTTCTACTCAATTAGACTGAAAATGATGCTTGGGAGTGCTTTGGAGCATTTCGCAAACCTTCGGCATGTAAATAACTTGTGTTTCAGGGCTGAATGCACAGTTACGGGGTACCGAAGTTGCAAAAATGGTTTTGCAACAAAAGCATATGTTCTACTCCATTAGACTCAAAATGATGTTTCGCAGTGTTTTGGAGGATTTCGCAAACCTTCGGAATGTAAATAACTTGTGTTTCGGGCCTAATGCACTGTTACGGGGTACCGAAGTTGCGAAAATGGTTTTGCAACAAAAGCATCTGTTTTACTCCATTAGACTCAAAATGATGTTTGGGAGTCTTTTGGTGGATTTCGCAAACCTTCGGCATGTAATAACTTGTGTTTCGGGCCTAATGCACTGTTACGGGGTACCGAAGTTGCAAAAATGGTTTTGGAACAAAAGCATCCGTTCTACTCCATCAGACTCAAAATGACGTTTGGGAGTGTTTTGGAGGATTTCGGAAACCTTCGGCATGTAAATAACTTGTGTTTCGGGCCTGAATGCACAGTTACGGGGTACTGAAGTTGGAAAAATGGTTTTGCAACAAAAGCATATGTTCTACTCCATTGGACTGAAAATGATGCTTGGGAGTGTTTTGGAGCATTTCGCAAACCTTGGCATATAAATAACTTGTGTTTCGGGCCTAATGCGCTGTTACGGGGTACCGAAGTTGCAAAAATGGTTTTGCAACAAAAGCATCCATTCTACTCCATTAGACTCAAAGTGATGTTTGGGAGTGTTTTGGAGGATTTCGCAAACCTTCGGCATGTAAATAACTTGTGTTTCGGGCCTAATGTGCTGTTACGGGGTACCGAAGTTAAAAAAATAGTTTTGCAACTAAAGCATCTGTTCTACTCCATTATACTCAAAATGATGTTTGGCAGTCTTTTGGAGGTTTTCGCAAACCTTCGGCACGTAATAACTTGTGTTTCGGGCCTGAATGCACTGTTACGGGGTACCGAAGTTGCAAAAATGGTTTTGCATCAAAAGCATATGTTCTACTCCATTAGACTCAAAATGATGTTTCGGAGTGTTTTGGAGGATTTCGCAAACCTTCGGCATGTAAATAACTTGTGTTTCGGGCCTAATGCACTGTTACGGGGTACCGAACTTGCAAAAATGATTTTGCAACAAAAGCATCCGTTCTACTCCATTAGACTCAAAATGATGTTTGGGAGTGTTTTGGAGGATTCCGCAAACCTTCGGCATGTAAATAACTTGTCTTTCGGGCCTGAATGCACTTTTACGGGGTACCAAAGTTGCAAAAATGGTTTTGCAACAAAAGCATTTGTTCTACTCCACTAGACTCAAAATGATGTTTGCGAGTGTTTTGGAAGATTTCGCAAACCATCGACATGTAAATAACTTGTGTTCCGGGCCTAATGCACTGTTACGGGGTACCGAAGTTGCAAAAATGGTTTTGCAACAAAAGCATATGTTCTACTCCATTAGACTCAAAATGATGCTTGGGAGTGTTTTGGAGCATTTCGGAAACCTTCGGCATGTAAATAACTTGTGTTTCGGGCCTGAATGCACAGTTACGGGGTACCGAAGTTGCAAAAATGGTTTTGCAACAAAAGCATATGTTCTACTCCATTAGACTCAAAATGATGCTTGGGAGTGTTTTGGAGCATTTCGGAAACCTTCGGCATGTAAATAACTTGTGTTTCGGGCCTAATGCACTGTTACGGGGTACCGAAGTTGCAAAAATGGTTTTGCAACAAAAGCATCTTTTTTACTCCATTAGACTCAAAATGATGTTTGGGAGTCTTTTGGTGGATTTCGCAAACCTTCGGCACGTAATAACTTGTGTTTCAGGCCTAATGCACTGTTACGGGGTACCGAAGTTGCTAAAATGGTTTTGCAACAAAAGCATCCGTTCTACTCCATCAGACTCAAAATGACGTTTGGGAGTGTTTTGGAGGATTTCGGAAACCTTCGGCATGTAAATAACTTGTGTTTCGGGCCTGAATGCACAGTTACGGGGTACCGAAGTTGCAAAAATGGTTTTGCAACAAAAGCATTCGTTCTACTCCATTTGACTGAAAATGATGTTTGGGAGTGTTTTGGAGCATTTCGCAAACCTTCGGCATGTAAATAACTTGTGTTTCGGGCCTGAATGCACTGTTACGGGGTACGGAAGTTGCAAAAATGGTTTTGCAACAAAAGCATATGTTCTACTCCATTAGACTCAAAATTATGTTTCGGAGTGTTTTGGAGGATTTCGCAAACCTTCGGCATGTAAATAACTTGTGTTTCGGGCCTAATGCACTGTTACGGCGTACAGAAGTTGCAAAAATGGTTTTGCAACAAAAGCATCCGTTCTACTCCATTAGACTCAAAATGATGTTTGGGAGTGTTTTGGAGGATTCCGGAAACCTTCGGCATGTAAATAACTTGTCTTTCGGGCCTGAATACACTGTCACGGGGTACCAAAGTTGCAAAAATGGTTTTGCAACAAAAGCATCTGTTCTACTCCACTAGACTAAAAATGATGTTTGCGAGTGTTTTGGAGGATTTCGCAAACCATCGGCATGTAAATAACTTGTGTTCCGGGCCTAATGCACTGTTACGGGGTACCGAAGTTGCAAAAATGGTTTTGCAACAAAAGCATATGTTCTACTCCATTAGACTCAAAATGATGCTTGGGAGTGTTTTGGAGCATTTCGGAAACCTTCGGCATGTAAATAACTTGTGTTTCGGGCCTGAATGCACAGTTACGGGGTACCGAAGTTGCAAAAATGGTTTTGCAACAAAAGCATATGTTCTACTCCATTAGACTCAAAATGACGTTTCGGAGTGTTGCATTGCGCTAACCTTCGGCATGTAAATAACTTGTCTTTCGGGCCTGAATACACTGTCACGGGGTACCAAAGTTGCAAAAATGGTTTTGCAACAAAAGCATCTGTTCTACTCCACTAGACTCAAAATGATGTTTGCGAGTGTTTTGGAGGATTTCGCAAACCATCGGCATGTAAATAACTTGTGTTCCGGGCCTAATGCACTGTTACGGGGTACCGAAGTTGCAAAAATGGTTTTGCAACAAAAGCATATGTTCTACTCCATTAGACTCAAAATGATGTTTGCGAGTGTTTTGGAGCATTTCGCAAACCATCGGCATGTAAATAACTTGTGTTTCGGGCCTAATGCATTGTTACGGGGTACCGAAGTTGCAAAAATGGTTTTGCAACAAAAGCATATGTTCTACTCCATTAGACTCAAAATGATGTTTCGGAGTGATTTGGAGGATTTCGCAAACCTTCGGCATGTAAATAACTTGTGTTTCAGGCCTAATGCACTGTTACGTGGTACCGAAGTTGCAAAAATGGTTTTGCAACAAAAGCATCTATTTTACTCCATTAGACTCAAAATGATGTTTGGGAGTATTTTGGTGGATTTCGCAAACCTTCGGCATGAAAATAACTTGTCTTTCGGGCCTGAATGCACTTTTACGGGGTACCAAAGTTGCAAAAATGGTTTTGCAACAAAAGCATCTGTTCTACTCCACTAGACTCAAAATGATGTTTGCGAGTGTTTTGGAGGATTTCGCAAACCATCAGCATGTAAATAACTTGTGTTCCGGGCCTAATGCACTGTTACGCGGTACCGAAGTTGCAAAAATGGTTTTGCAACAAAAGCATATGTTCAACTCCATTAGACTCAAAATGATGCTTGGGAGTGTTTTGGAGCATTTCGGAAACCTTCGGCATGTAAATAACTTGTGTTTCGGGCCTGAATGCACAGTTACGGGGTACTAAAGTTGCAAAAATGGTTTTGCAACAAAAGCATATGTTCTACTCCATTAGACTCAAAATGATGTTTCGGAGTGTTGCATTTCGCTAACCTTCGGCATGTAAATAACTTGTGTTTCGGGCCTAATGCACTGTTACGGTGTACAGAAGTTGCAAAAATGGTTTTGCAACAAAAGCATCCGTTCTACTCCATTAGACTCAAAATGATGTTTGGTAGTGTTTTGGAGGATTCTGGAAACCTTCGGCATGTAAATAACTTGTCTTTCGGGCCTGAATACACTGTCACGGGGTACCAAAGTTGCAAAAATGGTTTTGCAACAAAAGCATCTGTTCTACTCCACTAGACTCAAAATGATGTTTGCGAGTGTTTTGGAGGATTTCGCAAACCATCAGCATGTAAATAACTTGTGTTCCGGGCCTAATGCACTGTTACGGGGTACCGAAATTGCAAAAATTGTTTTGCAACAAAAGCATATGTTCTACTCCATTAGACTCAAAATGATGTTTGCGAGTGTTTTGGAGGATTTCGCAAACCATCGGCATGTAAATAACTTGTGTTTCGGGCCTAATGCACTGTTACGTGGTACCGAAGTTGCAAAAATGGTTTTGCAACAAAAGCATATGTTCTACTCCATTAGACTCAAAATGATGTTTCGGAGTGTTTTGGAGGATTTCGCAAACCTTCAGCATGTAAATAACTTGTGTTTCGGGCCTAATGCACTGTTACGGGGTACCGAAGTTGCAAAAATGGTTTTGCAACAAAAGCATCTTTTTTACTCCATTAGACTCAAAATGATGTTTGGGAGTCTTTTGGTGGATTTCGCAAACCTTCGGCACGTAATAACTTGTGTTTCGGGCCTAATGCACTGTTACGGGGTACCGAAGTTGCAAAAATGGTTTTGGAACAAAAGCATCCGTTCTACTCCATCAGACTCAAAATGACGTTTGGGAGTGTTTTGGAGGATTTCGGAAACCTTCGGCATGTAAATAACTTGTGTTTCGGGCCTGAATGCACAGTTACGGGGTACCGAATTTGCAAAAATGGTTTTGCAACAAAAGCATATGTTCTACACCATTGGACTGAAAATGATGCTTGGGAGTGTTTTGGAGCATTTCGCAAACCGTCGGCATACAAATAACTTGTGTTTCGGGCCAAATGCGCTGTTACGGGGTACCGAAGTTGCAAAAAAGGTTTTGCAACAAAAGCATCCATTCTACTTCATTAGACTCAAAATGATGTTTGGGAGTGTTTTGGAGGATTTCGCAAACCTTCGGCATGTAAATAACTTGTGTTTCGGGCCTAATGTGCTGTTACGGGGTACCGAAGTTAAAAAAATAGTTTTGCAACAAAAGCATATGTTCTACTCCATTATACTCAAAATGATGTTTGGCAGTCTTTTGGAGGTTTTCGCAAACCTTCGGCACGTAATAACTTGTGTTTCGGGCCTGAATGCACTGTTACGGGGTACCGAAGTTGCAAAAATGGTTTTGCATCAAAAGCAAATGTTCTACTCCATTAGACTCAAAATGATGTTTCGGAGTGTTTTGGAGGATTTCGCAAACCTTCGGCATGTAAATAACTTGTGTTTCGTGCCTAATGCACTGTTACGGGGTACCGAACTTGCAAAAATGATTTTGCAACAAAAGCATCCGTTCTACTCCATTAGACTCAAAATTATGTTTGGGTGTGTTTTGGAGGATTCCGCAAACCTTCGGCATGAAAATAACTTGTCTTTCGGGCCTGAATGCACTTTTACGGGGTACCAAAGTTGCAAAAATGGTTTTGCAACAAAAGCATCTGTTCTACTCCACTAGACTCAAAATGATGTTTGCGAGTGTTTTGGAGGATTTCGCAAACCATCAGCATGTAAATAACTTGTGTTCCGGGCCTAATGCACTGTTACGGGGTACCGAAGTTGCAAAAATGGTTTTGCAACAAAAGCATATGTTCAACTCCATTAGACTCAAAATGATGCTTGGGAGTGTTTTGGAGCATTTCGGAAACCTTCGGCATGTAAATAACTTGTGTTTCGGGCCTGAATGCACAGTTACGGGTTACTAAAGTTGCAAAAATGGTTTTGCAATAAAAGCATATGTTCTACTCCATTAGACTCAAAATGATGTTTCGGAGTGTTGCATTTCGCTAACCTTCGGCATGTAAATAACTTGTGTTTGGGGCCTAATGCACTGTTACGGTGTACAGAAGTTGCAAAAATGGTTTTGCAACAAAAGCATCCGTTCTACTCCATTAGACTCAAAATGATGTTTCAGAGTGTTTTGGAGGATTTCGCAAACCATCAGCATGTAAATAACTTGTGTTTCGGGCCTAATGCACTGTTACGGGGTACCGAAGTTGCAAAAATGGTTTTGCAACAAAAGCATATGTTCTACTCCATTAGACTCAAAATGATGTTTCGGAGTGTTTTGGAGGATTTCGCAAACCTTCAGCATGTAAATAACTTGTGTTTCGGGCCTAATGCACTGTTACGGGGTACCGAAGTTGCAAAAATGGTTTTGCAACAAAAGCATCTTTTTTACTCCATTAGACTCAAAATGATGTTTGGGAGTCTTTTGGTGGATTTCGCAAACCTTCGGCACGTAATAACTTGTGTTTCGGGCCTAATGCACTGTTACGGGGTACCGAAGTTGCTAAAATGGTTTTGCAACAAAAGCATCCGTTCTACTCCATTAGACTCAAAATGATGTTTGGGAGTGTTTTGGAGGATTCCGGAAACCTTCGGCATGTAAATAACTTGTCTTTTGGGCCTGAATACACTGTCACGGGGTACCAAAGTTGCAAAAATGGTTTTGCAACAAAAGCATCTGTTCTACTCCACTAGACTCAAAATGATGTTTGCGAGTGTTTTGGAGGATTTCGCAAACCATCGGCATGTAAATAACTTGTGTTCCGGGCCTAATGCACTGTTACGGGGTACCGAAGTTGCAAAAATGGTTTTGCAACAAAAGCATATGTTCTACTCCATTAGACTCAAAATGATGTTTCGGAGTGTTGCATTTCGCTAACCTTCGGCATGTAAATAACTTGTGTTTCGGGCCTAATGCACTGTTACGGTGTACAGAAGTTGCAAAAATGGTTTTGCAACAAAAGCATCCGTTCTACTCCATTAGACTCAAAATGATGTTTGGGAGTGTTTTGGAGGATTCCGGAAACCTTCGGCATGTAAATAACTTGTCTTTCGGGCCTGAATACACTGTCACGGGGTACCAAAGTTGCAAAAATGGTTTTGCAACAAAAGCATCTGTTCTACTCCACTAGACTCAAAATGATGTTTGCGAGTGTTTTGGAGGATTTCGCAAACCATCGGCATGTAAATAACTTGTGTTCCGGGCCTAATGCACTGTTACGGGGTACCGAAGTTGCAAAAATGGTTTTGCAACAAAAGCATATGTTCTACTCCATTAGACTCAAAATGATGTTTCAGAGTCTTTTGGTGGATTTCGCAAACCTTCGGCACGTAATAACCTGTGTTTCGGGCCTAATGCACTGTTAAGGGGTACCGAAGTTGCTAAAATGGTTTTGCAACAAAAGCATCCGTTCTACTCCATCAGACTCAAAATGACGTTTGGGAGTGTTTTGGAGGATTTCGGAAAACTTCGGCATATAAATAACTTGTGTTTCGGGCCTGAATGCACAGTTACGGGGTACCGAAGTTGCAGAAATGGTTTTGCAACCAAAGCATATGTTCTACTCCATTGGACTGAAAATGATGCTTGGGAGTGTTTTGGAGCATTTAGCAAACCTTCGGCATATAAATAACTTGTGTTTCGGGCCTAATGCGCTGTTACGGGGTACCGAAGTTGCAAAAATGGTTTTGCAACAAAAGCATCCGTTCTACTCCATTAATCTCAAAATGATGTTTGGGAGTGTTTTGGAGGATTTCGCAAACCTTAGGCATGTAAATAACTTGTGTTTCGGGCCTAATGTGCTGTTACGGGGTACCGAAGATAAAAAAATAGTTTTGCAACAAAAGCATCTGTTCTACTCCATTATACTCAAAATGATGTTTGGCAGTCTTTTGGAGGTTTTCGCAAACCTTCGGCACGTAATAACTTGTATTTCGGGCCTGAATGCACTATTACGGGGTACCGAAGTTGCAAAAATGGTTTTGCATCAAAAGCATATGTTCTACTCCATTAGACTCAAAATGATGTTTCGGAGTGTTGCATTTCGCTAACCTTCGGCATGTAAATAACTTGTGTTTCGGGCCTGAATGCACTGTTACGGGGTACCGAAGTTGCAAAAATGGTTCTGCAACAAAAGCATACGTTCTACTCCATTAGACTCAAAATGATGTTTGCGAGTGTTTTGGAGGATTCCGGAAACCTTCGGCATGTAAATAACTTGTCTTTCGGGCCTGAATACACTGTCACGGGGTACCAAAGTTGCAAAAATGGTTTTGCAACAAAAGCATACGTTCTACTCCATTAGACTCAAAATGATGTTTGGGAGTGTTTTGGAGGATTCCGGAAACCTTCGGCATGTAAATAACTTGTCTTTCGGGCCTGAATACACTGTCACGGGGTACCAAAGTTGCAAAAATGGTTTTGCAACAAAAGCATCTGTTCTACTCCACTAGACTCAAAATGATGTTTGCGAGTGTTTTGGAGGATTTCGCAAACCATCGGCATGTAAATAACTTGTGTTCCGGGCCTAATGCACTGTTACGGGGTACCGAAGTTGCAAAAATGGTTTTGCAACAAAAGCATATGTTCTACTCCATTAGACTCAAAATGATGCTTGGGAGTGTTTTGGAGCATTTCGGAAACCTTAGGCATGTAAATAACTTGTGTTTCGGGCCTGAATGCACAGTTACGGGGTACCGAAGTTGCAAAAATGGTTTTGCAACTAAAGCATATGTTCTACTCCATTAGACTCAAAATGATGTTTCGGAGTGTTGCATTTCGCAAACCTTTGGCATGTAAATAACTTGTCTTTCGGGCCTGAATACACTGTCACGGGGTACCAAAGTTACAAAAATGGTTTTGCAACAAAAGCATCTGTTCTACTCCACTAGACTCAAAATGATGTTTGCGAGTGTTTTGGAGGATTTCGCAAACCATCGGCATGTAAATAACTTGTGTTCCGGGCCTAATGCACTGTTACGGGGTACCGAAGTTGCAAAAATGGTTTTGCAACAAAAGCATATGTTCTACTCCATTAGACTCAAAATGATGCTTGGGAGTGTTTTGGAGCATTTCGGAAACCTTAGGCATGTAAATAACTTGTGTTTCGGGCCTGAATGCACAGTTATGGGGTACCGAAGTTGCAAAAATGGTTTTGCAACAAAAGCATAAGTTCTACTCCATTAGACTCAAAATGATGTTTCGGAGTGTTGCATTTCGCAAACCTTCCGCATGTAAATAACTTGTCTTTCGGGCCTGAATACACTGTCACGGGGTACCAAAGTTGCAAAAATGGTTTTGCAACAAAAGCATCTGTTCTACTCCACTAGACTCAAAATGATGTTTGCGAGTGTTTTGGAGGATTTCGCAAACCATCAGCATGTAAATAACTTGTGTTCCGGGCCTAGTGCACTGTTACGGGGTACCGAAGTTTCAAAAATGGTTTTGTAACAAAAGCATATGTTCTACTCCATTAGACTCAAAATGATGTTTGCGAGTGTTTTTGAGGATTTCGCAAACCATCGGCATGTAAATAACTTGTGTTTCGGGCCTAATGCACTGTTACGGGGTACCGAAGTTGCAAAAATGGTTTTGCAACAAAAGCATATGTTCTACTCCATTAGACTCAAAATGATGTTTCGGAGTGTTTTGAAGGATTTCGCAAACCTTCGGCATGTAAATAACTTGTGTTTCGGGCCTAATGCACTGTTACGGGGTACCGAAGTTGCAAAAATGTTTTTGCAACAAAAGCATCTTTTTTACTCCATTAGACTCAAAATGATGTTTGGGAGTCTTTTGGTGGATTTCGCAAACCTTCGGCACGTAATAACTTGTGTTTCGGGCCTAATGCACTGTTACGGGGTACCGAAGTTGCTAAAATGGTTTTGCAACAAAAGCATCCGTTCTACTCCATCATACTCAAAATGACGTTTGGGAGTGTTTTGAAGGATTTCGGAAACCTTCGGCATGTAAATAACTTGTGTTTCGGGCCTGAATGCACAGTTACGGGGTACCGAAGTTGCAAAAATGGTTTTGCAACCAAAGCATATGTTCTACTCCATTGGACTGAAAATGATGCTTGGGAGTGTTTTGGAGCATTTAGCAAACCTTCGGCATATAAATAACTTTTGTTTCGGGCCTAATGCGCTGTTACGGGGTACCGAAGTTGCAAAAATGGTTTTGCAACAAAAGCATCCGTTCTACTCCATTAATCTCAAAATGATGTTTGGGAGTGTTTTGGAGGATTTCGCAAACCTTCGGCATGTAAATAACTTGTGTTTCGGGCCTAATGTGCTGTTACGGGGTACCGAAGATAAAAAAATAGTTTTGCAACAAAAGCATCTGTTCTACTCCATTATACTCAAAATGATGTTTGGCAGTCTTTTGGAGGTTTTCGCAAACCTTCGGCACGTAATAACTTGTGTTTCGGGCCTGAATGCACTGTTACGGGGTACCGAAGTTGCAAAAATGGTTTTGCAACAAAAGCATATGTTCTACTCCATTAGACTCAAAATGATGCTTGGGAGTGTTTTGGAGCATTTCGGAAACCTTAGGCATGTAAATAACTTGTGTTTCGGGCCTGAATGCACAGTTATGGGGTACCGAAGTTGCAAAAATGGTTTTGCAACAAAAGCATAAGTTCTACTCCATTAGACTCAAAATGATGTTTCGGAGTGTTGCATTTCGCAAACCTTCCGCATGTAAATAACTTGTCTTTCGGGCCTGAATACACTGTCACGGGGTACCAAAGTTGCTAAAATGGTTTTGCAACAAAAGCATCCGTTCTACTCCATCAGACTCAAAATGACGTTTGGGAGTGTTTTGGAGGATTTCGGAAAACTTCGGCATATAAATAACTTGTGTTTCGGGCCTGAATGCACAGTTACGGGGTACCGAAGTTGCAGAAATGGTTTTGCAACCAAAGCATATGTTCTACTCCATTGGACTGAAAATGATGCTTGGGAGTGTTTTGGAGCATTTAGCAAACCTTCGGCATATAAATAACTTGTGTTTCGGGCCTAATGCGCTGTTACGGGGTACCGAAGTTGCAAAAATGGTTTTGCAACAAAAGCATCCGTTCTACTCCATTAATCTCAAAATGATGTTTGGGAGTGTTTTGGAGGATTTCGCAAACCTTAGGCATGTAAATAACTTGTGTTTCGGGCCTAATGTGCTGTTACGGGGTACCGAAGATAAAAAAATAGTTTTGCAACAAAAGCATCTGTTCTACTCCATTATACTCAAAATGATGTTTGGCAGTCTTTTGGAGGTTTTCGCAAACCTTCGGCACGTAATAACTTGTATTTCGGGCCTGAATGCACTGTTACGGGGTACCGAAGTTGCAAAAATGGTTTTGCATCAAAAGCATATGTTCTACTCCATTAGACTCAAAATGATGTTTCGGAGTGTTGCATTTCGCTAACCTTCGGCATGTAAATAACTTGTGTTTCGGGCCTGAATGCACTGTTACGGGGTACCGAAGTTGCAAAAATGGTTCTGCAACAAAAGCATACGTTCTACTCCATTAGACTCAAAATGATGTTTGGGAGTGTTTTGGAGGATTCCGGAAACCTTCGGCATGTAAATAACTTGTCTTTCGGGCCTGAATACACTGTCACGGGGTACCAAAGTTGCAAAAATGGTTTTGCAACAAAAGCATACGTTCTACTCCATTAGACTCAAAATGATGTTTGGGAGTGTTTTGGAGGATTCCGGAAACCTTCGGCATGTAAATAACTTGTCTTTCGGGCCTGAATACACTGTCACGGGGTACCAAAGTTGCAAAAATGGTTTTGCAACAAAAGCATCTGTTCTACTCCACTAGACTCAAAATGATGTTTGCGAGTGTTTTGGAGGATTTCGCAAACCATCGGCATGTAAATAACTTGTGTTCCGGGCCTAATGCACTGTTACGGGGTACCGAAGTTGCAAAAATGGTTTTGCAACAAAAGCATATGTTCTACTCCATTAGACTCAAAATGATGCTTGGGAGTGTTTTGGAGCATTTCGGAAACCTTAGGCATGTAAATAACTTGTGTTTCGGGCCTGAATGCACAGTTACGGGGTACCGAAGTTGCAAAAATGGTTTTGCAACTAAAGCATATGTTCTACTCCATTAGACTCAAAATGATGTTTCGGAGTGTTGCATTTCGCAAACCTTTGGCATGTAAATAACTTGTCTTTCGGGCCTGAATACACTGTCACGGGGTACCAAAGTTACAAAAATGGTTTTGCAACAAAAGCATCTGTTCTACTCCACTAGACTCAAAATGATGTTTGCGAGTGTTTTGGAGGATTTCGCAAACCATCGGCATGTAAATAACTTGTGTTCCGGGCCTAATGCACTGTTACGGGGTACCGAAGTTGCAAAAATGGTTTTGCAACAAAAGCATATGTTCTACTCCATTAGACTCAAAATGATGCTTGGGAGTGTTTTGGAGCATTTCGGAAACCTTAGGCATGTAAATAACTTGTGTTTCGGGCCTGAATGCACAGTTATGGGGTACCGAAGTTGCAAAAATGGTTTTGCAACAAAAGCATAAGTTCTACTCCATTAGACTCAAAATGATGTTTCGGAGTGTTGCATTTCGCAAACCTTCCGCATGTAAATAACTTGTCTTTCGGGCCTGAATACACTGTCACGGGGTACCAAAGTTGCAAAAATGGTTTTGCAACAAAAGCATCTGTTCTACTCCACTAGACTCAAAATGATGTTTGCGAGTGTTTTGGAGGATTTCGCAAACCATCAGCATGTAAATAACTTGTGTTCCGGGCCTAGTGCACTGTTACGGGGTACCGAAGTTTCAAAAATGGTTTTGTAACAAAAGCATATGTTCTACTCCATTAGACTCAAAATGATGTTTGCGAGTGTTTTTGAGGATTTCGCAAACCATCGGCATGTAAATAACTTGTGTTTCGGGCCTAATGCACTGTTACGGGGTACCGAAGTTGCAAAAATGGTTTTGCAACAAAAGCATATGTTCTACTCCATTAGACTCAAAATGATGTTTCGGAGTGTTTTGAAGGATTTCGCAAACCTTCGGCATGTAAATAACTTGTGTTTCGGGCCTAATGCACTGTTACGGGGTACCGAAGTTGCAAAAATGTTTTTGCAACAAAAGCATCTTTTTTACTCCATTAGACTCAAAATGATGTTTGGGAGTCTTTTGGTGGATTTCGCAAACCTTCGGCACGTAATAACTTGTGTTTCGGGCCTAATGCACTGTTACGGGGTACCGAAGTTGCTAAAATGGTTTTGCAACAAAAGCATCCGTTCTACTCCATCATACTCAAAATGACGTTTGGGAGTGTTTTGAAGGATTTCGGAAACCTTCGGCATGTAAATAACTTGTGTTTCGGGCCTGAATGCACAGTTACGGGGTACCGAAGTTGCAAAAATGGTTTTGCAACCAAAGCATATGTTCTACTCCATTGGACTGAAAATGATGCTTGGGAGTGTTTTGGAGCATTTAGCAAACCTTCGGCATATAAATAACTTTTGTTTCGGGCCTAATGCGCTGTTACGGGGTACCGAAGTTGCAAAAATGGTTTTGCAACAAAAGCATCCGTTCTACTCCATTAATCTCAAAATGATGTTTGGGAGTGTTTTGGAGGATTTCGCAAACCTTCGGCATGTAAATAACTTGTGTTTCGGGCCTAATGTGCTGTTACGGGGTACCGAAGATAAAAAAATAGTTTTGCAACAAAAGCATCTGTTCTACTCCATTATACTCAAAATGATGTTTGGCAGTCTTTTGGAGGTTTTCGCAAACCTTCGGCACGTAATAACTTGTGTTTCGGGCCTGAATGCACTGTTACGGGGTACCGAAGTTGCAAAAATGGTTTTGCAACAAAAGCATATGTTCTACTCCATTAGACTCAAAATGATGCTTGGGAGTGTTTTGGAGCATTTCGGAAACCTTAGGCATGTAAATAACTTGTGTTTCGGGCCTGAATGCACAGTTATGGGGTACCGAAGTTGCAAAAATGGTTTTGCAACAAAAGCATAAGTTCTACTCCATTAGACTCAAAATGATGTTTCGGAGTGTTGCATTTCGCAAACCTTCCGCATGTAAATAACTTGTCTTTCGGGCCTGAATACACTGTCACGGGGTACCAAAGTTGCTAAAATGGTTTTGCAACAAAAGCATCCGTTCTACTCCATCAGACTCAAAATGACGTTTGGGAGTGTTTTGGAGGATTTCGGAAAACTTCGGCATATAAATAACTTGTGTTTCGGGCCTGAATGCACAGTTACGGGGTACCGAAGTTGCAGAAATGGTTTTGCAACCAAAGCATATGTTCTACTCCATTGGACTGAAAATGATGCTTGGGAGTGTTTTGGAGCATTTAGCAAACCTTCGGCATATAAATAACTTGTGTTTCGGGCCTAATGCGCTGTTACGGGGTACCGAAGTTGCAAAAATGGTTTTGCAACAAAAGCATCCGTTCTACTCCATTAATCTCAAAATGATGTTTGGGAGTGTTTTGGAGGATTTCGCAAACCTTAGGCATGTAAATAACTTGTGTTTCGGGCCTAATGTGCTGTTACGGGGTACCGAAGATAAAAAAATAGTTTTGCAACAAAAGCATCTGTTCTACTCCATTATACTCAAAATGATGTTTGGCAGTCTTTTGGAGGTTTTCGCAAACCTTCGGCACGTAATAACTTGTATTTCGGGCCTGAATGCACTGTTACGGGGTACCGAAGTTGCAAAAATGGTTTTGCATCAAAAGCATATGTTCTACTCCATTAGACTCAAAATGATGTTTCGGAGTGTTGCATTTCGCTAACCTTCGGCATGTAAATAACTTGTGTTTCGGGCCTGAATGCACTGTTACGGGGTACCGAAGTTGCAAAAATGGTTCTGCAACAAAAGCATACGTTCTACTCCATTAGACTCAAAATGATGTTTGGGAGTGTTTTGGAGGATTCCGGAAACCTTCGGCATGTAAATAACTTGTCTTTCGGGCCTGAATACACTGTCACGGGGTACCAAAGTTGCAAAAATGGTTTTGCAACAAAAGCATACGTTCTACTCCATTAGACTCAAAATGATGTTTGGGAGTGTTTTGGAGGATTCCGGAAACCTTCGGCATGTAAATAACTTGTCTTTCGGGCCTGAATACACTGTCACGGGGTACCAAAGTTGCAAAAATGGTTTTGCAACAAAAGCATCTGTTCTACTCCACTAGACTCAAAATGATGTTTGCGAGTGTTTTGGAGGATTTCGCAAACCATCGGCATGTAAATAACTTGTGTTCCGGGCCTAATGCACTGTTACGGGGTACCGAAGTTGCAAAAATGGTTTTGCAACAAAAGCATATGTTCTACTCCATTAGACTCAAAATGATGCTTGGGAGTGTTTTGGAGCATTTCGGAAACCTTAGGCATGTAAATAACTTGTGTTTCGGGCCTGAATGCACAGTTACGGGGTACCGAAGTTGCAAAAATGGTTTTGCAACTAAAGCATATGTTCTACTCCATTAGACTCAAAATGATGTTTCGGAGTGTTGCATTTCGCAAACCTTTGGCATGTAAATAACTTGTCTTTCGGGCCTGAATACACTGTCACGGGGTACCAAAGTTACAAAAATGGTTTTGCAACAAAAGCATCTGTTCTACTCCACTAGACTCAAAATGATGTTTGCGAGTGTTTTGGAGGATTTCGCAAACCATCGGCATGTAAATAACTTGTGTTCCGGGCCTAATGCACTGTTACGGGGTACCGAAGTTGCAAAAATGGTTTTGCAACAAAAGCATATGTTCTACTCCATTAGACTCAAAATGATGCTTGGGAGTGTTTTGGAGCATTTCGGAAACCTTAGGCATGTAAATAACTTGTGTTTCGGGCCTGAATGCACAGTTATGGGGTACCGAAGTTGCAAAAATGGTTTTGCAACAAAAGCATAAGTTCTACTCCATTAGACTCAAAATGATGTTTCGGAGTGTTGCATTTCGCAAACCTTCCGCATGTAAATAACTTGTCTTTCGGGCCTGAATACACTGTCACGGGGTACCAAAGTTGCAAAAATGGTTTTGCAACAAAAGCATCTGTTCTACTCCACTAGACTCAAAATGATGTTTGCGAGTGTTTTGGAGGATTTCGCAAACCATCAGCATGTAAATAACTTGTGTTCCGGGCCTAGTGCACTGTTACGGGGTACCGAAGTTTCAAAAATGGTTTTGTAACAAAAGCATATGTTCTACTCCATTAGACTCAAAATGATGTTTGCGAGTGTTTTTGAGGATTTCGCAAACCATCGGCATGTAAATAACTTGTGTTTCGGGCCTAATGCACTGTTACGGGGTACCGAAGTTGCAAAAATGGTTTTGCAACAAAAGCATATGTTCTACTCCATTAGACTCAAAATGATGTTTCGGAGTGTTTTGAAGGATTTCGCAAACCTTCGGCATGTAAATAACTTGTGTTTCGGGCCTAATGCACTGTTACGGGGTACCGAAGTTGCAAAAATGTTTTTGCAACAAAAGCATCTTTTTTACTCCATTAGACTCAAAATGATGTTTGGGAGTCTTTTGGTGGATTTCGCAAACCTTCGGCACGTAATAACTTGTGTTTCGGGCCTAATGCACTGTTACGGGGTACCGAAGTTGCTAAAATGGTTTTGCAACAAAAGCATCCGTTCTACTCCATCATACTCAAAATGACGTTTGGGAGTGTTTTGGAGGATTTCGGAAACCTTCGGCATGTAAATAACTTGTGTTTCGGGCCTGAATGCACAGTTACGGGGTACCGAAGTTGCAAAAATGGTTTTGCAACCAAAGCATATGTTCTACTCCATTGGACTGAAAATGATGCTTGGGAGTGTTTTGGAGCATTTAGCAAACCTTCGGCATATAAATAACTTTTGTTTCGGGCCTAATGCGCTGTTACGGGGTACCGAAGTTGCAAAAATGGTTTTGCAACAAAAGCATCCGTTCTACTCCATTAATCTCAAAATGATGTTTGGGAGTGTTTTGGAGGATTTCGCAAACCTTCGGCATGTAAATAACTTGTGTTTCGGGCCTAATGTGCTGTTACGGGGTACCGAAGATAAAAAAATAGTTTTGCAACAAAAGCATCTGTTCTACTCCATTATACTCAAAATGATGTTTGGCAGTCTTTTGGAGGTTTTCGCAAACCTTCGGCACGTAATAACTTGTGTTTCGGGCCTGAATGCACTGTTACGGGGTACCGAAGTTGCAAAAATGGTTTTGCAACAAAAGCATATGTTCTACTCCATTAGACTCAAAATGATGCTTGGGAGTGTTTTGGAGCATTTCGGAAACCTTAGGCATGTAAATAACTTGTGTTTCGGGCCTGAATGCACAGTTATGGGGTACCGAAGTTGCAAAAATGGTTTTGCAACAAAAGCATAAGTTCTACTCCATTAGACTCAAAATGATGTTTCGGAGTGTTGCATTTCGCAAACCTTCCGCATGTAAATAACTTGTCTTTCGGGCCTGAATACACTGTCACGGGGTACCAAAGTTGCAAAAATGGTTTTGCAACAAAAGCATCTGTTCTACTCCACTAGACTCAAAATGATGTTTGCGAGTGTTTTGGAGGATTTCGCAAACCATCAGCATGTAAATAACTTGTGTTCCGGGCCTAGTGCACTGTTACGGGGTACCGAAGTTTCAAAAATGGTTTTGCAACAAAAGCATATGTTCTACTCCATTAGACTCAAAATGATGTTTGCGAGTGTTTTTGAGGATTTCACAAACCATCGGCATGTAAATAACTTGTGTTTCGGGCCTAATGCACTGTTACGGGGTACCGAAGTTGCAAAAATGGTTTTGCAACAAAAGCATATGTTCTACTCCATTAGACTCAAAATGATGTTTCGGAGTGTTTTGGAGGATTTCGCAAACCTTCGGCATGTAAATAACTTGTGTTTCGGGCCTAATGCACTGTTACGGGGTACCGAAGTTGCAAAAATGGTTTTGCAACAAAAGCATCTTTTTTACTCCATTAGACTCAAAATGATGTTTGGGAGTCTTTTGGTGGATTTCGCAAACCGTCGGCACGTAATAACTTGTGTTTCGGGCCTAATGCACTGTTACGGGGTACCGAAGTTGCTAAAATGGTTTTGCAACAAAAGCATCCGTTCTACTCCATCATACTCAAAATGACGTTTGGGAGTGTTTTGGAGGATTTCGGAAACCTTCGGCATGTAAATAACTTGTGTTTCGGGCCTGAATGCACAGTTACGGGGTACCGAAGTTGCAAAAATGGTTTTGCAACCAAAGCATATGTTCTACTCCATTGGACTGAAAATGATGCTTGGGAGTGTTTTGGAGCATTTAGCAAACCTTCGGCATATAAATAACTTGTGTTTCGGGCCTAATGCGCTGTTACGGGGTACCGAAGTTGCAAAAATGGTTTTGCAACAAAAGCATCCGTTCTACTCCATTAATCTCAAAATGATGTTTGGGAGTGTTTTGGAGGATTTCGCAAACCTTCGGCATGTAAATAACTTGTGTTTCGGGCCTAATGTGCTGTTACGGGGTACCGAAGATAAAAAAATAGTTTTGCAACAAAAGCATCTGTTCTACTCCATTATACTCAAAATGATGTTTGGCAGTCTTTTGGAGGTTTTCGCAAACCTTCGGCACGTAATAACTTGTGTTTCGGGCCTGAATGCACTGTTACGGGGTACCGAAGTTGCAAAAATGGTTTTGCATCAAAAGCATATGTTCTACTCCATTAGACTCAAAATGATGTTTCAGAGTGTTGCATTTCGCTAACCTTCGGCATGTAAATAACTTCTGTTTCGGGCCTAATGCACTGTTACGGTGTACAGAAGTTGGAAAAATGGTTTTGCAACAAAAGCATCCGTTCTACTCCATTAGACTCAAAATGATGTTTGGGAGTGTTTTGGAGGATTCCGGAAACCTTCGGCATGTAAATAACTTGTCTTTCGGGCCTGAATACACTGTCACGGGGTACCAAAGTTGCAAAAATGGTTTTGCAACAAAAGCATCTGTTCTACTCCACTAGACTCAAAATGATGTTTGCGAGTGTTTTGGAGGATTTCGCAAACCATCGGCATGTAAATAACTTGTGTTCCGGGCCTAATGCACTGTTACGGGGTACCGAAGTTGCAAAAATGGTTTTGCAACAAAAGCATATGTTCTACTCCATTAGACTCAAAATGATGCTTGGGAGTGTTTTGGAGCATTTCGGAAACCTTAGGCATGTAAATAACTTGTGTTTCGGGCCTGAATGCACAGTTATGGGGTACCGAAGTTGCAAAAATGGTTTTGCAACAAAAGCATATGTTCTACTCCATTAGACTCAAAACGATGTTTCGGAGTGTTGCATTTCGCAAACCTTCCGCATGTAAATAACTTGTCTTTCAGGCCTGAATACACTGTCACGGTGTACCAAAGTTATAAAAATGGTTTTGTAACAAAAGCATCTGTTCTACTCCACTAGACTCAAAATGATGTTTGCGAGTGTTTTGGAGGATTTCGCAAACCATCGGCATGTAAATAACTTGTGTTCCGGGCCTAGTGCACTGTTACGGGGTACCGAAGTTGCAAAAATGGTTTTGCAACAAAAGCATATGTTCTACTCCATTAGACTCAAAATGATGTTTGCGAGTGTTTTTGAGGATTTCGCAAACCATCGGCATGTAAATAACTTGTGTTTCGGGCCTAATGCACTGTTACGGGGTACCGAAGTTGCAAAAATGGTTTTGCAACAAAAGCATATGTTCTACTCCATTAGACTCAAAATGATGTTTCGGAGTGTTTTGGAGGATTTCGCAAACCTTCGGCATGTAAATAACTTGTGTTTCGGGCCTAATGCACTGTTACGGGGTACCGAAGTTGCAAAAATGGTTTTGCTACAAAAGCATCTTTTTTACTCCATTAGACTCAAAATGATGTTTGGGAGTCTTTTGGTGGATTTCGCAAACCTTCGGCACGTAATAACTTGTGTTTCGGGCCTAATGCACTGTTACGGGGTACCGAAGTTGCTAAAATGGTTTTGCAACAAAAGCATCCGTTCTACTCCATCAGACTCAAAATGACGTTTGGGAGTGTTTTGGAGGATTTCGGAAACCTTCGACATGTAAATAACTTGTGTTTCGGGCCTGAATGCACAGTTACGGGGTACCGAAGTTGCAAAAATGGTTTTGCAACCAAAGCATATGTTCTACTCCATTGGACTGAAAATGATGCTTGGGAGTGTTTTGGAGCATTTAGCAAACCTTCGGCATATAAATAACTTGTGTTTCGGGCCTAATGCGCTGTTACGGGGTACCGAAGTTGCAAAAATGGTTTTGCAACAAAAGCATCCGTTCTACTCCATTAATCTCAAAATGATGTTTGGGAGTGTTTTGGAGGATTTCGCAAACCTTCGGCATGTAAATAACTTGTGTTTCGGGCCTAATGTGCTGTTACGGGGTACCGAAGATAAAAAAATTGTTTTGCAACAAAAGCATCTGTTCTACTCCATTATACTCAAAATGATGTTTGGCAGTCTTTTGGAGGTTTTCGCAAACCTTCGGCACGTAATAACTTGTGTTTCGGGCCTGAATGCACTGTTACGGGGTACCGAAGTTGCAAAAATGGTTTTGCATCAAAAGCATATGTTCTACTCCATTAGACTCAAAATGATGTTTCGGAGTGTTGCATTTCGCTAACCTTCGGCATGTAAATAACTTGTGTTTCGGGCCTAATGCACTGTTACGGTGTACAGAAGTTGGAAAAATGGTTTTGCAACAAAAGCATCCGTTCTACTCCATTAGACTCAAAATGATGTTTGGGAGTGTTTTGGAGGATTCCGGAAACCTTCGGCATGTAAATAACTTGTCTTTCGGGCCTGAATACACTGTCACGGGGTACCAAAGTTGCAAAAATGGTTTTGCAACAAAAGCATCTGTTCTACTCCACTAGACTCAAAATGATGTTTGCGAGTGTTTTGGAGGATTTCGCAAACCATCGGCATGTAAATAACTTGTGTTCCGGGCCTAATGCACTATTACGGTGTACCGAAGTTGCAAAAATGGTTTTGCAACAAAAGCATATGTTCTACTCCATTAGACTCAAAATGATGCTTGGGAGTGTTTTGGAGCATTTCGGAAACCTTAGGCATGTAAATAACTTGTGTTTCGGGCCTGAATGCACAGTTACGGGGTACCGAAGTTGCAAAAATGGTTTTGCAACAAAAGCATATGTTCTACTCCATTAGACTCAAAATGATGTTTCGGAGTGTTGCATTTCGCAAACCTTCCGCATGTAAATAACTTGTCTTTCGGGCCTCAATACACTATCACGGGGTACCAAAGTTGCAAAAATGGTTTTGCAACAAAAGCATCTATTCTACTCCACTAGACTCAAAATGATGTTTGCGAGTGTTTTGGAGGATTTCGCAAACCATCGGCAAGTAAATAACTTGTGTTCCGGGCCTAATGCACTGTTACGGGGTAACGAAGTTGCAAAAATTGTTTTGCAACAAAAGCATATGTTCTACTCCATTAGACTAAAAATGATGTTTGCGAGTGTTTTGGAGGATTTCGCAAACCATCGGCATGTAAATAACTTGTGTTTCGGGCCTAATGCACTGTTACGGGGTACCGAAGTTGCAAAAATGGTTTTGCAACAAAAGTATATGTTCTACTCCATTAGACTCAAAATGATGTTTCGGAGTGTTTTGGAGTATTTCGCAAACCTTCGGCATGTAAATAACTTGTGTTTCGGGCCTAATGCACTGTTACGGGGTACCGAAGTTGCAAAAATGGTTTTGCAACAAAAGCATCTTTTTTACTCCATTAGACTCAAAATGATGTTTGGGAGTCTTTTGGTGGATTTCGCAAACCTTCGGCACGTAATAACTTGTGTTTCGGGCCTACTGCACTGTTACGGGGTACCGAAGTTGCTAAAATGGTTTTGCAACAAAAGCATCTGTACTACTCCAACAGCCTCAAAATGACGTTTGGGAGTGTTTTGGAGGATTTCGGAAACCTTCGGCATGTAAATAACTTGTGTTTCGGGCCTGAATGCACAGTTACGGGGTACCGAAGTTGCAAAAATGGTTTTGCAACCAAAGCATATGTTCTACTCCATTGGACTGAAAATGATGCTTGGGAGTGTTTTGGAGCATTTAGCAAACCTTCGGCATATAAATAACTTGTGTTTCGGGCCTAATGCGCTGTTACGGGGTACCGAAGTTGTAAAAATGGTTTTGCAACAAAAGCATCCGTTCTACTCCATTAATCTCAAAATGATGTTTGGGAGTGTTTTGGAGGATTTCGCAAACCTTCGGCATGTAAATAACTTGTGTTTCGGGCCTAATGTGCTGTTACGGGGTACCGAAGATAAAAAAATTGTTTTGCAACAAAAGCATCTGTTCTACTCCATTATACTCAAAATGATGTTTGGCAGTCTTTTGGAGGTTTTCGCAAACCTTCGGCACGTAATAACTTGTGTTTCGGGCCTGAATGCACTGTTACGGGGTACCGAAGTTGCAAAAATGGTTTTGCATCAAAAGCATATGTTCTACTCCATTAGACTCAAAATGATGTTTCGGAGTGTTGCATTTCGCTAACCTTCGGCATGTAAATAACTTGTGTTTCGGGCCTAATGCACTGTTACGGTGTACAGAAGTTGGAAAAATGGTTTTGCAACAAAAGCATCCGTTCTACTCCATTAGACTCAAAATGATGTTTGGGAGTGTTTTGGAGGATTCCGGAAACCTTCGGCATGTAAATAACTTGTCTTTCGGGCCTGAATACACTGTCACGGGGTACCAAAGTTGCAAAAATGGTTTTGCAACAAAAGCATCTGTTCTACTCCACTAGACTCAAAATGATGTTTGCGAGTGTTTTGGAGGATTTCGCAAACCATCGGCATGTAAATAACTTGTGTTCCGGGCCTAATGCACTGTTACGGGGTACCGAAGTTGCAAAAATGGTTTTGCAACAAAAGCATATGTTCTACTCCATTAGACTCAAAATGATGCTTGGGAGTGTTTTGGAGCATTTCGGAAACCTTAGGCATGTAAATAACTTGTGTTTCGGGCCTGAATGTACAGTTATGGGGTACCGAAGTTGCAAAAATGGTTTTGCAACAAAAGCATATGTTCTACTCCATTAGACTCAAAATGATGTTTCGGAGTGTTGCATTTCGCAAACCTTCCGCATGTAAATAACTTGTGTTTCGGGCCTGAATGCACAGTTACGGGGTACCGAAGTTGCAAAAATGGTTTTGCAACAAAAGCATATGTTCTACTCCATTAGACTCAAAATGATGTTTCGGAGTGTTGCATTTCGCTAACCTTCGGCATGTAAATAACTTGTGTTTCGGGCCTAATGCACAGTTACGGGGTACCGAAGTTGCAAAAATGGTTTTGCAACAAAAGGATATGTTCTACTCCATTAGACTCAAAATGATGTTTCGGAGTGTTGCATTTCGCTAACCTTCGGCATGTAAATAACTTGTGTTTCGGGCCTAATGCACTTTTACGGTGTACAGAAGTTGCAAAAATGGTTTTGCAACAAAAGCATCCGTTCTACTCCATTAGACTCAAAATGATGTTTGGGAGTGTTTTGGAGGATTCCGGAAACCTTCGGCATGTAAATAACTTGTCTTTCGGGCCTGAATACACTGTCACGGGGTACCAAAGTTGCAAAAATGGTTTTGCAACAAAAGCATCTATTCTACTCCACTAGACTCAAAATGATGTTTGCGAGTGTTTTGGAGGATTTCGCAAACCATCGGCATGTAAATAACTTGTGTTCCGGGCCTAATGCACTGTTACGGGGTACCGAAGTTGCAAAAATGGTTTTGCAACAAAAGCATATGTTCTACTCCATTAGACTCAAAATGATGTTTGTGAGTGCTTTGGAGGATTTCGCAAACCATCGGCATGTAAATAACTTGTGTTTCGGGCCTAATGCACTGTTACGGGGTACCGAAGTTGCAAAAATGGTTTTGCAACAAAAGCATATGTTCTACTCCATTAGACTCAAAATGATGTTTCGGAGTGTTTTGGAGGATTTCGCAAACCTTCGGCATGTAAATAACTTGCGTTTCAGGCCTAATGCACTGTTACGGGGTACCGAAGTTGCAAAAATGGTTTTGCAACAAAAGCATCTGTTTTACTCCATTAGACTCAAAATGATGTTTGGGAGTCTTTTGGTGGATTTCGCAAACCTTCGGCACGTAATAACTTTTGTTTCGGGCCTAATGCACTGTTACGGGGTACCGAAGTTGCAAAAATGGTTTTGGAACAAAAGCATCCGTTCTACTCCATCAGACTCAAAATGACGTTTGGGAGTGTTTTGGAGGATTTCGCAAACCATCGGCATATAAATAACTTGTGTTTCGGGCCTAATGCACTGTTACGGGGTACCGAAGTTGCAAAAATGGTTTTGCAACAAAAGTATATGTTCTACTCCATTAGACTCAAAATGATGTTTCGGAGTGTTTTGGAGTATTTCGCAAACCTTCGGCATGTAAATAACTTGTGTTTCGGGCCTAATGCACTGTTACGGGGTACCGAAGTTGCTGAAATGGTTTTGCAACAAAAGCATCTGTACTACTCCATCAGACTCAAAATGACGTTTGGGAGTGTTTTGGAGGATTTCGGAAACCTTCGGCATGTAAATAACTTGTGTTTCGGGCCTGAATGCACAGTTACGGGGTACCGAAGTTGCAAAAATGGTTTTGCAACCAAAGCATATGTTCTACTCCATTGGACTGAAAATGATGCTTGGGAGTGTTTTGGAGCATTTAGCAAACCTTCGGCATATAAATAACTTGTGTTTCGGGCCTAATGCGCTGTTACGGGGTACCGAAGTTGCAAAAATGGTTTTGCAACAAAAGCATCCGTTCTACTCCATTAATCTCAAAATGATGTTTGGGAGTGTTTTGGAGGATTTCGCAAACCTTCGGCATGTAAATAACTTGTGTTTCGGGCCTAATGTGCTGTTGCGGGGTACTGAAGATAAAAAAATAGTTTTGCAACAAAAGCATCTGTTCTACTCCATTATACTCAAAATGATGTTTGGCAGCCTTTTGGAGGTTTTCGCAAACCTTCGGCACGTAATAACTTGTGTTTCGGGCCTGAATGCATTGTTACGGGGTACCGAAGTTGCAAAAATGGTTTTGCATCAAAAGCATATGTTCTACTCCATTAGACTCAAAATGATGTTTCGGAATGTTGCATTTCGCTAACCTTCGGCATGTAAATAACTTGTGTTTCGGGCCTAATGCACTGTTACGGTGTACAGAAGTTGCAAAAATGGTTTTGCAACAAAAGCATCCGTTCTACTCCATTAGATTCAAAATGATGTTTGGGAGTGTTTTGGAGGATTCCGGAAACCTTCGGCATGTAAATAACTTGTCTTTCGGGCCTGAATACACTGTCACGGGGTACCAAAGTTGCAAAAATGGTTTTGCAACAAAAGCATCTGTTCTACTCCACTAGACTCAAAATGATGTTTGCGAGTGTTTTGGAGGATTTCGCAAACCATCGGCATGTAAATAACTTGTGTTTCGGGCCTAATGCACTATTACGGGGTACCGAAGTTGCAAAAATGGTTTTGCAACAAAAGCATATGTTCTACTCCATTAGACTCAAAATGATGCTTGGGAGTGTTTTGGAGCATTTCGGAAACCTTCGGCATGTAAATAACTTGTGTTTCGGGCCTGAATGCACAGTTACGGGGTACCGAAGTTGCAAAAATGGTTTTGCAACAAAAGCATATGTTCTACTCCATTAGACTCAAAATGATGTTTCGGAGTGTTGCATTTCGCTAACCTTCGGCATGTAAATAACTTGTGTTTCGGGCCTAATGCACAGTTACGGGGTACCGAAGTTGCAAAAATGGTTTTGCAACAAAAGGATATGTTCTACTCCATTAGACTCAAAATGATGTTTCGGAGTGTTGCATTTCGCTAACCTTCGGCATGTAAATAACTTGTGTTTCGGGCCTAATGCACTGTTACGGTGTACAGAAGTTGCAAAAATGGTTTTGCAACAAAAGCATCCGTTCTACTCCATTAGACTCAAAATGATGTTTGGGAGTGTTTTGGAGGATTCCGGAAACCTTCGGCATGTAAATAACTTGTCTTTCGGGCCTGAATACACTGTCACGGGGTACCAAAGTTGCAAAAATGGTTTTGCAACAAAAGCATCTGTTCTACTCCACTAGACTCAAAATGATGTTTGCGAGTGTTTTGGAGGATTTCGCAAACCATCGGCATGTAAATAACTTGTGTTCCGGGCCTAATGCACTGTTACGGGGTACCGAAGTTGCAAAAATGGTTTTGCAACAAAAGCATATGTTCTACTCCATTAGACTCAAAATGATGTTTCGGAGTGTTTTGGAGGATTTCGCAAACCTTCGGCATGTAAATAACTTGTGTTTCAGGCCTAATGCACTGTTACGGGGTACCGAAGTTGCAAAAATGGTTTTGCAACAAAAGCATCTGTTTTACTCCATTAGACTCAAAATGATGTTTGGGAGTCTTTTGGTGGATTTCGCAAACCTTCGGCACGTAATAACTTGTGTTTCGGGCCTAATGCACTGTTACGGGGTACCGAAGTTGCAAAAATGGTTTTGGAACAAAAGCATCCGTTCTACTCCATCAGACTCAAAATGACGTTTGGGAGTGTTTTGGAGGATTTCGGAAACCTTCGGCATGTAAATAACTTATGTTTCGGGCCTGAATGCACAGTTACGGGGTACCGAAGTTGCAAAAATGGTTTTGCAACAAAAGCATATGTTCTACTCCATTGGACTGAAAATGATGCTTGGGAGTGTTTTGGAGCATTTCGCAAACCTTCGGCATATAAATAACTTGTGTTTCGGGCCTAATGCGCTGTTACGGGGTACCGAAGTTGCAAAAAAGGTTTTGCAACAAAAGCATCCATTCTACTCCATTAGACACGAAATGATGTTTGGGAGTGTTTTGGAGGATTTCTCAAACCTTCGGCATGTAAATAACTTGTGTTTCGGGCCTAATGTGCTGTTACGGGGTACCGAAGTTAAAAAAATAGTTTTGCAACAAAAGCATCTGTTCTACTCCATTATACTCAAAATGATGTTTGGCAGTCTTTTGGAGGTTTTCGCAAACCTTCGGCACGTAATAACTTGTGTTTCGGGCCTGAATGCACTGTTACGGGGTACCGAAGTTGCAAAAATGGTTTTGCATCAAAAGCATATGTTCTACTCCATTAGACTCAAAATGATGTTTCGGAGTGTTGCATTTCGCTAACCTTCGGCATGTAAATAACTTGTGTTTCGGGCCTAATGCACTGTTACGGTGTACAGAAGTTGCAAAAATGGTTTTGCAACAAAAGCATCCGTTCTACTCCATTAGACTCAAAATGATGTTTGGGAGTGTTTTGGAGGATTCCGGAAACCTTCGGCATGTAAATAACTTGTCTTTCGGGCCTGAATACACTGTCACGGGGTACCAAAGTTGCAAAAATGGTTTTGCAACAAAAGCATCTGTTCTACTCCACTAGACTCAAAATGATGTTTGCGAGTGTTTTGGAGGATTTCGCAAACCATCGGCATGTAAATAACTTGTGTTCCGGGCCTAATGCACTGTTACGGGGTACCGAAGTTGCAAAAATGGTTTTGCAACAAAAGCATATGTTCTACTCCATTAGACTCAAAATGATGTTTCGGAGTGTTTTGGAGGATTTCGCAAACCTTCGGCATGTAAATAACTTGTGTTTCAGGCCTAATGCACTGTTACGGGGTACCAAAGTTGCAAAAATGGTTTTGCAACAAAAGCATCTGTTTTACTCCATTAGACTCAAAATGATGTTTGGGAGTCTTTTGGTGGATTTCGCAAACCTTCGGCACGTAATAACTTGTGTTTCGGGCCTAATGCACTGTTACGGGGTACCGAAGTTGCAAAAATGGTTTTGGAACAAAAGCATCCGTTCTACTCCATCAGACTCAAAATGACGTTTGGGAGTGTTTTGGAGGATTTCGGAAACCTTCGGCATGTAAATAACTTATGTTTCGGGCCTGAATGCACAGTTACGGGGTACCGAAGTTGCAAAAATGGTTTTGCAACAAAAGCATATGTTCTACTCCATTGGACTGAAAATGATGCTTGGGAGTGTTTTGGAGCATTTCGCAAACCTTCGGCATATAAATAACTTGTGTTTCGGGCCTAATGCGCTGTTACGGGGTACCGAAGTTGCAAAAAAGGTTTTGCAACAAAAGCATCCATTCTACTCCATTAGACTCAAAATGATGTTTGGGAGTGTTTTGGAGGATTTCTCAAACCTTCGGCATGTAAATAACTTGTGTTTCGGGCCTAATGTGCTGTTACGGGGTACCGAAGTTAAAAAAATAGTTTTGCAACAAAAGCATCTGTTCTACTCCATTATACTCAAAATGATGTTTGGCAGTCTTTTGGAGGTTTTCGCAAACCTTCGGGACGTAATAACTTGTGTTTCGGGCCTGAATGCACTGTTACGGGGTACCGAAGTTGCAAAAATGGTTTTGCATCAAAAGCATATGTTCTACTCCATTAGACTCAAAATGATGTTTCGGAGTGTTGCATTTCGCTAACCTTCGGCATGTAAATAACTTGTGTTTCGGGCCTAATGCACTGTTACGGTGTACAGAAGTTGCAAAAATGGTTTTGCAACAAAAGCATCCGTTCTACTCCATTAGACTCAAAATGATGTTTGGGAGTGTTTTGGAGGATTCCGGAAACCTTCGGCATGTAAATAACTTGTCTTTCGGGCCTGAATACACTGTCACGGGGTACCAAAGTTGCAAAAATGGTTTTGCAACAAAAGCATCTGTTCTACTCCACTAGACTCAAAATGATGTTTGCGAGTGTTTTGGAGGATTTCGCAAACCATCGGCATGTAAATAACTTGTGTTCCGGGCCTAATGCACTGTTACGGGGTACCGAAGTTGCAAAAATGGTTTTGCAACAAAAGCATATGTTCTACTCCATTAGACTCAAAATGATGTTTCGGAGTGTTTTGGAGGATTTCGCAAACCTTCGGCATGTAAATAACTTGTGTTTCAGGCCTAATGCACTGTTACGGGGTACCGAAGTTGCAAAAATGGTTTTGCAACAAAAGCATCTGTTTTACTCCATTAGACTCAAAATGATGTTTGGGAGTCTTTTGGTGGATTTCGCAAACCTTCGGCACGTAATAACTTGTGTTTCGGGCCTAATGCACTGTTACGGGGTACCGAAGTTGCAAAAATGGTTTTGGAACAAAAGCATCCGTTCTACTCCATCAGACTCAAAATGACGTTTGGGAGTGTTTTGGAGGATTTCGGAAACCTTCGGCATGTAAATAACTTATGTTTCGGGCCTGAATGCACAGTTACGGGGTACCGAAGTTGCAAAAATGGTTTTGCAACAAAAGCATATGTTCTACTCCATTGGACTGAAAATGATGCTTGGGAGTGTTTTGGAGCATTTCGCAAACCTTCGGCATATAAATAACTTGTGTTTCGGGCCTAATGCGCTGTTACGGGGTACCGAAGTTGCAAAAAAGGTTTTGCAACAAAAGCATCCATTCTACTCCATTAGACTCGAAATGATGTTTGGGAGTGTTTTGGAGGATTTCTCAAACCTTCGGCATGTAAATAACTTGTGTTTCGGGCCTAATGTGCTGTTACGGGGTACCGAAGTTAAAAAAATAGTTTTGCAACAAAAGCATCTGTTCTACTCCATTATACTCAAAATGATGTTTGGCAGTCTTTTGGAGGTTTTCGCAAACCTTCGGCACGTAATAACTTGTGTTTCGGTCCTGAATGCACTGTTACGGGGTACCGAAGTTGCAAAAATGGTTTTGCATCAAAAGCATATGTTCTACTCCATTAGACTCAAAATGATGTTTCGGAGTGTTGCATTTCGCTAACCTTCGGCATGTAAATAACTTGTGTTTCGGGCCTAATGCACTGTTACGGTGTACAGAAGTTGCAAAAATGGTTTTGCAACAAAAGCATCCGTTCTACTCCATTAGACTCAAAATGATGTTTGGGAGTGTTTTGGAGGATTCCGGAAACCTTCGGCATGTAAATAACTTGTCTTTCGGGCCTGAATACACTGTCACGGGGTACCAAAGTTGCAAAAATGGTTTTGCAACAAAAGCATCTGTTCTACTCCACTAGACTCAAAATGATGTTTGCGAGTGTTTTGGAGGATTTCGCAAACCATCGGCATGTAAATAACTTGTGTTCCGGGCCTAATGCACTATTACGGGGTACCGAAGTTGCAAAAATGGTTTTGCAACAAAAGCATATGTTCTACTCCATTAGACTCAAAATGATGCTTGGGAGTGTTTTGGAGCATTTCGGAAACCTTCGGCATGTAAATAACTTGTCTTTCGGGCCTGAATGCACAGTTACGGGGTACCGAAGTTGCAAAAATGGTTTTGCAACAAAAGCATCTGTTCTACTCCACTAGACTCAAAATGATGTTTGCGAGTGTTTTGGAGGATTTCGCAAACCATCGGCATGTAAATAACTTGTGTTTCGGGCCTAATGCACTGTTACGGGGTACCGAAGTTGCAAAAATGGTTTTGCAACAAAAGCATATGTTCTACTCCATTAGACTCAAAATGATGTTTCGGAGTGTTTTGGAGGATTTCGCAAACCTTCGGCATGTAAATAACTTGTGTTTCAGGCCTAATGCACTGTTACGGGGTACCGAAGTTGCAAAAATGGTTTTGCAACAAAAGCATCTGTTTTACTCCATTAGACTCAAAATGATGTTTGGGAGTCTTTTGGTGGATTTCGCAAACCTTCGGCACGTAATAACTTGTGTTTCGGGCCTAATGCACTGTTACGGGGTACCGAAGTTGCAAAAATGGTTTTGGAACAAAAGCATCCGTTCTACTCCATCAGACTCAAAATGACGTTTGGGAGTGTTTTGGAGGATTTCGGAAACCTTCGGCATGTAAATAACTTATGTTTCGGGCCTGAATGCACAGTTACGGGGTACCGAAGTTGCAAAAATGGTTTTGCAACAAAAGCATATGTTCTACTCCATTGGACTGAAAATGATGCTTGGGAGTGTTTTGGAGCATTTCGCAAACCTTCGGCATATAAATAACTTGTGTTTCGGGCCTAATGCGCTGTTACGGGGTACCGAAGTTGCAAAAAAGGTTTTGCAACAAAAGCATCCATTCTACTACATTAGACTCGAAATGATGTTTGGGAGTGTTTTGGAGGATTTCTCAAACCTTCGGCATGTAAATAACTTGTGTTTCGGGCCTAATGTGCTGTTACGGGGTACCGAAGTTAAAAAAATAGTTTTGCAACAAAAGCATCTGTTCTACTCCATTATACTCAAAATGATGTTTGGCAGTCTTTTGGAGGTTTTCGCAAACCTTCGGCACGTAATAACTTGTGTTTCGGTCCTGAATGCACTGTTACGGGTTACCGAAGTTGCAAAAATGGTTTTGCATCAAAAGCATATGTTCTACTCCATTAGACTCAAAATGATGTTTCGGAGTGTTGCATTTCGCTAACCATCGGCATGTAAATAACTTGTGTTTCGGGCCTAATGCACTGTTACGGTGTACAGAAGTTGCAAAAATGGTTTTGCAACAAAAGCATCCGTTCTACTCCATTAGACTCAAAATGATGTTTGGGAGTGTTTTGGAGGATTCCGGAAACCTTCGGCATGTAAATAACTTGTCTTTCGGGCCTGAATACACTGTCACGGGGTACCAAAGTTGCAAAAATGGTTTTGCAACAAAAGCATCTGTTCTACTCCACTAGACTCAAAATGATGTTTGCGAGTGTTTTGGAGGATTTCGCAAACCATCGGCATGTAAATAACTTGTGTTCCGGGCCTAATGCACTATTACGGGGTACCGAAGTTGCAAAAATGGTTTTGCAACAAAAGCATATGTTCTACTCCATTAGACTCAAAATGATGCTTGGGAGTGTTTTGGAGCATTTCGGAAACCTTCGGCATGTAAATAACTTGTCTTTCGGGCCTGAATGCACAGTTACGGGGTACCGAAGTTGCAAAAATGGTTTTGCAACAAAAGCATCTGTTCTACTCCACTAGACTCAAAATGATGTTTGCGAGTGTTTTGGAGGATTTCGCAAACCATCGGCATGTAAATAACTTGTGTTCCGGGCCTAATGCACTGTTACGGGGTACCGAAGTTGCAAAAATGGTTTTGCAACAAAAGCATATGTTCTACTCCATTAGACTCAAAATGATGTTTCGGAGTGTTTTGGAGGATTTCGCAAACCTTCGGCATGTAAATAACTTGTGTTTCAGGCCTAATGCACTGTTACGGGGTACCGAAGTTGCAAAAATGGTTTTGCAACAAAAGCATCTGTTTTACTCCATTAGACTCAAAATGATGTTTGGGAGTCTTTTGGTGGATTTCGCAAACCTTCGGCACGTAATAACTTGTGTTTCGGGCCTAATGCACTGTTACGGGGTACCGAAGTTGCAAAAATGGTTTTGGAACAAAAGCATCCGTTCTACTCCATCAGACTCAAAATGACGTTTGGGAGTGTTTTGGAGGATTTCGGAAACCTTCGGCATGTAAATAACTTATGTTTCGGGCCTGAATGCACAGTTACGGGGTACCGAAGTTGCAAAAATGGTTTTGCAACAAAAGCATATGTTCTACTCCATTGGACTGAAAATGATGCTTGGGAGTGTTTTGGAGCATTTCGCAAACCTTCGGCATATAAATAACTTGTGTTTCGGGCCTAATGCGCTGTTACGGGGTACCGAAGTTGCAAAAAAGGTTTTGCAACAAAAGCATCCATTCTACTACATTAGACTCGAAATGATGTTTGGGAGTGTTTTGGAGGATTTCTCAAACCTTCGGCATGTAAATAACTTGTGTTTCGGGCCTAATGTGCTGTTACGGGGTACCGAAGTTAAAAAAATAGTTTTGCAACAAAAGCATCTGTTCTACTCCATTATACTCAAAATGATGTTTGGCAGTCTTTTGGAGGTTTTCGCAAACCTTCGGCACGTAATAACTTGTGTTTCGGTCCTGAATGCACTGTTACGGGGTACCGAAGTTGCAAAAATGGTTTTGCATCAAAAGCATATGTTCTACTCCATTAGACTCAAAATGATGTTTCGGAGTGTTGCATTTCGCTAACCTTCGGCATGTAAATAACTTGTGTTTCGGGCCTAATGCACTGTTACGGTGTACAGAAGTTGCAAAAATGGTTTTGCAACAAAAGCATCCGTTCTACTCCATTAGACACAAAATGATGTTTGGGAGTGTTTTGGAGGATTCCGGAAACCTTCGGCATGTAAATAACTTGTCTTTCGGGCCTGAATACACTGTCACGGGGTACCAAAGTTGCAAAAATGGTTTTGCAACAAAAGCATCTGTTCTACTCCACTAGACTCAAAATGATGTTTGCGAGTGTTTTGGAGGATTTCGCAAACCATCGGCATGTAAATAACTTGTGTTCCGGGCCTAATGCACTGTTACGGGGTACCGAAGTTGCAAAAATGGTTTTGCAACAAAAGCATATGTTCTACTCCATTAGACTCAAAATGATGTTTCGGAGTGTTTTGGAGGATTTCGCAAACCTTCGGCATGTAAATAACTTGTGTTTCAGGCCTAATGCACTGTTACGGGGTACCGAAGTTGCAAAAATGGTTTTGCAACAAAAGCATCTGTTTTACTCCATTAGACTCAAAATGATGTTTGGGAGTCTTTTGGTGGATTTCGCAAACCTTCGGCACGTAATAACTTGTGTTTCGGGCCTAATGCACTGTTACGGGGTACCGAAGTTGCAAAAATGGTTTTGGAACAAAAGCATCCGTTCTACTCCATCAGACTCAAAATGACGTTTGGGAGTGTTTTGGAGGATTTCGGAAACCTTCGGCATGTAAATAACTTATGTTTCGGGCCTGAATGCACAGTTACGGGGTACCGAAGTTGCAAAAATGGTTTTGCAACAAAAGCATATGTTCTACTCCATTGGACTGAAAATGATGCTTGGGAGTGTTTTGGAGCATTTCGCAAACCTTCGGCATATAAATAACTTGTGTTTCGAGCCTAATGCGCTGTTACGGGGTACCGAAGTTGCAAAAAAGGTTTTGCAACAAAAGCATCCATTCTACTCCATTAGACTCAAAATGATGTTTGGGAGTGTTTTGGAGGATTTCTCAAACCTTCGGCATGTAAATAACTTGTGTTTCGGGCCTAATGTGCTGTTACGGGGTACCGAAGTTAAAAAAATAGTTTTGCAACAAAAGCATCTGTTCTACTCCATTATACTCAAAATGATGTTTGGCAGTCTTTTGGAGGTTTTCGCAAACCTTCGGGACGTAATAACTTGTGTTTCGGGCCTGAATGCACTGTTACGGGGTACCGAAGTTGCAAAAATGGTTTTGCATCAAAAGCATATGTTCTACTCCATTAGACTCAAAATGATGTTTCGGAGTGTTGCATTTCGCTAACCTTCGGCATGTAAATAACTTGTGTTTCGGGCCTAATGCACTGTTACGGTGTACAGAAGTTGCAAAAATGGTTTTGCAACAAAAGCATCCGTTCTACTCCATTAGACTCAAAATGATGTTTGGGAGTGTTTTGGAGGATTCCGGAAACCTTCGGCATGTAAATAACTTGTCTTTCGGGCCTGAATACACTGTCACGGGGTACCAAAGTTGCAAAAATGGTTTTGCAACAAAAGCATCTGTTCTACTCCACTAGACTCAAAATGATGTTTGCGAGTGTTTTGGAGGATTTCGCAAACCATCGGCATGTAAATAACTTGTGTTCCGGGCCTAATGCACTATTACGGGGTACCGAAGTTGCAAAAATGGTTTTGCAACAAAAGCATATGTTCTACTCCATTAGACTCAAAATGATGCTTGGGAGTGTTTTGGAGCATTTCGGAAACCTTCGGCATGTAAATAACTTGTCTTTCGGGCCTGAATGCACAGTTACGGGGTACCGAAGTTGCAAAAATGGTTTTGCAACAAAAGCATCTGTTCTACTCCACTAGACTCAAAATGATGTTTGCGAGTGTTTTGGAGGATTTCGCAAACCATCGGCATGTAAATAACTTGTGTTCCGGGCCTAATGCACTGTTACGGGGTACCGAAGTTGCAAAAATGGTTTTGCAACAAAAGCATATGTTCTACTCCATTAGACTCAAAATGATGTTTCGGAGTGTTTTGGAGGATTTCGCAAACCTTCGGCATGTAAATAACTTGTGTTTCAGGCCTAATGCACTGTTACGGGGTACCGAAGTTGCAAAAATGGTTTTGCAACAAAAGCATCTGTTTTACTCCATTAGACTCAAAATGATGTTTGGGAGTCTTTTGGTGGATTTCGCAAACCTTCGGCACGTAATAACTTGTGTTTCGGGCCTAATGCACTGTTACGGGGTACCGAAGTTGCAAAAATGGTTTTGGAACAAAAGCATCCGTTCTACTCCATCAGACTCAAAATGACGTTTGGGAGTGTTTTGGAGGATTTCGGAAACCTTCGGCATGTAAATAACTTATGTTTCGGGCCTGAATGCACAGTTACGGGGTACCGAAGTTGCAAAAATGGTTTTGCAACAAAAGCATATGTTCTACTCCATTGGACTGAAAATGATGCTTGGGAGTGTTTTGGAGCATTTCGCAAACCTTCGGCATATAAATAACTTGTGTTTCGGGCCTAATGCGCTGTTACGGGGTACCGAAGTTGCAAAAAAGGTTTTGCAACAAAAGCATCCATTCTACTCCATTAGACTCAAAATGATGTTTGGGAGTGTTTTGGAGGATTTCTCAAACCTTCGGCATGTAAATAACTTGTGTTTCGGGCCTAATGTGCTGTTACGGGGTACCGAAGTTAAAAAAATAGTTTTGCAACAAAAGCATCTGTTCTACTCCATTATAATCAAAATGATGTTTGGCAGTCTTTTGGAGGTTTTCGCAAACCTTCGGCACGTAATAACTTGTGTTTCGGGCCTGAATGCACTGTTACGGGGTACCGAAGTTGCAAAAATGGTTTTGCATCAAAAGCATATGTTCTACTCCATTAGACTCAAAATGATGTTTCGGAGTGTTGCATTTCGCTAACCTTCGGCATGTAAATAACTTGTGTTTCGGGCCTAATGCACTGTTACGGTGTACAGAAGTTGCAAAAATGGTTTTGCAACAAAAGCATCCGTTCTACTCCATTAGACTCAAAATGATGTTTGGGAGTGTTTTGGAGGATTCCGGAAACCTTCGGCATGTAAATAACTTGTCTTTCGGGCCTGAATACACTGTCACGGGGTACCAAAGTTGCAAAAATGGTTTTGCAACAAAAGCATCTGTTCTACTCCACTAGACTCAAAATGATGTTTGCGAGTGTTTTGGAGGATTTCGCAAACCATCGGCATGTAAATAACTTGTGTTCCGGGCCTAATGCACTGTTACGGGGTACCGAAGTTGCAAAAATGGTTTTGCAACAAAAGCATATGTTCTACTCCATTAGACTCAAAATGATGTTTCGGAGTGTTTTGGAGGATTTCGCAAACCTTCGGCATGTAAATAACTTGTGTTTCAGGCCTAATGCACTGTTACGGGGTACCGAAGTTGCAAAAATGGTTTTGCAACAAAAGCATCTGTTTTACTCCATTAGACTCAAAATGATGTTTGGGAGTCTTTTGGTGGATTTCGCAAACCTTCGGCACGTAATAACTTGTGTTTCGGGCCTAATGCACTGTTACGGGGTACCGAAGTTGTAAAAATGGTTTTGGAACAAAAGCATCCGTTCTACTCCATCAGACTCAAAATGACGTTTGGGAGTGTTTTGGAGGATTTCGGAAACCTTCGGCATGTAAATAACTTATGTTTCGGGCCTGAATGCACAGTTACGGGGTACCGAAGTTGCAAAAATGGTTTTGCAACAAAAGCATATGTTCTACTCCATTGGACTGAAAATGATGCTTGGGAGTGTTTTGGAGCATTTCGCAAACCTTCGGCATATAAATAACTTGTGTTTCGGGCCTAATGCGCTGTTACGGGGTACCGAAGTTGCAAAAAAGGTTTTGCAACAAAAGCATCCATTCTACTCCATTAGACTCAAAATGATGTTTGGGAGTGTTTTGGAGGATTTCTCAAACCTTCGGCATGTAAATAACTTGTGTTTCGGGCCTAATGTGCTGTTACGGGGTACCGAAGTTAAAAAAATAGTTTTGCAACAAAAGCATCTGTTCTACTCCATTATACTCAAAATGATGTTTGGCAGTCTTTTGGAGGTTTTCGCAAACCTTCGGGACGTAATAACTTGTGTTTCGGGCCTGAATGCACTGTTACGGGGTACCGAAGTTGCAAAAATGGTTTTGCATCAAAAGCATATGTTCTACTCCATTAGACTCAAAATGATGTTTCGGAGTGTTGCATTTCGCTAACCTTCGGCATGTAAATAACTTGTGTTTCGGGCCTAATGCACTGTTACGGTGTACAGAAGTTGCAAAAATGGTTTTGCAACAAAAGCATCCGTTCTACTCCATTAGACTCAAAATGATGTTTGGGAGTGTTTTGGAGGATTCCGGAAACCTTCGGCATGTAAATAACTTGTCTTTCGGGCCTGAATACACTGTCACGGGGTACCAAAGTTGCAAAAATGGTTTTGCAACAAAAGCATCTGTTCTACTCCACTAGACTCAAAATGATGTTTGCGAGTGTTTTGGAGGATTTCGCAAACCATCGGCATGTAAATAACTTGTGTTCCGGGCCTAATGCACTATTACGGGGTACCGAAGTTGCAAAAATGGTTTTGCAACAAAAGCATATGTTCTACTCCATTAGACTCAAAATGATGCTTGGGAGTGTTTTGGAGCATTTCGGAAACCTTCGGCATGTAAATAACTTATGTTTCGGGCCTGAATGCACAGTTACGGGGTACCGAAGTTGCAAAAATGGTTTTGCAACAAAAGCATATGTTCTACTCCATTAGACTCAAAATGATGTTTCGGAGTGTTGCATTTCGCTAACCTTCGGCATGTAAATAACTTGTGTTTCGGGCCTCATGCACTGTTACGGTGTACAGAAGTTGCAAAAATGGTTTTGCAACAAAAGCATCCGTTCTACTCCATTAGACTCAAAATGATGTTTGGGAGTGTTTTGGAGGATTCCGGAAACCTTCGGCATGTAAATAACTTGTCTTTCGGGCATGAATACACTGTCACGGGGTACCAAAGTTGCAAAAATGGTTTTGCAACAAAAGCATCTGTTCTACTCCACTAGACTCAAAATGATGTTTGCGAGTGTTTTGGAGGATTTCGCAAACCATCGGCATGTAAATAACTTGTGTTCCGGGCCTAATGCACTGTTACGGGGTACCGAAGTTGCAAAAATGGTTTTGCAACAAAAGCATATGTTCTACTCCATTAGACTCAAAATGATGTTTCGGAGTGTTTTGGAGGATTTCGCAAACCTTCGGCATGTAAATAACTTGTGTTTCAGGCCTAATGCACTGTTACGGGGTACCGAAGTTGCAAAAATGGTTTTGCAACAAAAGCATCTGTTTTACTCCATTAGACTCAAAATGATGTTTGGAAGTCTTTTGGTGGATTTCGCAAACCTTCGGCACGTAATAACTTGTGCTTCGGGCCTAATGCACTGTTACGGGGTACCGAAGTTGCTAAAATGGTTTTGCAACAAAAGCATCCGTTCTACTCCATCAGACTCAAAATGACGTTTGGGAGTGTTTTGGTGGATTTCGCAAACCTTCGGCACGTAATAACTTGTGTTTCGGGCCTAATGCACTGTTACGGGGTACCGAAGTTGCAAAAATGGTTTTGGAACAAAAGCATCCGTTCTACTCCATCAGACTCAAAATGACGTTTGGGAGTGTTTTGGAGGATTTCGGAAACCTTCGGCATGTAAATAACTTGTGTTTCGGGCCTGAATGCACAGTTACGGGGTACCGAAGTTGCAAAAATGGTTTTGCAACAAAAGCATATGTTCTACTCCATTGGACTGAAAATGATGCTTGGGAGTGTTTTGGAGCATTTCGCAAACCTTCGGCATATAAATAACTTGTGTTTCGGGCCTAATGCGCTGTTACGGGGTACCGAAGTTGCAAAAAAGGTTTTGCAACAAAAGCATCCATTCTACTCCATTAGACTGAAAATGATGTTTGGGAGTGTTTTGGAGGATTTCTCAAACCTTCGGCATGTAAATAACTTGTGTTTCGGGCCTAATGTGCTGTTACGGGGTACCGAAGTTAAAAAAATAGTTTTGCAACAAAAGCATCTGTTCTACTCCATTATACTCAAAATGATGTTTGGCAGTCTTTTGGTGGATTTCGCAAACCTTCGGCACGTAATAACTTGTGTTTCGGGCCTGAATGCACTGTTACGGGGTACCGAAGTTGCAAAAATGGTTTTGCATCAATAGCATATGTTCTACTCCATTAGAATCAAAATGATGTTTCGGAGTGTTTTGGAGGATTTCGCAAACCTTCGGCATGTAAATAACTTGTGTTTCGGGCCTAATGCACTGTTACGGGGTACCGAACTTGCAAAAATGATTTTGCAACAAAAGCATCCGTTCTACACCATTAGACTCAAAATGATGTTTGGGAGTGTTTTGGAGGATTCCGCAAACCTTCGGCATGTAAATAACTTGTCTTTCGGGCCTGAATGCACTTTTACGGGGTACCAAAGTTGCAAAAATGGTTTTGCAACAAAAGCATCTGTTCTACTCCACTAGACTCAAAATGATGTTTGCGAGTGTTTTGGAGGATTTCGCAAACCATCAGCATGAAAATAACTTGTGTTCCGGGCCTAATGCACTGTTACGGGGTACCGAAGTTGCAAAAATGGTTTTGCAACAAAAGCATATGTTCTACTCCATTAGACTCAAAATGATGCTTGGGAGTGTTTTGGAGCATTTCGGAAACCTTCGGCATGTAAATAACTTGTGTTTCAGGCCTGAATGCACAGTTACGGGGTACAGAAGTTGCAAAAATGGTTTTGCAACAAAAGCATATGTTCTACTCCATTAGACTCAAAATGATGTTTCAGAGTGTTGCATTTCGCTAACCTTCGGCATGTAAATAACTTGTGTTTCGGGCCTAATGCACTGTTACGGTGTACCGAAGTTGCAAAAATGGTTTTGCAACAAAAGCATCCGTTCTACTCCATTAGACTCAAAATGATTTTTGGGAGTGTTTTGGAGGATTCCGCAAACCTTCGGCATGTAAATAACTTGTCTTTCGGGCCTGAATACACTGTCACGGGGTACCAAAGTTGCAAAAATGGTTTTGCAACAAAAGCATCTGTTCTACTCCACTAGACTCAAAATGATGTTTGCGAGTGTTTTGGAGGATTTCGCAAACCATCGGCATGTAAATAACTTGTGTTCCGGGCCTAATGCACTGTTACGGGGTACCGAAGTTGCAAAAATTGTTTTGCAACAAAAGCATATGTTCTACTCCATTAGACTCAAAATGATGTTTGCGAGTGTTTTGGAGGATTTCGCAAACCATCGGCATGTAAATAACTTGTGTTTCGGGCCTAATGCACTGTTACGGGGTACCGAAGTTGCAAAAATGGTTTTGCAACAAAAGCATCTTTTTTACTCCATTAGACTCAAAATGATGTTTGGGAGTCTTTTGGTGGATTTCGCAAACCTTCGGCACGTAATAACTTGTGTTTCAGGCCTAATGCACTGTTACGGGGTACCGAAGTTGCTAAAATGGTTTTGCAACAAAAGCATCCGTTCTACTCCATCAGACTCAAAATGACGTTTGGGAGTGTTTTGGAGGATTTCGGAAACCTTCGGCATGTAAATAACTTGTGTTTCGGGCCTGAATGCACAGTTACAGGGTACCGAAGTTGCAAAAATGGTTTTGCAACCAAAGCATATGTTCTACTCCATTGGACTGAAAAAGATGCTTGGCAGTGTTTTGGAGCATTTAGCAAACCTTCGGCATATAAATAACTTGTGTTTCGGGCCTAATGCGCTGTTACGGGGTACCGAAGTTGCAAAAATGGTTTTGCAACAAAAGCATCCATTCTACTCCATTAAACTCAAAATGATGTTTGGGAGTGTTTTGGAGGATTTCGCAAACCATCGGCATGTAAATAACTTGTGTTTCGGGCCTAATGTGCTGTTACGGGGTACCGAAGTTAAAAAAATAGTTTTGCAACAAAAGCATCTGTTCTACTCCATTATACTCAAAATGATGTTTGGCAGTCTTTTGGAGGTTTTTGCAAACCTTCGGCACGTAATAACTTGTGTTTCGGGCTTGAATGCACTGTTACGGGGTACCGAAGTTGCAAAAAATGGTTTTGCATCAAAAGCATATGTTCTACTCCATTAGACTCAAAATGATGTTTTGGAGTGTTTTGGAGGATTTCGCAAACCTTCGGCATGTAAATAACTTGTGTTTCGGGCCTAATGCACTGTTACGGGGTACCGAAGTTGCGAAAATGGTTTTGCAACAAAAGCATCCGTTCTACTCCATTAGACTCAAAATGATGTTTGGGAGTGTTTTGGAGGATTCCGCAAACCATCGGCTTATAAATAACTTGTGTTCCGGGCCTTATGCACTGTTACGGGGTACCGAAGTTGCAAAAATGGTTTTGCAAAAAAAGCATATGTTCTACTCCATTAGACTCAAAATGATGTTTGCGAGTGTTTTGGAGGATTTCGCAAACCATCGGCATGTAAATAACTTGTGTTTCGGGCCTAATGCACTGTTACGGGGTACCGAAGTTGCAAAAATGGTTTTGCAACAAAAGCATATGTTCTACTCCATTAGACTCAAAATGATGTTTCGGAGTGTTTTGGAGGATTTCGCAAACCTTCGGCATATAAATAACTTGTGTTTCGGGCCTAATGCACTGTTATGGGGTACCGAAGTTGCAAAAATGGTTTTGCAACAAAAGCATCTTTTTTACTCCATTAGACTCAAAATGATGTTTGGCAGCCTTTTGGTGGATTTCGCAAACCTTCGGCACGTAATAACTTGTGTTTCGGGCCTAATGCACTGTTACGGGGTACCGAAGTTCCTAAAATGGTTTTGCAACAAAAGCATCCGTTCTACTCCATCAGACTCAAAATGACGTTTGGGAGTATTTTGGACGATTTCGGAAACCTTCGGCATGTAAATAACTTGTGTTTCGGGCCTGAATGCACAGTTACGGGGTACCGAAGTTGCAGAAATGGTTTTGCAACCAAAGCATATGTTCTACTCCATTGGACTGAAAATGATGCTTGGGAGTGTTTCGGAGCATTTAGCAAACCTTCGGCATATAAATAACTTGTGTTTCGGGCCTAATGCGCTGTTACGGGGTACCGAAGTTGCAAAAATGGTTTTGCAACAAAAGCAACCGTTCTACTCCATTAAACTCAAAATTATGTTTGGGAGTGTTTTGGAGGATTTCGCAAACCTCCGGCGTGTAAATAACTTGTGTTTCGGGCCTAATGTGCTGTTACGGGGTACCGAAGATAAAAAAATAGTTTTGCAACAAAAGCATCTGTTCTACTCCATTATACTCAAAATGATGTTTGGCAGTCTTTTGGAGGTTTTCGCAAACCCTCGGCACGTAATAACTTGTGTTTCGGGCCTGATTGCACTGTTACGGGGTACCGAAGTTGCAAAAATGGTTTTGCATCAAAAGCATATGTTCTACTCCAATAGACTCAAAATGATGTTTCGGAGTGTTTTGGAGGATTTCGCAAACCTTCGGCATGTAAATAACTTGTGTTTCGGGCCTAATGCACTGTTACGGGGTACCGAACTTGCAAAAATGATTTTGCAACAAAAGCATCTGTTCTACTCCATTAGACTCAAAATGATGTTTGGGAGTGTTTTGGAGGATTTCGCAAACCTTCGGCATGTAAATAACTTGTGTTCCGGGCCTAATGCACTGTTACGGGGTACCGAAGTTGCAAAAATGGTTTTGCAACAAAAGCATATGTTCTACTCCATTAGACTCAAAATGATGCTTGGGAGTGTTTTGGAGCATTTCGGAAACCTTCGGCATGTAAATAGCTTGTGTTTCGGGCATGAATGCACAGTTACGGGGTACCGAAGTTGCAAAAATGGTTTTGCAACAAAAGCATATGTTCTACTCCATTAGACTCAAAATGATGTTTCGTAGTGTTGCATTTCGCTAACCTTCGGCATGTAAATAACTTGTCTTTCGGGCCTGAATGCACTTTTACGGGGTACCAAAGTTGCAAAAATGGTTTTGCAACAAAAGCATCTGTTTTACTCCACTAGACTCAAAATGATGTTTGCGAGTGTTTTGGAGGATTTCGCAAACCATCGGCATGTAAATAACTTGTGTTCCGGGCCTAATGCACTGTTACGGGGTACCGAAGTTGCAAAAATGGTTTTGCAACAAAAGCATATGTTCTACTCCATTAGACTCAAAATGATGCTTGGGAGTGTTTTGGAGCATTTCGGAAACCTTCGGCATGTAAATAACTTGTGTTTCGGGCCTGAATGCACAGTTACGGGGTACCGAAGTTGCAAAAATGGTTTTGCAACCAAAGCATATGTTCTACTCCATTGGACTGAAAATGATGCTTGGTAGTGTTTCGGAGCATTTAGCAAACCTTCGGCATATAAATAACTTGTGTTTCGGGCCTAATGCGCTGTTACGGGGTACCGAAGTTGCAAAAATGGTTTTGCAACAAAAGCAACCGTTCTACTCCATTAAACTCAAAATGATGTTTGGGAGTGTTTTGGAGGATTTCGCAAACCTTCGGCATGTAATAACTTGTGTTCCGAGCCTAATGCACTATTACGGGGTACCGAAGTTGCAAAAATTGTTTTGCAACAAAAGCATATGTTCTACTCCATTAGACTCAAAATGATGCTTGGGAGTGTTTTGGAGCATTTCGGAAACCTTCGGCATGTAAATAACTTGTGTTTCGGGCCTGAATGCACAGTTACGGGGTACGGAAGTTGCAAAAATGGTTTTGCAACAAAAGCATATGTTCTACTCCATTAGACTCAAAATGATGTTTCGGAGTGTTGCATTTCGCTAACCTTCGGCATGTAAATAACTTGTCTTTCGGGCCTGAATGCACTTTTACGGGGTACCAAAGTTGCAAAAATGGTTTTGCAACAAAAGCATCTGTTCTACTCCACTAGACTCAAAATGATGTTTGCGAGTGTTTTGGAGGATTTCACAAACCATCGGCATGTAAATAACTTGTGTTCCGGGCCTAATGCACTGTTACGGGGTACCGAAGTTGCAAAAATGGTTTTGCAACAAAAGCATATGTTCTACTCCATTAGACTCAAAATGATGCTTGGGAGTGTTTTGGAGCATTTCGGAAACCTTCGGCATGTAAATAACTTGTGTTTCGGGCCTGAATGCACAGTTACGGGGTACCGAAGTTGCAAAAATGGTTTTGCAACAAAAGCATATGTTCTACTCCATTAGACTCAAAATGATGTTTCGGAGTGTTGCATTTCGCTAACCTTCGGCATGTAAATAACTTGTCTTTCGGGCCTGAATGCATTTTTACGGGGTACCAAAGTTGCAAAAATGGTTTTGCAACAAAAGCATCTGTTCTACTCCACTAGACTCAAAATGATGTTTGCGAGTGTTTTGGAGGATTTCGCAAACCATCGGCATGTAAATAACTTGTGTTCCGGGCCTAATGCACTGTTACGGGGTACCGAAGTTGCAAAAATGGTTTTGCAACAAAAGCATATGTTCTACTCCATTAGACTCAAAATGATGTTTGCGAGTGTTTTGGAGGATTTCGCAAACCATCGGCATGTAAATAACTTGTCTTTAGGGCCTAATGCACTGTTACGGGGTACCGAAGTTTCAAAAATGGTTTTGTAACAAAAGCATATGTTCTACTCCATTAGACTCAAAATGATGTTTCGGAGTGTTTTGGAGGATTTCGCAAACCTTCGGCATGTAAATAACTTGTGTTCCGGGCCTAATGCACTATTACGGGGTACCGAAGTTGCAAAAATTGTTTTGCAACAAAAGCATATGTTCTACTCCATTAGACTCAAAATGATGCTGGGGAGTGTTTTGGAGCATTTTGGAAACCTTCGGCATGTAAATAACTTGTGTTTCGGGCCTGAATGCACAGTTACGGGGTACGGAAGTTGCAAAAATGGTTTTGCAACAAAAGCATATGTTCTACTCCATTAGACTCAAAATGATGTTTCGGAGTGTTGCATTTCGCTAACCTTCGGCATGTAAATAACTTGTCTTTCGGGCCTGAATGCACTTTTACGGGGTACCAAAGTTGCAAAAATGGTTTTGCAACAAAAGCATCTGTTCTACTCCACTAGACTCAAAATGATGTTTGCGAGTGTTTTGGAGGATTTCACAAACCATCGGCATGTAAATAACTTGTGTTCCGGGCCTAATGCACTGTTACGGGGTACCGAAGTTGCAAAAATGGTTTTGCAACAAAAGCATATGTTCTACTCCATTAGACTCAAAATGATGCTTGGGAGTGTTTTGGAGCATTTCGGAAACCTTCGGCATGTAAATAACTTGTGTTTCGGGCCTGAATGCACAGTTACGGGGTACCGAAGTTGCAAAAATGGTTTTGCAACAAAAGCATATGTTCTACTCCATTAGACTCAAAATGATGTTTCGGAGTGTTGCATTTCGCTAACCTTCGGCATGTAAATAACTTGTCTTTCGGGCCTGAATGCACTTTTACGGGGTACCAAAGTTGCAAAAATGGTTTTGCAACAAAAGCATCTGTTCTACTCCACTAGACTCAAAATGATGTTTGCGAGTGTTTTGGAGGATTTCGCAAACCATCGGCATGTAAATAACTTGTGTTCCGGGCCTAATGCACTGTTACGGGGTACCGAAGTTGCAAAAATGGTTTTGCAACAAAAGCATATGTTCTACTCCATTAGACTCAAAATGATGTTTGCGAGTGTTTTGGAGGATTTCGCAAACCATCGGCATGTAAATAACTTGTCTTTAGGGCCTAATGCACTGTTACGGGGTACCGAAGTTGCAAAAATGGTTTTGTAACAAAAGCATATGTTCTACTCCATTAGACTCAAAATGATGTTTCGGAGTGTTTTGGAGGATTTCGCAAACCTTCGGCATGTAAATAACTTGTGTTTCGGGCCTAATGCACCGTTACTGGGTATCGATCTTGCAAAAATGATTTTGCAACAAAAGCATCCGTTCTACTCCATTAGACTCAAAATGATGTTTGGGAGTGTTTTGGAGGATTCCGCAAACCTTCGGCATGTAAATAACTTGTCTTTCGGGCCTGAATACACTGTCACGGGGTACCAAAGTTGCAAAAATGGTTTTGCAACAAAAGCATCTGTTCTACTCCACTAGACTCAAAATGATGTTTGCGAGTGTTTTGGAGGATTTCGCAAACCATCGGCATGTAAATAACATGTGTTCCGGGCCTAATGCATTGTTACGGGGTACCGATGTTGCAAAAATGGTTTTGCAATAAAAGCATATGTTCTACTCCATTAGACTCAAAATGATGCTTGGGAGTGTTTTGGAGCATTTCGGAAACCTTCGGCATGTAAATAACTTGTGTTTCGGGCCTGAATGCACAGTTACGGGGTACCGAAGTTGCAAAAATGGTTTTGCAACAAAAGCATATGTTCTACTCCATTAGACTCAAAATGATGTTTCGGAGTGTTGCATTTCGCTAACCTTCGGCATGTAAATAACTTGTCTTTCGGGCCTGAATGCACTTTTACGGGGTACCAAAGTTGCAAAAATGGTTTTGCAACAAAAGCATCTGTTCTACTCCACTAGACTCAAAATGATGTTTGCGAGTGTTTTGGAGGATTTCACAAACCATCGGCATGTAAATAACTTGTGTTCCGGGCCTAATGCACTGTTACGGGGTACCGAAGTTGCAAAAATGGTTTTGCAACAAAAGCATATGTTCTACTCCATTAGACTCAAAATGATGCTTGGGAGTGTTTTGGAGCATTTCGGAAACCTTCGGCATGTAAATAACTTGTGTTTCGGGCCTGAATGCACAGTTACGGGGTACCGAAGTTGCAAAAATGGTTTTGCAACAAAAGCATATGTTCTACTCCATTAGACACAAAATGATGCTTGGGAGTGTTTTGGAGCATTTCGGAAACCTTCGGCATGTAAATAACTTGTGTTTCGGGCCTGAATGCACAGTTACGGGGTACCGAAGTTGCAAAAATGGTTTTGCAACAAAAGCATATGTTCTACTCCATTAGACTCAAAATGACGTTTCGGAGTGTTGCATTTCGCTAACCTTCGGCATGTAAATAACTTTTGTTTCGGGCCTATTGCACTGTTACGGTGTACCGAAGTTGCAAAAATGGTTTTGCAACAAAAGCATCCGTTCTACTCCATTAGACTCAAAATGATGTTTCGGAGTGTTTTGGAGGATTCCGCAAACCTTCGGCATGTAAATAACTTGTCTTTCGGGCCTGAATACGCTATCACGGGGTACCAAAGTTGCAAAAATGGTTTTGCAACAAAAGCATCTGTTCTACTCCACTAGACTCAAAATGATGTTTGCGAGTGTTTTGGAGGATTTCGCAAACCATCGGCATGTAAATAACTTGTGTTCCGGGCCTAATGCACTGTTACGGGGTACCGAAGTTGCAAAAATGGTTTTGCAACAAAAGCATATGTTCTACTCCATTAGACTCAAAATGATGTTTGCGAGTGTTTTGGAGGATTTCGCAAACCATCGGCATGTAAATAACTTGTCTTTAGGGCCTAATGCACTGTTACGGGGTACCGAAGTTGCAAAAATGGTTTTGTAACAAAAGCATATGTTCTACTCCATTAGACTCAAAATGATGTTTCGGAGTGTTTTGGAGGATTTCGCAAACCTTCGGCATGTAAATAACTTGTGTTTCGGGCCTAATGCACCGTTACTGGGTATCGATCTTGCAAAAATGATTTTGCAACAAAAGCATCCGTTCTACTCCATTAGACTCAAAATGATGTTTGGGAGTGTTTTGGAGGATTCCGCAAACCTTCGGCATGTAAATAACTTGTCTTTCGGGCCTGAATACACTGTCACGGGGTACCAAAGTTGCAAAAATGGTTTTGCAACAAAAGCATCTGTTCTACTCCACTAGACTCAAAATGATGTTTGCGAGTGTTTTGGAGGATTTCGCAAACCATCGGCATGTAAATAACATGTGTTCCGGGCCTAATGCACTGTTACGGGGTACCGAAGTTGCAAAAATGGTTTTGCAATAAAAGCATATGTTCTACTCCATTAGACTCAAAATGATTCTCGGGAGTGTTTTGGAGCATTTCGGAAATCTTCGGCATGTAAATAACTTGTGTTTCGGGCCTGAATGCACAGTTACGGGGTACCGAAGTTGCAAAAATGGTTTTGCAACAAAAGCATATGTTCTACACCATTGGACTGAAAATGATGCTTGGGAGTGTTTTGGAGCATTTCGCAAACCTTCGGCATGTAAATAACTTGTGTTTCAGGGCTGAATGCACAGTTACGGGGTACCGAAGTTGCAAAAATGGTTTTGCAACAAAAGCATATGTTCTACTCCATTAGACTCAAAATGATGTTTCGGAGTGTTTTGGAGGATTTCGCAAACCTTCGGCATGTAAATAACTTGTGTTTCGGGCCTAATGCACTGTTACGGGGTACCGAAGTTGCAAAAATGGTTTTGCAACAAAAGCATCTGTTTTACTCCATTAGACTCAAAATGATGTTTGGGAGTCTTTTGGTGGATTTTGCAAACCTTCGGCACGTAATAACTTGTGTTTCGGGCCTGAATGCACAGTTACGGGGTACCGAAGTTGCAAAGATGGTTTTGGAACAAAAGCATCCGTTCTACTCCATCAGACTCAAAATGACGTTTGGGATTGTTTTGGAGGATTTCGGAAACCTTCGGCATGTAAATAACTTGTGTTTTGGGCCTGAATGCACAGTTACGGGGTACCAAAGTTGCAAAAATGGTTTTGCAACAAAAGCATATGTTCTACTCCATTAGACTCAAAATGATGTTTCGGAGTGTTTTGGAGGATTTCGCAAACCTTCGGCATGTAAATAACTTGTGTTTCGGGCCTAATGCACTGTTACGGGGTACCGAAGTTGCAAAAATGGTTTTGCAACAAAAGCATCTGTTTTACTCCATTAGACTCAAAATGATGTTTGGGAGTCTTTTGGTGGATTTTGCAAACCTTCGGCACGTAATAACTTGTGTTTCGGGCCTAATGCACTGTTACGGGGTACCGAAGTTGCAAAAATGGTTTTGGAACAAAAGTATCCGTTCTACTCCATCAGACTCAAAATGATGTTTGGCAGTCTTTTGGATGTTTTCGCAAACCTTCGGCACGTAATAACTTGTGTTTCGGGCCTGAATGCACTGTTACGGGGTACCGAAGTTGCAAAAATGGTTTTGCATCAAAAGCATATGTTCTACTCCATTAGACTCAAAATGATGTTTCGGAGTGTTTTGGAGGATTTCGCAAACCTTCGGCATGTAAATAACTTGGGTTTCGGGCCTAATGCACTGTTACGGGGTACCGAACTTGCAAAAATGATTTTGCAACAAAAGCATCCGTTATACTCCATTAGACTCAAAATGATGTTTGGGAGTGTTTTGGAGGATTTCGCAAACCTTCGGCATGTAAATAACTTGTGTTTCGGGCCTAATGTGCTGTTACGGGGTACCGAAGTTACAAAAATAGTTTTGCAACAAAAGCATCTGTTCTACTCTATTATACTCAAAATGATGTTTGGGAGTGTTTTGAAGGATTTCGCAAACCTTCGGCATGTAAATAACTTGTGTTTTGGGCCTAATGCACTGTTACGGGGTACCGAAGTTGCAAAAATGGTTTTGCAACAAAAGCATCCGTTCTACTCCATTAGATTCAAAATGATGTTTGGGTGTGGTTTGGTGGATTTCGCAAACCTTTGGCACGTAATAACTTGTGTTTCGGGCCTAATGCACTGTTACGAGGTACCGAAGTTGCAAAAATGGTTTTGCAACAAAAGCATATGTTCTACTCCATTAGACTAAAAAATGATGCTTGGGAGTGTTTTGGAGCATTTCGAAAACCTTCGGCATGTAAATAACTTGTCTTTCGGGCCTGAATGCACTTTTACGGGGTACCAAAGTTGCAAAAATGGTTTTACAACAAACGCATCTGTTCTACTCCACTAGACTCAAAATAATGTTTGCGAGTGTTTTGGAGGATTTCGCAAACCATCGGCATGTAAATAACTTGTGTTCCGGGCCTAATGCACTGTTACGGGGTACCGAAGTTGCAAAAATGGTTTTGCAACAAAAGCATATGTTCTACTCCATTAGACTCAAAATGATGCTTGGGAGTGTTTTGGAGCATTTCGGAAACCTTCGGCATGTAAATAACTTGTGTTTCGGGCCTGAATGCACAGTTACGGGGTACCGAAGTTGCAAAAATGGTTTTGCAACAAAAGCATATGTTCTACTCCATTAGACTCAAAATGATGTTTCGGAGTGTTGCATTTCGCTAACCTTCGGCATGTAAATAACTTGTCTTTCGGGCCTGAATGCACTTTTACGGGGTACCAAAGTTGCAAAAATGGTTTTGCAACAAAAGCATCTGTTCTACTCCACTAGACTCAAAATGATGTTTGCGAGTGTTTTGGAGGATTTCGCAAACCATCGGCATGTAAATAACTTGTGTTCCGGGCCTAATGCACTGTTACGGGGTACCGAAGTTGCAAAAATGGTTTTGCAACAAAAGCATATGTTCTACTCCATTAGACTCAAAATGATGTTTGCGAGTGTTTTGGAGGATTTCGCAAACCATCGGCATGTAAATAACTTGTCTTTAGGGCCTAATGCACTGTTACGGGGTACCGAAGTTGCAAAAATGGTTTTGTAACAAAAGCATATGTTCTACTCCATTAGACTCAAAATGATGTTTCGGAGTGTTTTGGAGGATTTCGCAAACCTTCGGCATGTAAATAACTTGTGTTTCGGGCCTAATGCACCGTTACTGGGTATCGATCTTGCAAAAATGATTTTGCAACAAAAGCATCCGTTCTACTCCATTAGACTCAAAATGATGTTTGGGAGTGTTTTGGAGGATTCCGCAAACCTTCGGCATGTAAATAACTTGTCTTTCGGGCCTGAATACACTGTCACGGGGTACCAAAGTTGCAAAAATGGTTTTGCAACAAAAGCATCTGTTCTACTCCACTAGACTCAAAATGATGTTTGCGAGTGTTTTGGAGGATTTCGCAAACCATCGGCATGTAAATAACATGTGTTCCGGGCCTAATGCACTGTTACGGGGTACCGATGTTGCAAAAATGGTTTTGCAATAAAAGCATATGTTCTACTCCATTAGACTCAAAATGAAGCTCGGGAGTGTTTTGGAGCATTTCGGAAATCTTCGGCATGTAAATAACTTGTGTTTCGGGCCTGAATGCACAGTTACGGTGTACGGAAGTTGCAAAAATGGTTTTGCAACAAAAGCATATGTTCTACTCCATTAGACTCAAAATGATGTTTCGGAGTGTTGCATTTCGCTAACCTTCGGCATGTAAATAACTTGTCTTTCGGGCCTGAATGCACTTTTACGGGGTACCAAAGTTGCAAAAATGGTTTTGCAACAAAAGCATCTGTTCTACTCCACTAGACTCAAAATGATGTTTGCGAGTGTTTTGGAGGATTTCACAAACCATCGGCATGTAAATAACTTGTGTTCCGGGCCTAATGCACTGTTACGGGGTACCGAAGTTGCAAAAATGGTTTTGCAACAAAAGCATATGTTCTACTCCATTAGACTCAAAATGATGCTTGGGAGTGTTTTGGAGCATTTCGGAAACCTTCGGCATGTAAATAACTTGTGTTTCGGGCCTGAATGCACAGTTACGGGGTACCGAAGTTGCAAAAATGGTTTTGCAACAAAAGCATATGTTCTACTCCATTAGACACAAAATGATGCTTGGGAGTGTTTTGGAGCATTTCGGAAACCTTCGGCATGTAAATAACTTGTGTTTCGGGCCTGAATGCACAGTTACGGGGTACCGAAGTTGCAAAAATGGTTTTGCAACAAAAGCATATGTTCTACTCCATTAGACTCAAAATGACGTTTCGGAGTGTTGCATTTCGCTAACCTTCGGCATGTAAATAACTTTTGTTTCGGGCCTATTGCACTGTTACGGTGTACCGAAGTTGCAAAAATGGTTTTGCAACAAAAGCATCCGTTCTACTCCATTAGACTCAAAATGATGTTTCGGAGTGTTTTGGAGGATTCCGCAAACCTTCGGCATGTAAATAACTTGTCTTTCGGGCCTGAATACGCTATCACGGGGTACCAAAGTTGCAAAAATGGTTTTGCAACAAAAGCATCTGTTCTACTCCACTAGACTCAAAATGATGTTTGCGAGTGTTTTGGAGGATTTCGCAAACCATCGGCATGTAAATAACTTGTGTTCCGGGCCTAATGCACTGTTACGGGGTACCGAAGTTGCAAAAATGGTTTTGCAACAAAAGCATATGTTCTACTCCATTAGACTCAAAATGATGTTTGCGAGTGTTTTGGAGGATTTCGCAAACCAACGGCATGTAAATAACTTGTCTTTAGGGCCTAATGCACTGTTACGGGGTACCGAAGTTGCAAAAATGGTTTTGTAACAAAAGCATATGTTCTACTCCATTAGACTCAAAATGATGTTTCGGAGTGTTTTGGAGGATTTCGCAAACCTTCGGCATGTAAATAACTTGTGTTTCGGGCCTAATGCACCGTTACTGGGTATCGATCTTGCAAAAATGATTTTGCAACAAAAGCATCCGTTCTACTCCATTAGACTCAAAATGATGTTTGGGAGTGTTTTGGAGGATTCCGCAAACCTTCGGCATGTAAATAACTTGTCTTTCGGGCCTGAATACACTGTCACGGGGTACCAAAGTTGCAAAAATGGTTTTGCAACAAAAGCATCTGTTCTACTCCACTAGACTCAAAATGATGTTTGCGAGTGTTTTGGAGGATTTCGCAAACCATCGGCATGTAAATAACATGTGTTCCGGGCCTAATGCACTGTTACGGGGTACCGAATTTGCAAAAATGGTTTTGCAATAAAAGCATATGTTCTACTCCATTAGACTCAAAATGATTCTCGGGAGTGTTTTGGAGCATTTCAGAAATCTTCGGCATGTAAATAACTTGTGTTTCGGGCCTGAATGCACAGTTACGGGGTACCGAAGTTGCAAAAATGGTTTTGCAACAAAAGCATATGTTCTACACCATTAGACTGAAAATGATGCTTGGGAGTGTTTTGGAGCATTTCGCAAACCTTCGGCATGTAAATAACTTGTGTTTCAGGGCTGAATGCACAGTTACGGGGTACCGAAGTTGCAAAAATGGTTTTGCAACAAAAGCATATGTTCTACTCCATTAGACTCAAAATGATGTTTCGGAGTGTTTTGGAGGATTTCGCAAACCTTCGGCATGTAAATAACTTGTGTTCCGGGCCTAATGCACTGTTACGGGGTACCGAAGTTGCAAAAATGGTTTTGCAACAAAAGCATATGTTCTACTCCATTAGACTCAAAATGATGTTTGCGAGTGTTTTGGAGGATTTCGCAAACCAACGGCATGTAAATAACTTGTCTTTAGGGCCTAATGCACTGTTACGGGGTACCGAAGTTGCAAAAATGGTTTTGTAACAAAAGCATATGTTCTACTCCATTAGACTCAAAATGATGTTTCGGAGTGTTTTGGAGGATTTCGCAAACCTTCGGCATGTAAATAACTTGTGTTTCGGGCCTAATGCACCGTTACTGGGTATCGATCTTGCAAAAATGATTTTGCAACAAAAGCATCCGTTCTACTCCATTAGACTCAAAATGATGTTTGGGAGTGTTTTGGAGGATTCCGCAAACCTTCGGCATGTAAATAACTTGTCTTTCGGGCCTGAATACACTGTCACGGGGTACCAAAGTTGCAAAAATGGTTTTGCAACAAAAGCATCTGTTCTACTCCACTAGACTCAAAATGATGTTTGCGAGTGTTTTGGAGGATTTCGCAAACCATCGGCATGTAAATAACATGTGTTCCGGGCCTAATGCACTGTTACGGGGTACCGAATTTGCAAAAATGGTTTTGCAATAAAAGCATATGTTCTACTCCATTAGACTCAAAATGATTCTCGGGAGTGTTTTGGAGCATTTCGGAAATCTTCGGCATGTAAATAACTTGTGTTTCGGGCCTGAATGCACAGTTACGGGGTACCGAAGTTGCAAAAATGGTTTTGCAACAAAAGCATATGTTCTACACCATTAGACTGAAAATGATGCTTGGGAGTGTTTTGGAGCATTTCGCAAACCTTCGGCATGTAAATAACTTGTGTTTCAGGGCTGAATGCACAGTTACGGGGTACCGAAGTTGCAAAAATGGTTTTGCAACAAAAGCATATGTTCTACTCCATTAGACTCAAAATGATGTTTCGGAGTGTTTTGGAGGATTTCGCAAACCTTCGGCATGTAAATAACTTGTGTTCCGGGCCTAATGCACTGTTACGGGGTACCGAAGTTGCAAAAATGGTTTTGCAACAAAAGCATATGTTCTACTCCATTAGACTCAAAATGATGTTTGCGAGTGTTTTGGAGGATTTCGCAAACCAACGGCATGTAAATAACTTGTCTTTAGGGCCTAATGCACTGTTACGGGGTACCGAAGTTGCAAAAATGGTTTTGTAACAAAAGCATATGTTCTACTCCATTAGACTCAAAATGATGTTTCGGAGTGTTTTGGAGGATTTCGCAAACCTTCGGCATGTAAATAACTTGTGTTTCGGGCCTAATGCACCGTTACTGGGTATCGATCTTGCAAAAATGATTTTGCAACAAAAGCATCCGTTCTACTCCATTAGACTCAAAATGATGTTTGGGAGTGTTTTGGAGGATTCCGCAAACCTTCGGCATGTAAATAACTTGTCTTTCGGGCCTGAATACACTGTCACGGGGTACCAAAGTTGCAAAAATGGTTTTGCAACAAAAGCATCTGTTCTACTCCACTAGACTCAAAATGATGTTTGCGAGTGTTTTGGAGGATTTCGCAAACCATCGGCATGTAAATAACATGTGTTCCGGGCCTAATGCACTGTTACGGGGTACCGAATTTGCAAAAATGGTTTTGCAATAAAAGCATATGTTCTACTCCATTAGACTCAAAATGATTCTCGGGAGTGTTTTGGAGCATTTCGGAAATCTTCGGCATGTAAATAACTTGTGTTTCGGGCCTGAATGCACAGTTACGGGGTACCGAAGTTGCAAAAATGGTTTTGCAACAAAAGCATATGTTCTACACCATTAGACTGAAAATGATGCTTGGGAGTGTTTTGGAGCATTTCGCAAACCTTCGGCATGTAAATAACTTGTGTTTCAGGGCTGAATGCACAGTTACGGGGTACCGAAGTTGCAAAAATGGTTTTGCAACAAAAGCATATGTTCTACTCCATTAGACTCAAAATGATGTTTCGGAGTGTTTTGGAGGATTTCGCAAACCTTCGGCATGTAAATAACTTGTGTTCCGGGCCTAATGCACTGTTACGGGGTACCGAAGTTGCAAAAATGGTTTTGCAACAAAAGCATATGTTCTACTCCATTAGACTCAAAATGATGTTTGCGAGTGTTTTGGAGGATTTCGCAAACCAACGGCATGTAAATAACTTGTCTTTAGGGCCTAATGCACTGTTACGGGGTACCGAAGTTGCAAAAATGGTTTTGTAACAAAAGCATATGTTCTACTCCATTAGACTCAAAATGATGTTTCGGAGTGTTTTGGAGGATTTCGCAAACCTTCGGCATGTAAATAACTTGTGTTTCGGGCCTAATGCACCGTTACTGGGTATCGATCTTGCAAAAATGATTTTGCAACAAAAGCATCCGTTCTACTCCATTAGACTCAAAATGATGTTTGGGAGTGTTTTGGAGGATTCCGCAAACCTTCGGCATGTAAATAACTTGTCTTTCGGGCCTGAATACACTGTCACGGGGTACCAAAGTTGCAAAAATGGTTTTGCAACAAAAGCATCTGTTCTACTCCACTAGACTCAAAATGATGTTTGCGAGTGTTTTGGAGGATTTCGCAAACCATCGGCATGTAAATAACATGTGTTCCGGGCCTAATGCACTGTTACGGGGTACCGAATTTGCAAAAATGGTTTTGCAATAAAAGCATATGTTCTACTCCATTAGACTCAAAATGATTCTCGGGAGTGTTTTGGAGCATTTCGGAAATCTTCGGCATGTAAATAACTTGTGTTTCGGGCCTGAATGCACAGTTACGGGGTACCGAAGTTGCAAAAATGGTTTTGCAACAAAAGCATATGTTCTACACCATTAGACTGAAAATGATGCTTGGGAGTGTTTTGGAGCATTTCGCAAACCTTCGGCATGTAAATAACTTGTGTTTCAGGGCTGAATGCACAGTTACGGGGTACCGAAGTTGCAAAAATGGTTTTGCAACAAAAGCATATGTTCTACTCCATTAGACTCAAAATGATGTTTCGGAGTGTTTTGGAGGATTTCGCAAACCTTCGGCATGTAAATAACTTGTGTTTCGGGCCTAATGCACTGTTACGGGGTACCGAAGTTGCAAAAATGGTTTTGCAACAAAAGCATCTGTTTTACTCCATTAGACTCAAAATGATGTTTGGGAGTCTTTTGGTGGATTTTGCAAACCTTCGGCACGTAATAACTTGTGTTTCGGGCCTGAATGCACAGTTATGGGGTACCGAAGTTGCAAAGATGGTTTTGGAACAAAAGCATCCGTTCTACTCCATCAGACTCAAAATGACGTTTGGGATTGTTTTGGAGGATTTCGGAAACCTTCGGCATGTAAATAACTTGTGTTTTGGGCCTGAATGCACAGTTACGGGGTACCAAAGTTGCAAAAATGGTTTTGCAACAAAAGCATATGTTCTACTCCATTAGACTCAAAATGATGTTTCGGAGTGTTTTGGAGGATTTCGCAAACCTTCGGCATGTAAATAACTTGTGTTTCGGGCCTAATGCACTGTTACGGGGTACCGAAGTTGCAAAAATGGTTTTGCAACAAAAGCATCTGTTTTACTCCATTAGACTCAAAATGATGTTTGGGAGTCTTTTGGTGGATTTTGCAAACCTTCGGCACGTAATAACTTGTGTTTCGGGCCTAATGCACTGTTACGGGGTACCGAAGTTGCAAAAATGGTTTTGGAACAAAAGTATCCGTTCTACTCCATCAGACTCAAAATGATGTTTGGCAGTCTTTTGGATGTTTTCGCAAACCTTCGGCACGTAATAACTTGTGTTTCGGGCCTGAATGCACTGTTACGGGGTACCGAAGTTGCAAAAATGGTTTTGCATCAAAAGCATATGTTCTACTCCATTAGACTCAAAATGATGTTTCGGAGTGTTTTGGAGGATTTCGCAAACCTTCGGCATGTAAATAACTTGGGTTTCGGGCCTAATGCACTGTTACGGGGTACCGAACTTGCAAAAATGATTTTGCAACAAAAGCATCCGTTATACTCCATTAGACTCAAAATGATGTTTGGGAGTGTTTTGGAGGATTTCGCAAACCTTCGGCATGTAAATAACTTGTGTTTCGGGCCTAATGTGCTGTTACGGGGTACCGAAGTTACAAAAATAGTTTTGCAACAAAAGCATCTGTTCTACTCTATTATACTCAAAATGATGTTTGGGAGTGTTTTGAAGGATTTCGCAAACCTTCGGCATGTAAATAACTTGTGTTTCGGGCCTGAATGCACAGTTACGGGGTACCGAAGTTGCAAAAATGGTTTTGCAACAAAAGCATATGTTCTACTCCATTAGACTCAAAATGATGTTTCGGAGTGTTGCATTTCGCTAACCTTCGGCATGTAAATAACTTGTCTTTCGGGCCTGAATGCACTTTTACGGGGTACCAAAGTTGCAAAAATGGTTTTGCAACAAAAGCATCTGTTCTACTCCACTAGACTCAAAATGATGTTTGCGAGTGTTTTGGAGGATTTCGCAAACCATCGGCATGTAAATAACTTGTGTTCCGGGCCTAATGCACTGTTACGGGGTACCGAAGTTGCAAAAATGGTTTTGCAACAAAAGCATATGTTCTACTCCATTAGACTCAAAATGATGTTTGCGAGTGTTTTGGAGGATTTCGCAAACCATCGGCATGTAAATAACTTGTCTTTAGGGCCTAATGCACTGTTACGGGGTACCGAAGTTGCAAAAATGGTTTTGTAACAAAAGCATATGTTCTACTCCATTAGACTCAAAATGATGTTTCGGAGTGTTTTGGAGGATTTCGCAAACCTTCGGCATGTAAATAACTTGTGTTTCGGGCCTAATGCACCGTTACTGGGTATCGATCTTGCAAAAATGATTTTGCAACAAAAGCATCCGTTCTACTCCATTAGACTCAAAATGATGTTTGGGAGTGTTTTGGAGGATTCCGCAAACCTTCGGCATGTAAATAACTTGTCTTTCGGGCCTGAATACACTGTCACGGGGTACCAAAGTTGCAAAAATGGTTTTGCAACAAAAGCATCTGTTCTACTCCACTAGACTCAAAATGATGTTTGCGAGTGTTTTGGAGGATTTCGCAAACCATCGGCATGTAAATAACATGTGTTCCGGGCCTAATGCACTGTTACGGGGTACCGATGTTGCAAAAATGGTTTTGCAATAAAAGCATATGTTCTACTCCATTAGACTCAAAATGAAGCTCGGGAGTGTTTTGGAGCATTTCGGAAATCTTCGGCATGTAAATAACTTGTGTTTCGGGCCTGAATGCACAGTTACGGTGTACGGAAGTTGCAAAAATGGTTTTGCAACAAAAGCATATGTTCTACTCCATTAGACTCAAAATGATGTTTCGGAGTGTTGCATTTCGCTAACCTTCGGCATGTAAATAACTTGTCTTTCGGGCCTGAATGCACTTTTACGGGGTACCAAAGTTGCAAAAATGGTTTTGCAACAAAAGCATCTGTTCTACTCCACTAGACTCAAAATGATGTTTGCGAGTGTTTTGGAGGATTTCACAAACCATCGGCATGTAAATAACTTGTGTTCCGGGCCTAATGCACTGTTACGGGGTACCGAAGTTGCAAAAATGGTTTTGCAACAAAAGCATATGTTCTACTCCATTAGACTCAAAATGATGCTTGGGAGTGTTTTGGAGCATTTCGGAAACCTTCGGCATGTAAATAACTTGTGTTTCGGGCCTGAATGCACAGTTACGGGGTACCGAAGTTGCAAAAATGGTTTTGCAACAAAAGCATATGTTCTACTCCATTAGACACAAAATGATGCTTGGGAGTGTTTTGGAGCATTTCGGAAACCTTCGGCATGTAAATAACTTGTGTTTCGGGCCTGAATGCACAGTTACGGGGTACCGAAGTTGCAAAAATGGTTTTGCAACAAAAGCATATGTTCTACTCCATTAGACTCAAAATGACGTTTCGGAGTGTTGCATTTCGCTAACCTTCGGCATGTAAATAACTTTTGTTTCGGGCCTATTGCACTGTTACGGTGTACCGAAGTTGCAAAAATGGTTTTGCAACAAAAGCATCCGTTCTACTCCATTAGACTCAAAATGATGTTTCGGAGTGTTTTGGAGGATTCCGCAAACCTTCGGCATGTAAATAACTTGTCTTTCGGGCCTGAATACGCTATCACGGGGTACCAAAGTTGCAAAAATGGTTTTGCAACAAAAGCATCTGTTCTACTCCACTAGACTCAAAATGATGTTTGCGAGTGTTTTGGAGGATTTCGCAAACCATCGGCATGTAAATAACTTGTGTTCCGGGCCTAATGCACTGTTACGGGGTACCGAAGTTGCAAAAATGGTTTTGCAACAAAAGCATATGTTCTACTCCATTAGACTCAAAATGATGTTTGCGAGTGTTTTGGAGGATTTCGCAAACCAACGGCATGTAAATAACTTGTCTTTAGGGCCTAATGCACTGTTACGGGGTACCGAAGTTGCAAAAATGGTTTTGTAACAAAAGCATATGTTCTACTCCATTAGACTCAAAATGATGTTTCGGAGTGTTTTGGAGGATTTCGCAAACCTTCGGCATGTAAATAACTTGTGTTTCGGGCCTAATGCACCGTTACTGGGTATCGATCTTGCAAAAATGATTTTGCAACAAAAGCATCCGTTCTACTCCATTAGACTCAAAATGATGTTTGGGAGTGTTTTGGAGGATTCCGCAAACCTTCGGCATGTAAATAACTTGTCTTTCGGGCCTGAATACACTGTCACGGGGTACCAAAGTTGCAAAAATGGTTTTGCAACAAAAGCATCTGTTCTACTCCACTAGACTCAAAATGATGTTTGCGAGTGTTTTGGAGGATTTCGCAAACCATCGGCATGTAAATAACATGTGTTCCGGGCCTAATGCACTGTTACGGGGTACCGAATTTGCAAAAATGGTTTTGCAATAAAAGCATATGTTCTACTCCATTAGACTCAAAATGATTCTCGGGAGTGTTTTGGAGCATTTCGGAAATCTTCGGCATGTAAATAACTTGTGTTTCGGGCCTGAATGCACAGTTACGGGGTACCGAAGTTGCAAAAATGGTTTTGCAACAAAAGCATATGTTCTACACCATTAGACTGAAAATGATGCTTGGGAGTGTTTTGGAGCATTTCGCAAACCTTCGGCATGTAAATAACTTGTGTTTCAGGGCTGAATGCACAGTTACGGGGTACCGAAGTTGCAAAAATGGTTTTGCAACAAAAGCATATGTTCTACTCCATTAGACTCAAAATGATGTTTCGGAGTGTTTTGGAGGATTTCGCAAACCTTCGGCATGTAAATAACTTGTGTTCCGGGCCTAATGCACTGTTACGGGGTACCGAAGTTGCAAAAATGGTTTTGCAACAAAAGCATATGTTCTACTCCATTAGACTCAAAATGATGTTTGCGAGTGTTTTGGAGGATTTCGCAAACCAACGGCATGTAAATAACTTGTCTTTAGGGCCTAATGCACTGTTACGGGGTACCGAAGTTGCAAAAATGGTTTTGTAACAAAAGCATATGTTCTACTCCATTAGACTCAAAATGATGTTTCGGAGTGTTTTGGAGGATTTCGCAAACCTTCGGCATGTAAATAACTTGTGTTTCGGGCCTAATGCACCGTTACTGGGTATCGATCTTGCAAAAATGATTTTGCAACAAAAGCATCCGTTCTACTCCATTAGACTCAAAATGATGTTTGGGAGTGTTTTGGAGGATTCCGCAAACCTTCGGCATGTAAATAACTTGTCTTTCGGGCCTGAATACACTGTCACGGGGTACCAAAGTTGCAAAAATGGTTTTGCAACAAAAGCATCTGTTCTACTCCACTAGACTCAAAATGATGTTTGCGAGTGTTTTGGAGGATTTCGCAAACCATCGGCATGTAAATAACATGTGTTCCGGGCCTAATGCACTGTTACGGGGTACCGAATTTGCAAAAATGGTTTTGCAATAAAAGCATATGTTCTACTCCATTAGACTCAAAATGATTCTCGGGAGTGTTTTGGAGCATTTCGGAAATCTTCGGCATGTAAATAACTTGTGTTTCGGGCCTGAATGCACAGTTACGGGGTACCGAAGTTGCAAAAATGGTTTTGCAACAAAAGCATATGTTCTACACCATTAGACTGAAAATGATGCTTGGGAGTGTTTTGGAGCATTTCGCAAACCTTCGGCATGTAAATAACTTGTGTTTCAGGGCTGAATGCACAGTTACGGGGTACCGAAGTTGCAAAAATGGTTTTGCAACAAAAGCATATGTTCTACTCAATTAGACTCAAAATGATGTTTCGGAGTGTTTTGGAGGATTTCGCAAACCTTCGGCATGTAAATAACTTGTGTTCCGGGCCTAATGCACTGTTACGGGGTACCGAAGTTGCAAAAATGGTTTTGCAACAAAAGCATATGTTCTACTCCATTAGACTCAAAATGATGTTTGCGAGTGTTTTGGAGGATTTCGCAAACCAACGGCATGTAAATAACTTGTCTTTAGGGCCTAATGCACTGTTACGGGGTACCGAAGTTGCAAAAATGGTTTTGTAACAAAAGCATATGTTCTACTCCATTAGACTCAAAATGATGTTTCGGAGTGTTTTGGAGGATTTCGCAAACCTTCGGCATGTAAATAACTTGTGTTTCGGGCCTAATGCACCGTTACTGGGTATCGATCTTGCAAAAATGATTTTGCAACAAAAGCATCCGTTCTACTCCATTAGACTCAAAATGATGTTTGGGAGTGTTTTGGAGGATTCCGCAAACCTTCGGCATGTAAATAACTTGTCTTTCGGGCCTGAATACACTGTCACGGGGTACCAAAGTTGCAAAAATGGTTTTGCAACAAAAGCATCTGTTCTACTCCACTAGACTCAAAATGATGTTTGCGAGTGTTTTGGAGGATTTCGCAAACCATCGGCATGTAAATAACATGTGTTCCGGGCCTAATGCACTGTTACGGGGTACCGAATTTGCAAAAATGGTTTTGCAATAAAAGCATATGTTCTACTCCATTAGACTCAAAATGATTCTCGGGAGTGTTTTGGAGCATTTCGGAAATCTTCGGCATGTAAATAACTTGTGTTTCGGGCCTGAATGCACAGTTACGGGGTACCGAAGTTGCAAAAATGGTTTTGCAACAAAAGCATATGTTCTACACCATTAGACTGAAAATGATGCTTGGGAGTGTTTTGGAGCATTTCGCAAACCTTCGGCATGTAAATAACTTGTGTTTCAGGGCTGAATGCACAGTTACGGGGTACCGAAGTTGCAAAAATGGTTTTGCAACAAAAGCATATGTTCTACTCCATTAGACTCAAAATGATGTTTCGGAGTGTTTTGGAGGATTTCGCAAACCTTCGGCATGTAAATAACTTGTGTTCCGGGCCTAATGCACTGTTACGGGGTACCGAAGTTGCAAAAATGGTTTTGCAACAAAAGCATATGTTCTACTCCATTAGACTCAAAATGATGTTTGCGAGTGTTTTGGAGGATTTCGCAAACCAACGGCATGTAAATAACTTGTCTTTAGGGCCTAATGCACTGTTACGGGGTACCGAAGTTGCAAAAATGGTTTTGTAACAAAAGCATATGTTCTACTCCATTAGACTCAAAATGATGTTTCGGAGTGTTTTGGAGGATTTCGCAAACCTTCGGCATGTAAATAACTTGTGTTTCGGGCCTAATGCACCGTTACTGGGTATCGATCTTGCAAAAATGATTTTGCAACAAAAGCATCCTTTCTACTCCATTAGACTCAAAATGATGTTTGGGAGTGTTTTGGAGGATTCCGCAAACCTTCGGCATGTAAATAACTTGTCTTTCGGGCCTGAATACACTGTCACGGGGTACCAAAGTTGCAAAAATGGTTTTGCAACAAAAGCATCTGTTCTACTCCACTAGACTCAAAATGATGTTTGCGAGTGTTTTGGAGGATTTCGCAAACCATCGGCATGTAAATAACATGTGTTCCGGGCCTAATGCACTGTTACGGGGTACCGAATTTGCAAAAATGGTTTTGCAATAAAAGCATATGTTCTACTCCATTAGACTCAAAATGATTCTCGGGAGTGTTTTGGAGCATTTCGGAAATCTTCGGCATGTAAATAACTTGTGTTTCGGGCCTGAATGCACAGTTACGGGGTACCGAAGTTGCAAAAATGGTTTTGCAACAAAAGCATATGTTCTACACCATTAGACTGAAAATGATGCTTGGGAGTGTTTTGGAGCATTTCGCAAACCTTCGGCATGTAAATAACTTGTGTTTCAGGGCTGAATGCACAGTTACGGGGTACCGAAGTTGCAAAAATGGTTTTGCAACAAAAGCATATGTTCTACTCCATTAGACTCAAAATGATGTTTCGGAGTGTTTTGGAGGATTTCGCAAACCTTCGGCATGTAAATAACTTGTGTTTCGGGCCTAATGCACTGTTACGGGGTACCGAAGTTGCAAAAATGGTTTTGCAACAAAAGCATCTGTTTTACTCCATTAGACTCAAAATGATGTTTGGGAGTCTTTTGGTGGATTTTGCAAACCTTCGGCACGTAATAACTTGTGTTTCGGGCCTGAATGCACAGTTATGGGGTACCGAAGTTGCAAAGATGGTTTTGGAACAAAAGCATCCGTTCTACTCCATCAGACTCAAAATGACGTTTGGGATTGTTTTGGAGGATTTCGGAAACCTTCGGCATGTAAATAACTTGTGTTTTGGGCCTGAATGCACAGTTACGGGGTACCAAAGTTGCAAAAATGGTTTTGCAACAAAAGCATATGTTCTACTCCATTAGACTCAAAATGATGTTTCGGAGTGTTTTGGAGGATTTCGCAAACCTTCGGCATGTAAATAACTTGTGTTTCGGGCCTAATGCACTGTTACGGGGTACCGAAGTTGCAAAAATGGTTTTGCAACAAAAGCATCTGTTTTACTCCATTAGACTCAAAATGATGTTTGGGAGTCTTTTGGTGGATTTTGCAAACCTTCGGCACGTAATAACTTGTGTTTCGGGCCTAATGCACTGTTACGGGGTACCGAAGTTGCAAAAATGGTTTTGGAACAAAAGTATCCGTTCTACTCCATCAGACTCAAAATGATGTTTGGCAGTCTTTTGGATGTTTTCGCAAACCTTCGGCACGTAATAACTTGTGTTTCGGGCCTGAATGCACTGTTACGGGGTACCGAAGTTGCAAAAATGGTTTTGCATCAAAAGCATATGTTCTACTCCATTAGACTCAAAATGATGTTTCGGAGTGTTTTGGAGGATTTCGCAAACCTTCGGCATGTAAATAACTTGGGTTTCGGGCCTAATGCACTGTTACGGGGTACCGAACTTGCAAAAATGATTTTGCAACAAAAGCATCCGTTATACTCCATTAGACTCAAAATGATGTTTGGGAGTGTTTTGGAGGATTTCGCAAACCTTCGGCATGTAAATAACTTGTGTTTCGGGCCTAATGTGCTGTTACGGGGTACCGAAGTTACAAAAATAGTTTTGCAACAAAAGCATCTGTTCTACTCTATTATACTCAAAATGATGTTTGGGAGTGTTTTGAAGGATTTCGCAAACCTTCGGCATGTAAATAACTTGTGTTTTGGGCCTAATGCACTGTTACGGGGTACCGAAGTTGCAAAAATGGTTTTGCAACAAAAGCATATGTTCTACTCCATTAGACTCAAAATGATGTTTGCGAGTGTTTTGGAGGATTTCGCAAACCATCGGCATGTAAATAACTTGTCTTTAGGGCCTAATGCACTGTTACGGGGTACCGAAGTTGCAAAAATGGTTTTGTAACAAAAGCATATGTTCTACTCCATTAGACTCAAAATGATGTTTCGGAGTGTTTTGGAGGATTTCGCAAACCTTCGGCATGTAAATAACTTGTGTTTCGGGCCTAATGCACCGTTACTGGGTATCGATCTTGCAAAAATGATTTTGCAACAAAAGCATCCGTTCTACTCCATTAGACTCAAAATGATGTTTGGGAGTGTTTTGGAGGATTCCGCAAACCTTCGGCATGTAAATAACTTGTCTTTCGGGCCTGAATACACTGTCACGGGGTACCAAAGTTGCAAAAATGGTTTTGCAACAAAAGCATCTGTTCTACTCCACTAGACTCAAAATGATGTTTGCGAGTGTTTTGGAGGATTTCGCAAACCATCGGCATGTAAATAACATGTGTTCCGGGCCTAATGCACTGTTACGGGGTACCGAATTTGCAAAAATGGTTTTGCAATAAAAGCATATGTTCTACTCCATTAGACTCAAAATGATTCTCGGGAGTGTTTTGGAGCATTTCGGAAATCTTCGGCATGTAAATAACTTGTGTTTCGGGCCTGAATGCACAGTTACGGGGTACCGAAGTTGCAAAAATGGTTTTGCAACAAAAGCATATGTTCTACACCATTAGACTGAAAATGATGCTTGGGAGTGTTTTGGAGCATTTCGCAAACCTTCGGCATGTAAATAACTTGTGTTTCAGGGCTGAATGCACAGTTACGGGGTACCGAAGTTGCAAAAATGGTTTTGCAACAAAAGCATATGTTCTACTCCATTAGACTCAAAATGATGTTTCGGAGTGTTTTGGAGGATTTCGCAAACCTTCGGCATGTAAATAACTTGTGTTTCGGGCCTAATGCACTGTTACGGGGTACCGAAGTTGCAAAAATGGTTTTGCAACAAAAGCATCTGTTTTACTCCATTAGACTCAAAATGATGTTTGGGAGTCTTTTGGTGGATTTTGCAAACCTTCGGCACGTAATAACTTGTGTTTCGGGCCTGAATGCACAGTTACGGGGTACCGAAGTTGCAAAGATGGTTTTGGAACAAAAGCATCCGTTCTACTCCATCAGACTCAAAATGACGTTTGGGATTGTTTTGGAGGATTTCGGAAACCTTCGGCATGTAAATAACTTGTGTTTTGGGCCTGAATGCACAGTTACGGGGTACCAAAGTTGCAAAAATGGTTTTGCAACAAAAGCATATGTTCTACTCCATTAGACTCAAAATGATGTTTCGGAGTGTTTTGGAGGATTTCGCAAACCTTCGGCATGTAAATAACTTGTGTTTCGGGCCTAATGCACTGTTACGGGGTACCGAAGTTGCAAAAATGGTTTTGCAACAAAAGCATCTGTTTTACTCCATTAGACTCAAAATGATGTTTGGGAGTCTTTTGGTGGATTTTGCAAACCTTCGGCACGTAATAACTTGTGTTTCGGGCCTAATGCACTGTTACGGGGTACCGAAGTTGCAAAAATGGTTTTGGAACAAAAGTATCCGTTCTACTCCATCAGACTCAAAATGATGTTTGGCAGTCTTTTGGATGTTTTCGCAAACCTTCGGCACGTAATAACTTGTGTTTCGGGCCTGAATGCACTGTTACGGGGTACCGAAGTTGCAAAAATGGTTTTGCATCAAAAGCATATGTTCTACTCCATTAGACTCAAAATGATGTTTCGGAGTGTTTTGGAGGATTTCGCAAACCTTCGGCATGTAAATAACTTGGGTTTCGGGCCTAATGCACTGTTACGGGGTACCGAACTTGCAAAAATGATTTTGCAACAAAAGCATCCGTTATACTCCATTAGACTCAAAATGATGTTTGGGAGTGTTTTGGAGGATTTCGCAAACCTTCGGCATGTAAATAACTTGTGTTTCGGGCCTAATGTGCTGTTACGGGGTACCGAAGTTACAAAAATAGTTTTGCAACAAAAGCATCTGTTCTACTCTATTATACTCAAAATGATGTTTGGGAGTGTTTTGAAGGATTTCGCAAACCTTCGGCATGTAAATAACTTGTGTTTTGGGCCTAATGCACTGTGACGGGGTACCGAAGTTGCAAAAATGGTTTTGCAACAAAAGCATCCGTTCTACTCCATTAGATTCAAAATGATGTTTGGGTGTGGTTTGGTGGATTTCGCAAACCTTTGGCACGTAATAACTTGTGTTTCGGGCCTAATGCACTGTTACGAGGTACCGAAGTTGCAAAAATGGTTTTGCAACAAAAGCATATGTTCTACTCCATTAGACTAAAAAATGATGCTTGGGAGTGTTTTGGAGCATTTCGAAAACCTTCGGCATGTAAATAACTTGTCTTTCGGGCCTGAATGCACTTTTACGGGGTACCAAAGTTGCAAAAATGGTTTTACAACAAACGCATCTGTTCTACTCCACTAGACTCAAAATAATGTTTGCGAGTGTTTTGGAGGATTTCGCAAACCATCGGCATGTAAATAACTTGTGTTCCGGGCCTAATGCACTGTTACGGGGTACCGAAGTTGCAAAAATGGTTTTGCAACAAAAGCATATGTTCTACTCCATTAGACTCAAAATGATGCTTGGGAGTGTTTTGGAGCATTTCGGAAACCTTCAGCATGTAAATAACTTGTGTTTCGGGACTGAATGCACAGTTACCGGGTACCGAAGTTGCAAAAATGGTTTTGCAACAAAAGCATATGTTCTACTCCATTAGACTCAAAATGATGTTTCGGAGTGTTGCATTTCGCTAACCTTCGGCATGTAAATAACTTGTGTTTCGGGCCTAATGCACTATTACGGTGTACCGAAGTTTCAAAAATGGTTTTGCAACAAAAGCATCCGTTTTACTCCATTAGACTCAAAATGATGTTTGGGAGTGTTTTGGAGGATTCCGCAAACCTTCGGCATGTAAATAACTTGTATTTCGGGCCTGAATACACTGTCACGGGGTACCAAAGTTGCAAAAATGGTTTTGCAACAAAAGCATCTGTTCTACTCCACTAGACTCAAAATGATGTTTGTGAGTGTTTTGAAGGATTTTGCAAACCATCGGCATGTAAATAACTTGTGTTCCGGGCCTAATGCACTGTTACGGGGTACCGAAGTTGCAAAAATGGTTTTGCAACAAAAGCATATGTTCTACTCCATTAGACACAAAATGATGTTTGCGAGTGTTTTAGAGGATTTCGCAAACCATCGGCATGTAAATAACTTGTGTTTCGGGCCTAATGCACTGTTACGGGGTACCGAAGTTGCAAAAATGGTTTTGCTACAAAAGCATATGTTCTACTCCATTAGACTCAAAATGATGCTTGGGAGTGTTTTGGAGGATTTCGCAAACCTTCGGCATGTAAATAACTTGTGTTTCGGGCCTAATGTGCTGTTACGGGGTACCGAAGTTAAAAAAATAGTTTTGCAACAAAAGCATCTGTTCTACTCTATTATACTCAAAATGATGTTTGGGAGTGTTTTGGAGGATTTCGCAAACCTTCGGCATGTAAATAACTTGTGTTTCGGGCCTAATGTGCTGTTACGGGGTACCGAAGTTACAAAAATAGTTTTGCAACAAAAGCATCTGTTCTACTCTATTATACTCAAAATGATGTTTGGGAGTGTTTTGAAGGATTTCGCAAACCTTCGGCATGTAAATAACTTGTGTTTTGGGCCTAATGCACTGTTACGGGGTACCGAAGTTGCAAAAATGGTTTTGCAACAAAAGCATCCGTTCTACTCCATTAGACTCAAAATGATGTTTGGGTGTGTTTTGGTGGATTTCGCAAACCTTCGGCACGTAATAACTTGTGTTTCGGGCCTAATGCACTGTTACGAGGTACCGAAGTTGCAAAAATGGTTTTGCAACAAAAGCATATGTTCTACTCCATTAGACTGAAAATGATGCTTGGGAGTGTTTTGGAGCATTTCGAAAACCTTCAGCATGTAAATAACTTGTGTTTCGGGGCTGAATGCACAGTTACGGCGTACCGAAGTTGCAAAAATGGTTTTGCAACAAAAGCATATGTGTACTCCATTAGACTCAAAATGATGTTTCGGAGTGTTTTGGAGGATTTCGCAAACCTTCGGCATGTAAATAACTTGTGATTCGGGCCTAATGCACTGTTACGGGGTACCGAAGTTGCAAAAATGGTTTTGCAACAAAAGCATCCGTTCTACTCCATTACACTCAAAATGATGTTTGGGTGTGTTTTGGAGGATTTCGCAAACCTTCGGCATGTAAATAACTTGTGTTTCGGGCCTAATGTGCTGTTACGCGGTACCGAAGTTACAAAAATAGTTTTGCAACAAAAGCATCTGTTCTACTCTATTATACTCAAAATGATGTTTGGGAGTGTTTTGAAGGATTTCGCAAACCTTCGGCATGTAAATAACTTGTGTTTCGGGCCTAATGCACTGTTACGAGGTACCGATGTTGCAAAAATGGTTTTGCAACAAAAGCATCCGTTCTACTCCATTACACTCAAAATGATGTTTGGGTGTGTTTTGGAGGATTTCGCAAACCTTCGGCATGTAAATAACTTGTGTTTCGGGCCTAATGTGCTGTTACGGGGTACCGAAGTTACAAAAATAGTTTTGCAACAAAAGCATATGTTCTACTCCATTAGACTCAAAATGATGTTTGGGAGTGCTTTGGAGCATTTCGCTAACCTTCGGCATGTAAATAAGTTGTGTTTCGGGCCTGAATGCACTGTTACGGGGTACCGAAGTTGCAAAAATGGTTTTGCCACAAAAGCATCCGTTCTACTCCATTAGACTCAAAATGATGTTTGGGTGTGTTTTGGTGGATTTCGCAAACCTTCGGCACGTAATAACTTGTGTTTCGGGCCTAATGCACTGTTACGAGGTACCGAAGTTGCAAAAATGGTTTTGCAACAAAAGCATCTGTTCTACTCCATTAGACTCAATATGATGTTTCGGAGTGTTGCATTTCGCTAACCTTCAGCATGTAAATAACTTATGTCCCGGGCTTAATGCACTGTTACGGGGTACCGAAGTTGCAAAAATGGTTTTGCAACAAAAGCATATGTTCTACTCCATTAGACTCAAAATGATGCTTGGGAATGTTTTGGAGCATTTTGCAAACCTTTGGCATATAAATAACTTGAGTTTCGGGCCTGAATGCACTGCTACGGGGTACCAAAGTTGCAAAAATGGTTTTGCAACAAAAGCATATGTTCTACTCCAGTAGAATCAAAATGATGCTTGGGAGTGTTTTGGAGCATTTCGCAAACCTTCGGCAAGTAAATAACTTGTGTTTCGGGCCTGAATGCACTGTTACGGGGTACCGAAGTTGCAAAAATGGTTTTGCAACAAAAGCATATGTTCTACTCCATTAGACTCAAAATGATGCTTGGGAATGTTTTGGAGCATTTCGCAAACCTTCAGCATGTAAATAAATTGTGTTCGGGACTGAATGCACAGTTACCGGGCACCGAAGTTGCAAAAATGGTTTTGCAACAAAAGCATATGTTCTACTCCATTAGACTCAAAATGATGTTTCGGAGTGTTGCATTTCGCTAACCTTCGGCATGTAAATAACTTGTGTTTCAGGCCTAATGCACTATTACGGTGTACCGAAGTTGCAAAAATGGTTTTGCAACAAAAGCATCCGTTCTACTCCATTAGACTCAAAATGATGTTTGGGAGTGTTTTGGAGGATTCCGCAAACCTTCGGCATGTAAATAACTTGTCTTTCGGGCCTGAATACACTGTCACGGGGTACCAAAGTTGCAAAAATGGTTTTGCAACAAAAGCATCTGTTCTACTCCACTAGACTCAAAATGATGTTTATGAGTGTTTTGAAGGATTTCGCAAACCATCGGCATGTAAATAACTTGTGTTCCGGGCCTAATGCACTGTTACGGGGTACTGAAGTTGCAAAAATGGTTTTGCAACAAAAGCATATGTTCTACTCCATTAGACTCAAAATGATGTTTGCGAGTGTTTTGGAGGATTTCGCAAACCATCGGCATGTAAATAACTTGTGTTTCGGGCCTAATGCACTGTTACGGGGTACCGAAGTTGCAAAAATGGTTTTGCTACAAAAGCATATGTTCTACTCCATTAGACTCAAAATGATGCTTGGGAGTGTTTTGGAGCATTTCGCAAACCTTCGGCATGTAGATAACTTGTGTTGCAGGGCTGAATGCACAGTTACGGGGTACCGAAGTTGCAAAAATGGTTTTGTCAACAAAAGCATATGTTCTACTTCATTGGACTGAAAATGCTGCTTGGGAGTGTTTTGGAGCATTTAGCAAACCTTCGGCATATAAATAACTTGTGTTTCGGGCCTAATGCGCTGTTACGGGGTACCGAAGTTGCAAAAATGGTTTTGCAACAAAAGCATCCGTTCTACTCCATTAGACTCAAAATGATGTTTGGGAGTGTTTTGGAGGATTTCGCAAACCTTCGGCATGTAAATAACTTGTGTTTCGGGCCTAATGTGCTGTTACGGGGTACCGAAGTTAAAAAAATAGTTTTGCAACAAAAGCATCTGTTCTACTCTATTATACTCAAAATGACATTTGGGAGTGTTTTGAAGGATTTCGCAAACCTTCGGCATGTAAATAAGTTGTGTTTCGGGCCTGAATGCACTGTTACGGGGTACCGAAGTTGCAAAAATGGTTTTGCAACAAAAGCATCCGGTCTACTCCATTAGACTCAAAATGATGTTTGGGTGTGTTTTGGTGGATTTCGCAAACCTTCGGCACGTAATAACTTGTGTTTCGGGCCTAATGCACTGTTACGAGGTACCGAAGTTGCAAAAATGGTTTTGCAACAAAAGCATCTGTTCTACTCCATTAGACTCAATATGATGTTTCGGAGTGTTGCATTTCGCTAACCTTCAGCATGTAAATAACTTATGTTTCGGGCTTAATGCACTGTTACGGGGTACCGAAGTTGCAAAAATGGTTTTGCAACAAAAGCATATGTTCTACTCCATTAGACTCAAAATGATGCTTGGGAATGTTTTGGAGCATTTCGCAAACCTTCAGCATGTAAATAAATTGTGTTCGGGACTGAATGCACAGTTACCGGGCACCGAAGTTGCAAAAATGGTTTTGCAACAAAAGCATATGTTCTACTCCATTAGACTCAAAATGATGTTTCGGAGTGTTGCATTTCGCTAACCTTCGGCATGTAAATAACTTGTGTTTCGGGCCTAATGCACTATTACGGTGTACCGAAGTTGCAAAAATGGTTTTGCAACAAAAGCATCCGTTCTACTCCATTAGACTCAAAATGATGTTTGGGAGTGTTTTGGAGGATTCCGCAAACCTTCGGCATGTAAATAACTTGTCTTTCGGGCCTAAATACACTGTCACGGGGTACCAAAGTTGCAAAAATGGTTTTGCAACAAAAGCATCTGTTCTACTCCACTAGACTCAAAATGATGTTTATGAGTGTTTTGAAGGATTTCGCAAACCATCGGCATGTAAATAACTTGTGTTCCGGGCCTAATGCACTGTTACGGGGTACTGAAGTTGCAAAAATGGTTTTGCAACAAAAGCATATGTTCTACTCCATTAGACTCAAAATGATGTTTGCGAGTGTTTTGGAGGATTTCGCAAACCATCGGCATGTAAATAACTTGTGTTTCGGGCCTAATGCACTGTTACGGGGTACCGAAGTTGCAAAAATGGTTTTGCTACAAAAGCATATGTTCTACTCCATTAGACTCAAAATGATGCTTGGGAGTGTTTTGGAGCATTTCGCAAACCTTCGGCATGTAGATAACTTGTGTTGCAGGGCTGAATGCACAGTTACGGGGTACCGAAGTTGCAAAAATGGTTTTGTCAACAAAAGCATATGTTCTACTTCATTGGACTGAAAATGCTGCTTGGGAGTGTTTTGGAGCATTTAGCAAACCTTCGGCATATAAATAACTTGTGTTTCGGGCCTAATGCGCTGTTACGGGGTACCGAAGTTGCAAAAATGGTTTTGCAACAAAAGCATCCGTTCCACTCCATTAGACTCAAAATGATGTTTGGGAGTGTTTTGGAGGATTTCGCAAACCTTCGGCATGTAAATAACTTGTGTTTCGGGCCTAATGTGCTGTTACGGGGTACCAAAGTTAAAAAAATAGTTTTGCAACAAAAGCATCTGTTCTACTCTATTATACTCAAAATGACATTTGGGAGTGTTTTGAAGGATTTCGCAAACCTTCGGCATGTAAATAAGTTGTGTTTCGGGCCTGAATGCACTGTTACGGGGTACCGAAGTTGCAAAAATGGTTTTGCAACAAAAGCATCCGGTCTACTCCATTAGACTCAAAATGATGTTTGGGTGTGTTTTGGTGGATTTCGCAAACCTTCGGCACGTAATAACTTGTGTTTCGGGCCTAATGCACTGTTACGAGGTACCGAAGTTGCAAAAATGGTTTTGCAACAAAAGCATCTGTTCTACTCCATTAGACTCAATATGATGTTTCGGAGTGTTGCATTTCGCTAACCTTCAGCATGTAAATAACTTATGTTTCGGGCTTAATGCACTGTTACGGGGTACCGAAGTTGCAAAAATGGTTTTGCAACAAAAGCATATGTTCTACTCCATTAGACTCAAAATGATGCTTGGGAATGTTTTGGAGCATTTCGCAAACCTTCAGCATGTAAATAAATTGTGTTCGGGACTGAATGCACAGTTACCGGGCACCGAAGTTGCAAAAATGGTTTTGCAACAAAAGCATATGTTCTACTCCATTAGACTCAAAATGATGTTTCGGAGTGTTGCATTTCGCTAACCTTCGGCATGTAAATAACTTGTGTTTCGGGCCTAATGCACTATTACGGTGTACCGAAGTTGCAAAAATGGTTTTGCAACAAAAGCATCCGTTCTACTCCATTAGACTCAAAATGATGTTTGGGAGTGTTTTGGAGGATTCCGCAAACCTTCGGCATGTAAATAACTTGTCTTTCGGGCCTGAATACACTGTCACGGGGTACCAAAGTTGCAAAAATGGTTTTGCAACAAAAGCATCTGTTCTACTCCACTAGACTCAAAATGATGTTTATGAGTGTTTTGAAGGATTTCGCAAACCATCGGCATGTAAATAACTTGTGTTCCGGGCCTAATGCACTGTTACGGGGTACTGAAGTTGCAAAAATGGTTTTGCAACAAAAGCATATGTTCTACTCCATTAGACTCAAAATGATGTTTGCGAGTGTTTTGGAGGATTTCGCAAACCATCGGCATGTAAATAACTTGTGTTTCGGGCCTAATGCACTGTTACGGGGTACCGAAGTTGCAAAAATGGTTTTGCTACAAAAGCATATGTTCTACTCCATTAGACTCAAAATGATGCTTGGGAGTGTTTTGGAGCATTTCGCAAACCTTCGGCATGTAGATAACTTGTGTTGCAGGGCTGAATGCACAGTTACGGGGTACCGAAGTTGCAAAAATGGTTTTGTCAACAAAAGCATATGTTCTACTTCATTGGACTGAAAATGCTGCTTGGGAGTGTTTTGGAGCATTTAGCAAACCTTCGGCATATAAATAACTTGTGTTTCGGGCCTAATGCGCTGTTACGGGGTACCGAAGTTGCAAAAATGGTTTTGCAACAAAAGCATCCGTTCTACTCCATTAGACTCAAAATGATGTTTGGGAGTGTTTTGGAGGATTTCGCAAACCTTCGGCATGTAAATAACTTGTGTTTCGGGCCTAATGTGCTGTTACGGGGTACCGAAGTTAAAAAAATAGTTTTGCAACAAAAGCATCTGTTCTACTCTATTATACTCAAAATGACATTTGGGAGTGTTTTGAAGGATTTCGCAAACCTTCGGCATGTAAATAAGTTGTGTTTCGGGGCTGAATGCACTGTTACGGGGTACCGAAGTTGCAAAAATGGTTTTGCAACAAAAGCATCCGGTCTACTCCATTAGACTCAAAATGATGTTTGGGTGTGTTTTGGTGGATTTCGCAAACCTTCGGCACGTAATAACTTGTGTTTCGGGCCTAATGCACTGTTACGAGGTACCGAAGTTGCAAAAATGGTTTTGCAACAAAAGCATCTGTTCTACTCCATTAGACTCAATATGATGTTTCGGAGTGTTGCATTTCGCTAACCTTCAGCATGTAAATAACTTATGTTTCGGGCTTAATGCACTGTTACGGGGTACCGAAGTTGCAAAAATGGTTTTGCAACAAAAGCATATGTTCTACTCCATTAGACTCAAAATGATGCTTGGGAATGTTTTGGAGCATTTTGCAAACCTTTGGCATATAAATAACTTGAGTTTCGGGCCTGAATGCACTGCTACGGGGTACCGAAGTTGCAAAAATGGTTTTGCAACAAAAGCATATGTTCTACTCCAGTAGACTCAAAATGATGCTTGGGAGTGTTTTGGAGCATTTCGCAAACCTTCGGCATGTAAATAACTTGTGTTTCAGGCCTGAATGCACTGTTACGGGGTACCGAAGTTGCAAAAATGGTTTTGCAACAAAAGCATATGTTCTACTCCATTAGAGTCAAAATGATGTTTCGGAGTGTTTTGGAGGATTTCGCAAACCTTCGGCACGTAAATAACATGTGTTTCGGGCCTAATGCGCTGTTACGGGGTATCGAAGTTGCAAAAATGGTTTTGCAACAAAAGCATCTGTTTTACTCCATTAGACTCAAAATGATGTTTGGGAGTCTTTTGGTGGATTTCAAAAACCTTCGGCACGTAATAACTTGTGTTTCGGGCCTAATGCACTGTTACGGGGTACTGAAGTTGCAAAAATGGTTTTGCAACAAAAGCATCTGTTCTACTCCATTAGACTCAAAATGATGTTTCGGAGTGTTGCATTACGATAACCTTCGGCATGTAAATAACTGGTGTTTCGGGCCTGAATGCACTGTTACGGGGTACCGAAGTTGCAAAAATGGTTTTGCAACAAAAGCATCCGTTCTACTCCATTAGACTCAAAATGATGTTTTGGTGTGTTTTGGTGGATTTCGCAATCCTTCGGCACGTAATAACTTGTGTTTCGGGCCTAATGCACTGTTACGAGGTACCGAAGTTGCAAAAATGGTTTTGCAACAAAAGCATCTGTTCTACTCCATTAGACTCAATATGATGTTTCGGAGTGTTGCATTTCGCTAACCTTCAGCATGTAAATAACTTATGTTTCGGGCTTAATGCACTGTTACGGGGTACCGAAGTTGCAAAAATGGTTTTGCAACAAAAGCATATGTTCTACTCCATTAGACTCAAAATGATGCTTGGGAATGTTTTGGAGCATTTTGCAAACCTTTGGCATATAAATAACTTGAGTTTCGGGCCTGAATGCACTGCTACGGGGTACCGAAGTTGCAAAAATGGTTTTGCAACCAAAGCATATGTTCTACTCCAGTAGACTCCAAATGATGCTTGGGAGTGTTTTGGAGCATTTCGCAAACCTTCGGCATGTAAATAACTTGTGTTTCAGGCCTGAATGCACTGTTACGGGGTACCGAAGTTGCAAAAATGGTTTTGCAACAAAAGCATATGTTCTACTCCATTAGAGTCAAAATGATGTTTCGGAGTGTTTTGGAGGATTTCGCAAACCTTCGGCACGTAAATAACATGTGTTTCGGGCCTAATGCGCTGTTACGGGGTATCGAAGTTGCAAAAATGGTTTTGCAACAAAAGCATCTGTTTTACTCCATTAGACTCAAAATGATGTTTGGGAGTCTTTTGGTGGATTTCAAAAACCTTCGGCACGTAATAACTTGTGTTTCGGGCCTAATGCACTGTTACGGGGTACTGAAGTTGCAAAAATGGTTTTGCAACAAAAGCATCTGTTCTACTCCATTAGACTCAAAATGATGTTTCGGAGTGTTGCATTACGATAACCTTCGGCATGTAAATAACTGGTGTTTCGGGCCTGAATGCACTGTTACGGGGTACCGAAGTTGCAAAAATGGTTTTGCACCAAAAGCATCCGTTCTACTCCATTAGACTCAAAATGATGTTTGGGAGTGTTTTGGAGGATTTCGCAAACCTTCGGCATGTAAATAACTTGTGTTTCGGGCATAATGAGCTGTTACGGGGTACCGAAGTTGCAAAAATGGTTTTGCAACAAAAGCATCTGTTCTACTCCATTAGACTCAAAATGATGTTTGGGAGTCTTTTGGTGGATTTCGCAAACCATCGGCACGTAATAACTTGTGTTTCGGGCCTAATGCACTGTTACGGGGTACCGAATGTGCAAAAATGGTTTTGCAACAAAAGCATCTGTTCTACTCCATTAGACTCAATATGATGTTTCGGAGTGTTGCATTTCGCTAACCTTCGACATGTAAATAACTTGTGTTTCGGGCCTGAATGCACTGTTACGGGGTACCGAAGTTGCAAAAAATGGTTTTGCAACAAAAGCATCTGTTCTACTCCATTAGACTCAAAATGATGTTTCGGAGTGTTGCATTACGATAACCTTCGGCATGTAAATAACTGGTGTTTCGGGCCTGAATGCACTGTTACGGGGTACCGAAGTTGCAAAAATGGTTTTGCAACAAAAGCATCCGTTCTACTCCATTAGACTCAAAATGATGTTTGGGAGTGCTTTGGAGCATTTCGCTAACCTTCGGCATGTAATTAAGTTGTGTTTCGGGCCTGAATGCACTGTTACGGGGTACCGAAGTTGCAAAAATGGTTTTGCAACAAAAGCATCCGTTCTACTCCATTAGACTCAAAATGATGTTTGGGTGTGTTTTGGTGGATTTTGCAAACCTTCGGCACGTAATAACTTGTGTTTCGGGCCTAATGCACTGTTACGAGGTACCGAAGTTGCAAAAATGGTTTTGCAACAAAAGCATCTGTTCTACTCCATTAGACTCAATATGATGTTTCGGAGTGTTGCATTTCGCTAACCTTCAGCATGTAAATAACTTATGTTCCGGGCTTAATGCACTGTTACGGGGTACCGAAGTTGCAAAAATGGTTTTGCAACAAAAGCATATGTTCTACTCCATTAGACTCAAATTGATGCTTGGGAATGTTTTGGAGCATTTTGCAAACCATTGGCATATAAATAACTTGAGTTTCGGGCCTGAATGCACTGCTACGGGGTACCAAAGTTGTAAAAATGGTTTTGCAACAAAAGCATATGTTCTACTCCAGTAGAATCAAAATGATGCTTGGGAGTGTTTTGGAGCATTTCGCAAACCTTCGGCATGTAAATAACTTGTGTTTCGGGCCTGAATGCACTGTTACAGTGTACCGAAGTTGCAAAAATGGTTTTGCAACAAAAGCATATGTTCTACTCCATTAGACTCAAAATGATGCTTGGGAATGTTTTGGAGCATTTCGCAAACCTTCAGCATGTAAATAAATTGTGTTCGGAACTGAATGCACAGTTACCGGGTACCGAAGTTGCAAAAATGGTTTTGCAACAAAAGCATATGTTCTACTCCATTAGACTCAAATTGATGTTTCGGAGTGTTGCATTTCGCTAACCTTCGGCATGTAAATAACTTGTGTTTCGGGCCTAATGCACTATTACGGTGTACCGAAGTTGCAAAAATGGTTTCGCAACAAAAGCATCCGTTCTACTCCATTAGACTCAAAATGATGTTTGGGAGTGTTTTGGAGGATTCCGCAAACCTTCGCATGTAAATAACTTGTCTTTCGGGCCTGAATACACTGTCACGGGGTACCAAAGTTGCAAAAATGGTTTTGCAACAAAAGCATCTGTTCTACTCCACTAGACTCAAAATGATGTTTGTGAGTGTTTTGAAGGATTTCGCAAACCATCGGCATGTAAATAACTTGTGTTCCGGGCCTAATGCACTGTTACGGGGTACCGAAGTTGCAAAAATGGTTTTGCAACAAAAGCATATGTTCTACTCCATTAGACTCAAAATGATGTTTGCGAGTGTTTTGGAGGATTTCGCAAACCATCGGCATGTAAATAACTTGTGTTTCGGGCCTAATGCACTGTTACGGGGTACCGAACTTGCAAAAATGGTTTTGCTACAAAAGCATATGTTCTACTCCATTAGACTCAAAATGATGCTTGGGAGTGTTTTGGAGCATTTCGCAAACCTTCGGCATGTAGATAACTTGTGTTGCAGGGCTGAATGCACAGTTACGGGGTACCGAAGTTGCAAAAATGGTTTTGTCAACAAAAGCATATGTTCTACTTCATTGGACTGAAAATGCTGCTTGGGAGTGTTTTGGAGCATTTAGCAAACCTTCGGCATATAAATAACTTGTGTTTCGGGCCTAATGCGCTGTTACGGGGTACCGAAGTTGCAAAAATGGTTTTGCAACAAAAGCATCCGTTCTACTCCATTAGACTCAAAATGATGTTTGGGAGTGTTTTGGAGGATTTCGCAAACCTTCGGCATGTAAATAACTTGTGTTTCGGGCCTAATGTGTTGTTACGGGGTACCGAAGTTAAAAAAATAGTTTTGCAACAAAAGCATCTGTTCTACTCTATTATACTCAAAATGACATTTGGGAGTGTTTTGAAGGATTTCGCAAACCTTCGGCATGTAAATAAGTTGTGTTTCGGGCCTGAATGCACTGTTACGGGGTACCGAAGTTGCAAAAATGGTTTTGCAACAAAAGCATCCGTTCTACTCCATTAGACTCAAAATGATGTTTGGGTGTGTTTTGGTGGATTTCGCAAACCTTCGGCACGTAATAACTTGTGTTTCGGGCCTAATGCACTGTTACGAGGTACCGAAGTTGCAACAGTGGTTTTGCAACAAAAGCATCTGTTCTACTCCATTAGACTCAATATGATGTTTCGGAGTGTTGCATTTCGCTAACCTTCAGCATGTAAATAACTTATGTTTCGGGCTTAATGCACTGTTACGGGGTACCGAAGTTGCAAAAATGGTTTTGCAACAAAAGCATATGTTCTACTCCATTAGACTCAAAATGATGCTTGGGAATGTTTTGGAGCATTTTGCAAACCTTTGGCATATAAATAACTTGAGTTTCGGGCCTAAATGCACTGCTACGGGGTACCGAAGTTGCAAAAATGGTTTTGCAACAAAAGCATATGTTCTACTCCAGTAGACTCAAAATGATGCTTGGGAGTGTTTTGGAGCATTTCGCAAACCTTCGGCATGTAAATAACTTGTGTTTCAGGACTGAATGCACTGTTACGGGGTACCGAAGTTGCAAAAATGGTTTTGCAACAAAAGCATATGTTCTACTCCATTAGAGTCAAAATGATGTTTCGGAGTGTTTTGGAGGATTTCGCAAACCTTCGGCACGTAAATAACTTGTGTTTCGGGCCTAATGCGCTGTTACGGGGTATCGAAGTTGCAAAAATGGTTTTGCAACAAAAGCATCTGTTTTACTCCATTAGACTCAAAATGATGTTTGGGAGTCTTTTGGTGGATTTTGCAAACTTTCGGCACGTAATAACTTGTGTTTCGGGCCTAATGCACTGTTACGGGGTACTGAAGTTGCAAAAATGGTTTTGCAACAAAAGCATCTGTTCTACTCCATTAGACTCAAAATGATGTTTCGGAGTGTTGCATTACGATAACCTTCGGCATGTAAATAACTGGTGTTTCGGGCCTGAATGCACTGTTACGGGGTACCGAAGTTGCAAAAATGGTTTTGCAACAAAAGCATCTGTTCTACTCCATTAGACTCAAAATGATGTTTGGGAGTGTTTTGGAGGATTTCGCAAACCTTCGGCATGTAAATAACTTGTGTTTCGGGCCTAATGAGCTGTTACGGTGTACCGAAGTTGCAAAAATGGTTTTGCAACAAAAGCATCTGTTCTACTCCATTAGACTCAAAATGATGTTTGGGAGTCTTTTGGTGGATTTCGCAAACCATCGGCACGTAATAACTTGTGTTTCGGGCCTAATGCACTGTTACGGGGTACCGAATGTGCAAAAATGGTTTTGCAACAAAATAATCTGTTCTACTCCATTAGACTCAATATGATGTTTCGGAGTGTTGCATTTCGCTAACCTTCGACATGTAAATAACTTGTGTTTCGGGCCTGAATGCACTGTTACGGGGTACCGAAGTTGCTAAAATGGTTTTGCAACAAAAGCATCCGTTCTACTCCATTAGACTCAAAATGATGTTTGGGAGTGCTTTGGAGCATTTCGCTAACCTTCGGCATGTAATTAAGTTGTGTTTCGGGCCTGAATGCACTGTTACGGGGTACCGAAGTTGCAAAAATGGTTTTGCAACAAAAGCATCCGTTCTACTCCATTAGACTCAAAATGATGTTTGGGTATGTTTTGGTGGATTTCGCAAACCTTCGGCACGTAATAACTTGTGTTTCGGGCCTAATGCACTGTTACGAGGTACCGAAGTTGCAAAAATGGTTTTGCAACAAAAGCATCTGTTCTACTCCATTAGACTCAATATGATGTTTCGGAGTGTTGCATTTCGCTAACCTTCAGCATGTAAATAACTTATGTTTCGGGCTTAATGCACTGTTACGGGGTACCGAAGTTGGAAAAATGGTTTTGCAACAAAAGCATATGTTCTACTCCATTAGACTCAAAATGATGCTTGGGAATGTTTTGGAGCATTTCGCAAACCTTTGGCATATAAATAACTTGTGTTTCGGGCCTGAATGCACTGCTACGGGGTACCGAATTTGCAAAAATGGTTTTGCAACAAAAGCATTTGTTCTACTTCATTAGACTCAAAATGATGCTTGGGAGTGTTTTGGAGCATTTCGCAAACCTTCGGTGTGTAAATAACTTGTGTTTCGGGCCTGAATGCACTGTTACGGGGTACCGAAGTTGCAAAATTGGTTTTGTAACAAAATCATCCGTTCTACTCCATTAGACTCAAAATGATGTTTTGGGAGTGTTTTGGAGGATTTCGCAAACCTTCAGCATGTAAATAACTTGTGTTTCTGGCCTAATGCGCTGTTACGGGGTACCGAAGTTGCAAAAATGGTTTTGCAACAAAAGCATCTGTTCTACTCCATTAGACTCAAAATGATGTTTGGGAGTCTTTTGGTGGATTTCGCAAACCTTCGGCACGTTATAACTTGTGTTTCGGGCCTAATGCACTGTTACGGGGTACCGAAGTTGCAAAAATGGTTTTGCAACAAAAGCATCTATTCTACTCCATTAGACTCAATATGATGTTTCGGAGTGTTGCGTTTTGCTTACCTTCGGCAAGTAAATAACTTGTGTTTCGGGCCACAATGCACAGTTACGGGGTACCGAAGTTGCAAAAATGGTTTTGCAACAAAAGCATATGTTCTACTCCATTAGACTCAAAATGACGCTTGGGAATGTTTTGGAGCATTTCACAAACCTTCGGCATGTAAATAAATTGTGTTTCGGGCCTGAATGTACTGTTACGGGGCACCGAAGTTGCCAAAATGGTTTTGCAACAAAAGCATCCGTTCTACTCCATTAGACTCAAAATGATGTTTGGGATTGTTTTGGAGGATTTCGCAAACATTCGGCAAGTAAATAACTTGTGTTTCGGGCCTAATGTGCTGTTACGGGGTACCGAAGTTGCAAAAATAGTTTTGCAACAAAAACATCTGTTCTACTCCATTAGACTCAAAATGATGTTTGGGAGTCTTTTGGTGGATTTCACAAACCTTCGGCACGTAATGACTTGTGTTTCGAGCCTAATGCACTGTTACGAGGTACCGAAGTTACAAAAATGGTTTTGCAACAAAAGCATCTGTTCTACTCCATTAGACTCAATATGATGTTTCGGAGTGTTGCATTTCGCTAACCTTCGGCATGTAAATATCTTGTGTTTCGGGCCTGAATGCACTGTTACGGGTACCGAAGTTGCCAAAATGGTTCTGCAACAAAAGCATCCGTTCAACTCCATTAGACTCAAAATGATGTTTGGGATTGTTTTGGAGGATTTCGCAAACCTTCGGCAAGTAAATAACTTGTGTTTCGGGCCTAATGCACTGTTACGGGGTACCGAAGTTGCAAAAATGGTTTTGCAACAAAAGCATATGTTCTACTCCATTAGACTCAAAATGATGTTTGGGAGTGTTTTGGAGCATTTCGCTAACCTTCGGCATGTAAATAACTTGTGTTTCGGGCCACAATGCACAGTTACGGGGTACCGAAGTTGCAAAAATGGTTTTGCAACAAAAGCATATGTTCTACTCCATTAGACTCAAAATGACGCTTGGGAATGTTTTGGAGCATTTCACAAACCTTCGGCATGTAAATAAATTGTGTTTCGGGCCTGAATGTACTGTTACGGGGCACCGAAGTTGCCAAAATGGTTTTGCAACAAAAGCATCCGTTCTACTCCATTAGACTCAAAATGATGTTTGGGATTGTTTTGGAGGATTTCGCAAACATTCGGCAAGTAAATAACTTGTGTTTCGGGCCTAATGTGCTGTTACGGGGTACCGAAGTTGCAAAAATAGTTTTGCAACAAAAACATCTGTTCTACTCCATTAGACTCAAAATGATGTTTGGGAGTCTTTTGGTGGATTTCACAAACCTTCGGCACGTAATGACTTGTGTTTCGAGCCTAATGCACTGTTACGAGGTACCGAAGTTACAAAAATGGTTTTGCAACAAAAGCATCTGTTCTACTCCATTAGACTCAATATGATGTTTCGGAGTGTTGCATTTCGCTAACCTTCGGCATGTAAATATCTTGTGTTTCGGGCCTGAATGCACTGTTACGGGTACCGAAGTTGCCAAAATGGTTCTGCAACAAAAGCATCCGTTCAACTCCATTAGACTCAAAATGATGTTTGGGATTGTTTTGGAGGATTTCGCAAACCTTCGGCAAGTAAATAACTTGTGTTTCGGGCCTAATGCACTGTTACGGGGTACCGAAGTTGCAAAAATGGTTTTGCAACAAAAGCATATGTTCTACTCCATTAGACTCAAAATGATGTTTGGGAGTGTTTTGGAGCATTTCGCTAACCTTCGGCATGTAAATAACTTGTGTTTCGGGCCTGAATGCACTGTTACGGGGTACCGAAGTTGCAAAAATGGTTCTGCAACAAAAGCATCCGTTCTACTCCATTAGACTCAAAATGATGTTTGGGAGTGTTTTGGAGGATTTCGCAAACCTTCGACATGTAAATAACTTGTGTTTCGGGCATAATGCACAGTTACGGGGTACCGAAGTTGCAAAAATGGTTTTGCAACAAAAGCATATGTTCTACTCCATTACACTCAAAATGATGCTTGGGAATGTTTTGGAGCATTTCGCAAACCTTCGGCATGTAAATAAATTGTGTTTCGGGCCTGAATGCACTGTTACGGGGTACCAAAGTTGCAAAAATGGTTTTGCAACAAAAGCATCCGTTCTACTCCATTAGACTCAAAATGATGTTTGGGATTGTTTTGGAGGATTTCGCAAACCTTCGGCAAGTAAATAACTTGTGTTTCGGGCCTAATGCGCTGTTACGGGGTACCGAAGTTGCAAAAATAGTTTTGCAACAAAAGCATCTGTTCTACTCCATTAGACTCAAAATGATGTTTCGGAGTGTTGCATTTCGCTAACCTTCGGCATGTAAATATCTTGTGTTTCGGGCCTGAATGCACTGTTACGGGTACCGAAGTTGCCAAAATGGTTCTGCAACAAAAGCATCCGTTCAACTCCATTAGACTCAAAATGATGTTTGGGATTGTTTTGGAGGATTTCGCAAACCTTCGGCAAGTAAATAACTTGTGTTTCGGGCCTAATGCGCTGTTACGGGGTACCGAAGTTACAAAAATGGTTTTGCAACAAAAGCATCTGTTCTACACCATTAGACTCAATATGATGTTTCGGAGTGTTGCATTTCGCTAACCTTCGGCATGTAAATATCTTGTGTTTCGGGCCTGAATGCACTGTTACGGGTACCGAAGTTGCCAAAATGGTTCTGCAACAAAAGCATCCGTTCAACTCCATTAGACTCAAAATGATGTTTGGGATTGTTTTGGAGGATTTCGCAAACCTTCGGCAAGTAAATAACTTGTGTTTCGGGCCTAATGCACTGTTACGGGGTACCGAAGTTGCAAAAATGGTTTTGCAACAAAAGCATATGTTCTACTCCATTAGACTCAAAATGATGTTTGGGAGTGTTTTGGAGCATTTCGCTAACCTTCGGCATGTAAATAACTTGTGTTTCGGGCCTGAATGCACTGTTACGGGGTACCGAAGTTGCAAAAATGGTTCTGCAACAAAAGCATCCGTTCTACTCCATTAGACTCAAAATGATGTTTGGGAGTGTTTTGGAGGATTTCGCAAACCTTCGACATGTAAATAACTTGTGTTTCGGGCATAATGCACAGTTACGGGGTACCGAAGTTGCAAAAATGGTTTTGCAACAAAAGCATATGTTCTACTCCATTACACTCAAAATGATGCTTGGGAATGTTTTGGAGCATTTCGCAAACCTTCGGCATGTAAATAAATTGTGTTTCGGGCCTGAATGCACTGTTACGGGGTACCAAAGTTGCAAAAATGGTTTTGCAACAAAAGCATCCGTTCTACTCCATTAGACTCAAAATGATGTTTGGGATTGTTTTGGAGGATTTCGCAAACCTTCGGCAAGTAAATAACTTGTGTTTCGGGCCTAATGCGCTGTTACGGGGTACCGAAGTTGCAAAAATAGTTTTGCAACAAAAGCATCTGTTCTACTCCATTAGACTCAAAATGATGTTTAGGAGTCTTTTGGTGGATTTCGCAAACCTTCGGCACGTAATAACTTGTGTTTCGGGCCTAATGCACTGTTACGAGGTACCGAAGTTGCAAAAATGGTTTTGCAACAAAAGCATCTGTTCTACTCCGTTAGACTCAATATGATGTTTCGGAGTGTTGCATTTCGCTAACCTTCGGCATGTAAATAACTTGTGTTTCGGGCCTGAATGCACTGTTACGGGGTACCGAAGTTGCAAAAATGGTTCTGCAACAAAAGCATACGTTCTACTCCATTAGACTCAAAATGATGTTTGGGTGTGTTTTGGAGGATTTCGCAAACCTTCGACATGTAAATAACTTGTGTTTCGGGCCTAATGCACTGTTACGGGGTACCGAAGTGGCAAAAATGGTTTTGCAACAAAAGCATATGTTCTACTCCATTAGACTCAAAATGATGTTTGGGAGTGTTTTGGAGCATTTCGTTAACCTTCGGCATGTAAATAACTTGTGTTTCGGGCCTGAATGCACTGTTACGGGGTACCGAAGTTGCAAAAATGGTTCTGCAACAAAAGCATCCGTTCTACACCATTAGACTCAAAATGATGTTTGGGAGTGTTTTGGAGGATTTCGCAACCCTTCAGCTGTAAATAACTTGTGTTTCGGGTCTAATGCACTGTTACGGGGTACCGAAGTTGCAAAAATGGTTTTGCAACAAAAGCATATGTTCTACTCCATTAGACTCAAAATGATGTTTGGGAGTGCTTTGGAGCATTTCGCTAACCTTCGGCATGTAAATAACTTGTGTTTCGGGCCTGAATGCACTGTTACAGGGTACCGAAGTTGCAAAAATGGTTTTGCAACAAAAGCATCCGTTCTACTCCATTAGACTGAAAATGATGCTTGGGAGTGTTTTGGAGCATTTCGCAAACCTTCAGCCTGTAAATAACTTGTGTTTCAGGGCTGAATGCACAGTTACGGGGTACCGAAGTTGCAAAAATGGTTTTGCAACAAAAGCATATGTTCTACTCCATTAGACTCAAAATGATGTTTCGGAGTGTTTTGGAGGATTTCGCAAACCTTCGGCATGTAAATAACTTGTGTTTCGGGCCTAATGCACTGTTACGGGGTACCGAAGTTGCAAAAATGGTTTTGCAACAAAAGCATCTGTTTTACTCCATTAGACTCAAAATGATGTTTCGGAGTGTTTTGGAGGATTTCGCAAACCTTCGGCATGTAAATAACTTGTGTTTCGGGCCTAATGCACTGTTACGGGGTACCGAAGTTGCAAAAATGGTTTTGCAACAAAAGCATCTATTCTACTCCACTAGACTCAATATGATGTTTCGGAGTGTTGCATTTTGCTTACCTTCGGCAAGTAAATAACTTGTGTTTCGGGCCACAATGCACAGTTACGGGGTACCGAAGTTGCAAAAATGGTTTTGCAACAAAAGCATATGTTCTACTCCATTAGACTCAAAATGACGCTTGGGAATGTTTTGGAGCATTTCGCAAACCTTCGGCATGTAAATAAATTGTGTTTCGGGCCTGAATGTACTGTTACGGGGCACCGAAGTTGCCAAAATGGTTTTGCAACAAAAGCATCCGTTCTACTCCATTAGACTCAAAATGATGTTTGGGATTGTTTTGGAGGATTTCGCAAACCTTCGGCAAGTAAATAACTTGTGTTTCGGGCCTAATGTGCTGTTACGGGGTACCGAAGTTGCAAAAATAGTTTTGCAACAAAAACATCTGTTCTACTCCATTAGACTCAAAATGATGTTTGGGAGTCTTTTGGTGGATTTCACAAACCTTCGGCACGTAATGACTTGTGTTTCGAGCCTAATGCACTGTTACGGGGTACCGAAGTTACAAAAATGGTTTTGCAACAAAAGCATCTGTTCTACTCCATTAGACTCAATATGATGTTTCGGAGTGTTGCATTTCGCTAACCTTCGGCATGTAAATATCTTGTGTTTCGGGCCTGAATGCACTGTTACGGGTACCGAAGTTGCCAAAATGGTTCTGCAACAAAAGCATCCGTTCTACTCCATTAGACTCAAAATGATGTTTGGGAGTGTTTTGGAGGATTTCGCAAACCTTCGGCATGTAAATAACTTGTGTTTCGGGCCTAATGCACTGTTACGGGGTACCGAAGTTGCAAAAATGGTTTTGCAACAAAAGCATATGTTCTACTCCATTAGACTCAAAATGATGTTTGGGAGTGTTTTGGAGCATTTCGCTAACCTTCGGCATGTAAATAACTTGTGTTTCGGGCCTGAATGCACTGTTACGGGGTACCGCAGTTGCAAAAATGGTTCTGCAACAAAAGCATCCGTTCTACTCCATTAGACTCAAAATGATGTTTGGGAGTGTTTTGGAGGATTTCGCAAACCTTCGACATGTAAATAACTTGTGTTTCGGGCCTAATGCACAGCTACGGGGTACCGAAGTTGCAAAAATGGTTTTGCAACAAAAGCATATGTTCTACTCCATTACACTCAAAATGATGCTTGGGAATGTTTTGGAGCATTTTGCAAACCTTCGGCATGTAAATAAATTGTGTTTCGGGCCTGAATGCACTGTTACGGGGTACCAAAGTTGCAAAAATGGTTTTGCAACAAAAGCATCCGTTCTACTCCATTAGACTCAAAATGATGTTTGGGATTGTTTTGGAGGATTTCGCAAACCTTCGGCAAGTAAATAACTTGTGTTTCGGGCCTAATGCGCTGTTACGGGGTACCGAAGTTGCAAAAATAGTTTTGCAACAAAAGCATCTGTTCTACTCCATTAGACTCAAAATGATGTTTAGGAGTCTTTTGGTGGATTTTGCAAACCTTCGGCACGTAATAACTTGTGTTTCGGGCCTAATGCACTGTTACGGGGTACCGAAGTTGCAAAAATGGTTTTGCAACAAAAGCATCTATTCTACTCCACTAGACTCAATATGATGTTTCGGAGTGTTGCATTTTGCTTACCTTCGGCAAGTAAATAACTTGTGTTTCGGGCCACAATGCACAGTTACGGGGTACCGAAGTTGCAAAAATGGTTTTGCAACAAAAGCATATGTTCTACTCCATTAGACTCAAAATGACGCTTGGGAATGTTTTGGAGCATTTCGCAAACCTTCGGCATGTAAATAAATTGTGTTTCGGGCCTGAATGTACTGTTACGGGGCACCGAAGTTGCCAAAATGGTTTTGCAACAAAAGCATCCGTTCTACTCCATTACACTCAAAATGATGTTTGGGATTGTTTTGGAGGATTTCGCAAACCTTCGGCAAGTAAATAACTTGTGTTTCGGGACTAATGTGCTGTTACGGGGTACCAAAGTTGCAAAAATAGTTTTGCAACAAAAACATCTGTTCTACTCCATTAGACTCAAAATGATGTTTGGGAGTCTTTTGGTGGATTTCACAAACCTTCGGCACGTAATGACTTGTGTTTCGAGCCTAATGCACTGTTACGGGGTACCGAAGTTACAAAAATGGTTTTGCAACAAAAGCATCTGTTCTACTCCATTAGACTCAATATGATGTTTCGGAGTGTTGCATTTCGCTAACCTTCGGCATGTAAATATCTTGTGTTTCGGGCCTCAATGCACTGTTACGGGTACCGAAGTTGCCAAAATGGTTCTGCAACAAAAGCATCCGTTCTACTCCATTAGACTCAAAATGATGTTTGGGAGTGTTTTGGAGGATTTCGCAAACCTTCGGCATGTAAATAACTTGTGTTTCGGGCCTAATGCACTGTTACGTGGAACCGAAGTTGCAAAAAAGGTATAGCAACAAAAGCATAACTTCTACTCCATTAGACTCAAAATGATGTTTGGGAGTGTTTTGGAGCATTTCGCTAACCTTCGGCATGTAAATAACTTGTGTTTCGGGCCTGAATGCACTGTTACGGGGTACCGCAGTTGCAAAAATGGTTCTGCAACAAAAGCATCCGTTCTACTCCATTAGACTCAAAATGATGTTTGGGAGTGTTTTGGAGGATTTCGCAAACCTTCGACATGTAAATAACTTGTGTTTCGGGCCTAATGCACAGTTACGGGGTACCGAAGTTGCAAAACTGGTTTTGCACCAAAAGCATATGTTCTCCTCCATTACACTAACAATGTTGCTTGGGATTGTTTTGGAGCATTTCGCAAACCTTCGGCATGTAAATAAATTGTGTTTCGGGCCTGAATGCACTGTTACGGGGTACCAAAGTTGCAAAAATGGTTTTGCAACAAAAGCATCCGTTCTACTCCATTAGACTCAAAATGATGTTTGGGATTGTTTTGGAGGATTTCGCAAACCTTCGGCAAGTAAATAACTTGTGTTTCGGGCCTAATGCGCTGTTACGGGGTACCGAAGTTGCAAAAATAGTTTTGCAACAAAAGCATCTGTTCTACTCCATTAGACTCAAAATGATGTTTAGGAGTCTTTTGGTGGATTTCGCAAACCTTCGGCACGTAATAACTTGTGTTTCGGGCCTAATGCACTGTTACGAGGTACCGAAGTTGCAAAAATGGTTTTGCAACAAAAGCATCTGTTCTACTCCATTAGACTCAATATGATGTTTCGGAGTGTTGCATTTCGCTAACCTTCGGCATGTAAATAACTTGTGTTTCGGGCCTGAATGCACTGTTACGGGGTACCGAAGTTGCAAAAATGGTTCTGCAACAAAAGCATACGTTCTACTCCATTAGACTCAAAATGATGTTTGGGTGTGTTTTGGAGGATTTCGCAAACCTTCGACATGTAAATAACTTGTGTTTCGGGCCTAATGCACTGTTACGGGGTACCGAAGTGGCAAAAATGGTTTTGCAACAAAAGCATATGTTCTACTCCATTAGACTCAAAATGATGTTTGGGAGTGTTTTGGAGCATTTCGTTAACCTTCGGCATGTAAATAACTTGTGTTTCGGGCCTGAATGCACTGTTACGGGGTACCGAAGTTGCAAAAATGGTTCTGCAACAAAAGCATCCGTTCTACACCATTAGACTCAAAATGATGTTTGGGAGTGTTTTGGAGGATTTCGCAACCCTTCAGCTGTAAATAACTTGTGTTTCGGGTCTAATGCACTGTTACGGGGTACCGAAGTTGCAAAAATGGTTTTGCAACAAAAGCATATGTTCTACTCCATTAGACTCAAAATGATGTTTGGGAGTGCTTTGGAGCATTTCGCTAACCTTCGGCATGTAAATAACTTGTGTTTCGGGCCTGAATGCACTGTTACGGGGTACCGAAGTTGCAAAAATGGTTTTGCAACAAAAGCATCCATTCTACTCCATTAGACTCAAAATGATGTTTGGGAGTGTTTTGGAGGATTTCGCAAACCTTCGGCATGTAAATAACTTGTGTTTCGGGCCTAATGAGCTGTTACGGGGTACCGAAGTTGCAAAAATGGTTCTGCAACAAAAGCATCTGTTCTACTCCATTAGACTCAAAATTATGTTTGAGAGTCTTTTGGTGGATTTCGCAAACCTTCGGCACGTAATAACTTGTGTTTCGGGCCTAATGCACTGTTACGGGGTACCGAAGTTGCAAAAATGGTTTTGCAACAAAAGCATATGTTCTACTCCATTAGACTCAAAATGATGTTTCGGAGTGTTTTGGAGGATTTCGCAAACCTTCGGCATGTAAATAACTTGTGTTTCGGGCCTGAATGCACTGTTACGGGGTACCGAAGTTGCAAAAATGGTTCTGCAACAAAAGCATCCGTTCTACTCCATTAGACTGAAAATGATGCTTGGGAGTGTTTTGGAGCATTTCGCAAACCTTCGGCATGTAGATAACTTGTGTTGCAGGGCTGAATGCACTGTTACGGGGTACCGAAGTTGCAAAAATGGTTTTGCAACAAAATCATCTGTTCTACTCCATTAGACTCAAAATGATGTTTGGGAGTGTTTTGGAGGATTTCGCAAACCTTCGGCATGTAAATTACTTGTGTTTCGGGCCTAATGAGCTGTTACGGGGTACCGAACTTGCAAAAATGGTTTTGCAACAAAAGCATCTGTTCTACTCCATTAGACTCAAAATGATGTTTGGGAGTCTTTTGGTGGATTTCGCATACCTTCGGCACGTAATAACTTGTGTTTCAGGGCCTAATGCACTGTTACGGGGTACCGAATGTGCAAAAATGGTTTTGCAACAAAAGCATATGTTCTACTCCATTACACTCAAAATGATGCTTGGGAATGTTTTGGAGCATTTCGCAAACCTTCGGCATGTAAATAAATTGTGTTTCGGGCCTGAATGCACTGTTACGGGGTACCGAAGTTGCAAAAATGGTTTTGCAACAAAAGCATTCGTTCTACTCCATTAGACTCAAAATGATGTTTGGGATTGTTTTGGAGGATTTCGCAAACCTTCGGCAAGTAAATAACTTGTGTTTCGGGCCTAATGCGCTGTTACGGGGTACCGAAGTTGCAAAAATAGTTTTGCAACAAAAGCATCTGTTCTACTCCATTAGACTCAAAATGATGTTTGGGAGTCTTTTGGTGGATTTCGCAAACATTCGGCACGTAATAACTTGTGTTTCGGGCCTAATGCACTGTTACGAGGTACCGAAGTTGCAAAAATGGTTTTGCAACAAAAGCATCTGTTCTACTCCATTAGACTCAATATGATGTTTCGGAGTGTTGCATTTCGCTAACCTTCGGCATGTAAATAACTTGTGTTTCGGGCCTGAATGCACTGTTACGGGGTACCGAAGTTGCAAAAATGGTTCTGCAACAAAAGCATACGTTCTACTCCATTAGACTCAAAATGATGTTTGGGTGTGTTTTGGAGGATTTCGCAAACCTTCGACATGTAAATAACTTGTGTTTCGGGCCTAATGCACTGTTACGGGGTACCGAAGTGGCAAAAATGGTTTTGCAACAAAAGCATATGTTCTACTCCATTAGACTCAAAATGATGTTTGGGAGTGTTTTGGAGCATTTCGTTAACCTTCGGCATGTAAATAACTTGTGTTTCGGGCCTGAATGCACTGTTACGGGGTACCGAAGTTGCAAAAATGGTTCTGCAACAAAAGCATCCGTTCTACACCATTAGACTCAAAATGATGTTTGGGAGTGTTTTGGAGGATTTCGCAACCCTTCAGCTGTAAATAACTTGTGTTTCGGGTCTAATGCACTGTTACGGGGTACCGAAGTTGCAAAAATGGTTTTGCAACAAAAGCATATGTTCTACTCCATTAGACTCAAAATGATGTTTGGGAGTGCTTTGGAGCATTTCGCTAACCTTCGGCATGTAAATAACTTGTGTTTCGGGCCTGAATGCACTGTTACAGGGTACCGAAGTTGCAAAAATGGTTTTGCAACAAAAGCATCCGTTCTACTCCATTAGACTGAAAATGATGCTTGGGAGTGTTTTGGAGCATTTCGCAAACCTTCGGCATGTAAATAAGTTGTGTTTCAGGGCTGAATGCACAGTTACGGGGTACCGAAGTTGCAAAAATGGTTTTGCAACAAAAGCATATGTTCTACTCCATTAGACTCAAAATGATGTTTCGGAGTGTTTTGGAGGATTTCGCAAACCTTCGGCATGTAAATAACTTGTGTTTCGGGCCTAATGCACTGTTACGGGGTACCGAAGTTGCAAAAATGGTTTTGCAACAAAAGCATCTGTTTTACTCCATTAGACTCAAAATGATGTTTGGGAGTCTTTTGGTGGATTTTGCAAACCTTCGGCACGTAATAACTTGTGTTTCGGGCCTAATGCACTGTTATGGGGTACCGAAGTTGCAAAAATGGTTTTGCAACAAAAGCATCTGTTTTACTCCATTAGACTCAAAATGATGTTTGGGAGTCTTTTGGTGGATTTTGCAAACCTTCGGCACGTAATAACTTGTGTTTCGGGCCTAATGCACTGTTACGGGGTACCGAAGTTGCAAAAATGGTTTTGCAACAAAAGCATCTGTTCTACTCCATTAGACTCAATATGATGTTTCGGAGTGTTGCATTTCGCTAACCTTCGGCATGTAAATAACTTGTGTTTCGGGCCTGAATGCACTGTTACGGGGTACCGAAGTTGCAAAAATGGTTTTGCAACAAAAGCATCCGTTCTACTCCATTAGACTCAAAATGATGTTTGGGAGTGTTTTGGAGGATTTCGCAAACCTTCGGCATGTAAATAACTTGTGTTTCGGGCCTAATGAGCTGTTACGGGGTACCGAAGTTGCAAAAATGGTTCTGCAACAAAAGCATCTGTTCTACTCCATTAGACTCCAAATGATGTTTGAGAGTCTTTTGGTGGATTTCGCAAACCTTCGGCACGTAATAACTTGTGTTTCGGGCCTAATGCACTGTTACGGGGTACCGAAGTTGCAAAAATGGTTTTGCAACAAAAGCATCTGTTTTACTCCATTAGACTCAAAATGATGTTTGGGAGTCTTTTGGTGGATTTTGCAAACTTTCGGCACGTAATAACTTGTGTTTCGGGCCTAATGCACTGTTACGGGGTACCGAAGTTGCAAAAATGGTTTTGCAACAAAAGCATCTGTTCTACTCCATTAGACTCAATATGATGTTTCGGAGTGTTGCATTTCGCTAACCTTCGGCATGTAAATAACTTGTGTTTCGGGCCTGAATGCACTGTTACGGGGTACCGAAGTTGCAAAAATGGTTCTGCAACAAAAGCATCCGTTCTACACCATTGGACTCAAAATGATGTTTGGGAGTGTTTTGGAGGGTTTCGCAACCCTTCAGCTGTAAATAACTTGTGTTTCGGGTCTAATGCACTGTTACGGGGTACCGAAGTTGCAAAAATGGTTTTGCAACAAAAGCATATGTTCTACTCCAGTAGACTCAAAATGATGTTTGGGAGTGCTTTGGAGCATTTCACTAACCTTCGGCATGTAAATAACTTGTGTTTCGGGCCTGAATGCACTGTTACAGGGTACCGAAGTTGCAAAAATGGTTTTGCAACAAAAGCATCCGTTCTACTCCATTAGACTGAAAATAATGCTTGGGAGTGTTTTGGAGCATTTCGCAAACCTTCGGCCTGTAAATAACTTGTGTTTCAGGGCTGAATGCACAGTTACGGGGTACCGAAGTTGCAAAAATGGTTTTGCAACAAAAGCATATGTTCTACTCCATTAGACTCAAAATGATGTTTCGGAGTGTTTTGGAGGATTTCGCAAACCTTCGGCATGTAAATAACTTGTGTTTCGGCCTTAATGCACTGTTACGGGGTACTGAAGTTGCAAAAATGGTTTTGCAACAAAAGCATCTGTTTTACTCCATTAGACTCAAAATGATGTTTGGGAGTCTTTTGGTGGATTTTGCAAACCTTCGGCACGTAATAACTTGTGTTTCGGGCCTAATGCACTGCTACGGGGTACCGAAGTTGCAAAAATGGTTTTGCAACAAAAGCATCTGTTCTACTCCATTAGACTCAATATGATGTTTCGGAGTGTTGCATTTCGCTAACCTTCGGCATGTAAATAACTTGTGTTTCGGGCCTGAATGCACTGTTACGGGGTACCGAAGTTGCAAAAATAGTTTTGCAACAAAAGCATCTGTTTTACTCCATTAGACTCAAAATGATGTTTGGGAGACTTATGGAGGAATATGCAAACCTTCGGCACGAAAAAACTTGTGTTACGGGCCAAAAGCACTGTTACGGGGTACCGAAGTTGGAAATATGGTTTTGCAACAAAAGCATCTGTTTTACTCCATTAGACTCAAAATGATGTTTGGGAGTCTTTTGGTGGATTTTGCAAACTTTCGGCACGTAATAACTTGTGTTTCGGGCCTAATGCACTGTTACGGGGTACCGAAGTTGCAAAAATGGTTTTGCAACAAAAGCATCTATTCTACTCCATTAGACTCAATATGATGTTTCGGAGTGTTGCATTTCGCTAACCTTCAGCATGTAAATAACTTGTGTTTCGGGCCTGAATGCACTGTTACGGGGTACCGAAGTTGCAAAAATGGTTTTGCAACAAAAGCATCCGTTCTACTCCATTAGACTCAAAATGATGTTTGGGAGTGTTTTGGAGGATTTCGCAAACCTTCGGCATGTAAATAACTTGTGTTTCGGGCCTAATGAGCTGTTACGGGGTACCGAAGTTGCAAAAATGGTTCTGCAACAAAAGCATCTGTTCTACTCCATTAGACTCAAAATTATGTTTGAGAGTCTTTTGGTGGATTTTGCAAACCTTCGGCACGTAATAACTTGTGTTTCGGGCCTAATGCACTGTTACGGGGTACCGAAGTTGCAAAAATGGTTTTGCAACAAAAGCATCTGTTTTACTCCATTAGACTCAAAATGATGTTTGGGAGTCTTTTGGTGGATTTTGCAAACTTTCGGCACGTAATAACTTGTGTTTCGGGCCTAATGCACTGTTACGGGGTACCGAAGTTGCAAAAATGGTTTTGCAACAAAAGCATCTATTCTACTCCATTAGACTCAATATGATGTTTCGGAGTGTTGCATTTCGCTAACCTTCGGCATGTAAATAACTTGTGTTTCGGGCCTGAATGCACTGTTACGGGGTACCGAAGTTGCAAAAATGGTTTTGCAACAAAAGCATCCGTTCTACTCCATTAGACTCAAAATGATGTTTGGGAGTGTTTTGGAGGATTTCGCAAACCTTCGGCATGTAAATAACTTGTGTTTCGGGCCTAATGAGCTGTTACGGGGTACCGAAGTTGCAAAAATGGTTCTGCAACAAAAGCATCTGTTCTACTCCATTAGACTCAAAATTATGTTTGAGAGTCTTTTGGTGGATTTTGCAAACCTTCGGCACGTAATAACTTGTGTTTCGGGCCTAATGCACTGTTACGGGGTACCGAAGTTGCAAAAATGGTTTTGCAACAAAAGCATCTGTTTTACTCCATTAGACTCAAAATGATGTTTGAGAGTCTTTTGGTGGATTTCGCAAACCTTCCGCACGTAATAACTTGTGTTTCTGGCCTAATGCACTGTTACGGGGTACCGAAGTTGCAAAAATGGTTTTGCAACAAAAGCATCTGTTCTACTCCATTAGACTCAATATGATGTTTCGGAGTGTTGCATTTCGCTAACCTTCGGCATGTAAATAACTTGTGTTTCGGGCCTGAATGCACTGTTACGGGGTACCGAAGTTGCAAAAATGGTTTTGCAACAAAAGCATCCGTTCTACACCATTAGACTCAAAATGATGTTTGGGAGTGTTTTGGAGGATTTCGCAAACCTTCGGCATGTAAATAACTTGTGTTTCGGGCCTAATGAGCTGTGACGGGGTACCGAAGTTGCAAAAATGGTTTTGCAACAAAAGCATCTGTTCTACTCCATTAGACTCAAAATGATGTTTGGGAGTCTTTTGGTGGATTTCGCATACCTTCGGCACGTAATAACTTGTGTTTCGGGCCTAATGCACTGTTACGGGGTACCGAATGTGCAAAAATGGTTTTGCAACAAAAGCATCTGTTCTACTCCATTAGACTCAATATGATGTTTCGGAGTGTTGCATTTCGCTAACCTTCGGCATGTAAATAACTTGTGTTTCGGGCCTGAATGCACTGTTACGGGGTACCGAAGTTGCAAAAATGGTTTTGCAACAAAAGCATCCGTTCTACTCCATTAGACTCAAAATGATGTTTGGGAGTGTTTTGGAGGATTTCGCAAACCTTCGGCATGTAAATAACTTGTGTTTCGGGCCTAATGAGCTGTTACGGGGTACCGAAGTTGCAAAAATGGTTCTGCAACAAAAGCATCTGTTCTACTCCATTAGACTCAAAATGATGTTTGAGAGTCTTATGGTGGATTTCGCAAACCTTCGGCACGTAATAACTTGTGTTTCGGGCCTAATGCACTGTTACGGGGTACCGAAGTTGCAAAAATGGTTTTGCAACAAAAGCATCTGTTCTACTCCATTAGACTCAATATGATGTTTCGGAGTGTTGCATTTCGCTAACCTTCGGCATGTAAATAACTTGTGTTTCGGGCCTGAATGCACTGTTACGGGGTACCGAAGTTGCAAAAATGGTTTTGCAACAAAAGCATCCGTTCTACTCCATTAGACTCAAAATGATGTTTGGGAGTGTTTTGGAGGATTTCTCAAACCTTCGGCATGTAAATAACTTGTGTTTCGGGCCTAATGCACTGTTACGGGGTACCGAAGTTGCAAAAATGGTTTTGCAACAAAAGCATCTGTTTTACTCCATTAGACTCAAAATGATGTTTGGGAGTCTTTTGGTGGATTTTGCAAACCTTCGGCACGTAATAACTTGTGTTTCGGGCCTAATGCACTGTTATGGGGTACCGAAGTTGCAAAAATGGTTTTGCAACAAAAGCATCTGTTTTACTCCATTAGACTCAAAATGATGTTTGGGAGTCTTTTGGTGGATTTTGCAAACCTTCGGCACGTAATAACTTGTGTTTCGGGCCTAATGCACTGTTACGGGGTACCGAAGTTGCAAAAATGGTTTTGCAACAAAAGCATCTGTTCTACTCCATTAGACTCAATATGATGTTTCGGAGTGTTGCATTTCGCTAACCTTCGGCATGTAAATAACTTGTGTTTCGGGCCTGAATGCACTGTTACGGGGTACCGAAGTTGCAAAAATGGTTTTGCAACAAAAGCATCCGTTCTACTCCATTAGACTCAAAATGATGTTTGGGAGTGTTTTGGAGGATTTCGCAAACCTTCGGCATGTAAATAACTTGTGTTTCGGGCCTAATGAGCTGTTACGGGGTACCGAAGTTGCAAAAATGGTTCTGCAACAAAAGCATCTGTTCTACTCCATTAGACTCCAAATGATGTTTGAGAGTCTTTTGGTGGATTTCGCAAACCTTCGGCACGTAATAACTTGTGTTTCGGGCCTAATGCACTGTTACGGGGTACCGAAGTTGCAAAAATGGTTTTGCAACAAAAGCATCTGTTTTACTCCATTAGACTCAAAATGATGTTTGGGAGTCTTTTGGTGGATTTTGCAAACTTTCGGCACGTAATAACTTGTGTTTCGGGCCTAATGCACTGTTACGGGGTACCGAAGTTGCAAAAATGGTTTTGCAACAAAAGCATCTGTTCTACTCCATTAGACTCAATATGATGTTTCGGAGTGTTGCATTTCGCTAACCTTCGGCATGTAAATAACTTGTGTTTCGGGCCTGAATGCACTGTTACGGGGTACCGAAGTTGCAAAAATGGTTCTGCAACAAAAGCATCCGTTCTACACCATTGGACTCAAAATGATGTTTGGGAGTGTTTTGGAGGGTTTCGCAACCCTTCAGCTGTAAATAACTTGTGTTTCGGGTCTAATGCACTGTTACGGGGTACCGAAGTTGCAAAAATGGTTTTGCAACAAAAGCATATGTTCTACTCCAGTAGACTCAAAATGATGTTTGGGAGTGCTTTGGAGCATTTCACTAACCTTCGGCATGTAAATAACTTGTGTTTCGGGCCTGAATGCACTGTTACAGGGTACCGAAGTTGCAAAAATGGTTTTGCAACAAAAGCATCCGTTCTACTCCATTAGACTGAAAATAATGCTTGGGAGTGTTTTGGAGCATTTCGCAAACCTTCGGCCTGTAAATAACTTGTGTTTCAGGGCTGAATGCACAGTTACGGGGTACCGAAGTTGCAAAAATGGTTTTGCAACAAAAGCATATGTTCTACTCCATTAGACTCAAAATGATGTTTCGGAGTGTTTTGGAGGATTTCGCAAACCTTCGGCATGTAAATAACTTGTGTTTCGGCCTTAATGCACTGTTACGGGGTACTGAAGTTGCAAAAATGGTTTTGCAACAAAAGCATCTGTTTTACTCCATTAGACTCAAAATGATGTTTGGGAGTCTTTTGGTGGATTTTGCAAACCTTCGGCACGTAATAACTTGTGTTTCGGGCCTAATGCACTGCTACGGGGTACCGAAGTTGCAAAAATGGTTTTGCAACAAAAGCATCTGTTCTACTCCATTAGACTCAATATGATGTTTCGGAGTGTTGCATTTCGCTAACCTTCGGCATGTAAATAACTTGTGTTTCGGGCCTGAATGCACTGTTACGGGGTACCGAAGTTGCAAAAATAGTTTTGCAACAAAAGCATCTGTTTTACTCCATTAGACTCAAAATGATGTTTGGGAGTCTTTTGGTGGATTTCGCAAACCTTCGGCACGTAATAACTTGTGTTTCGGGCCTAATGCACTGTTACGGGGTACCGAAGTTGCAAAAATGGTTTTGCAACAAAAGCATCTGTTTTACTCCATTAGACTCAAAATGATGTTTGGGAGTCTTTTGGTGGATTTTGCAAACTTTCGGCACGTAATAACTTGTGTTTCGGGCCTAATGCACTGTTACGGGGTACCGAAGTTGCAAAAATGGTTTTGCAACAAAAGCATCTATTCTACTCCATTAGACTCAATATGATGTTTCGGAGTGTTGCATTTCGCTAACCTTCGGCATGTAAATAACTTGTGTTTCGGGCCTGAATGCACTGTTACGGGGTACCGAAGTTGCAAAAATGGTTTTGCAACAAAAGCATCCGTTCTACTCCATTAGACTCAAAATGATGTTTGGGAGTGTTTTGGAGGATTTCGCAAACCTTCGGCATGTAAATAACTTGTGTTTCGGGCCTAATGAGCTGTTACGGGGTACCGAAGTTGCAAAAATGGTTCTGCAACAAAAGCATCTGTTCTACTCCATTAGACTCAAAATTATGTTTGAGAGTCTTTTGGTGGATTTTGCAAACCTTCGGCACGTAATAACTTGTGTTTCGGGCCTAATGCACTGTTACGGGGTACCGAAGTTGCAAAAATGGTTTTGCAACAAAAGCATCTGTTTTACTCCATTAGACTCAAAATGATGTTTGGGAGTCTTTTGGTGGATTTTGCAAACTTTCGGCACGTAATAACTGGTGTTTCGGGCCTAATGCACTGTTACGGGGTACCGAAGTTGCAAAAATGGTTTTGCAACAAAAGCATCTATTCTACTCCATTAGACTCAATATGATGTTTCGGAGTGTTGCATTTCGCTAACCTTCGGCATGTAAATAACTTGTGTTTCGGGCCTGAATGCACTGTTACGGGGTACCGAAGTTGCAAAAATGGTTTTGCAACAAAAGCATCCGTTCTACTCCATTAGACTCAAAATGATGTTTGGGAGTGTTTTGGAGGATTTCGCAAACCTTCGGCATGTAAATAACTTGTGTTTCGGGCCTAATGAGCTGTTACGGGGTACCGAAGTTGCAAAAATGGTTCTGCAACAAAAGCATCTGTTCTACTCCATTAGACTCAAAATTATGTTTGAGAGTCTTTTGGTGGATTTTGCAAACCTTCGGCACGTAATAACTTGTGTTTCGGGCCTAATGCACTGTTACGGGGTACCGAAGTTGCAAAAATGGTTTTGCAACAAAAGCATCTGTTTTACTCCATTAGACTCAAAATGATGTTTGAGAGTCTTTTGGTGGATTTCGCAAACCTTCCGCACGTAATAACTTGTGTTTCTGGCCTAATGCACTGTTACGGGGTACCGAAGTTGCAAAAATGGTTTTGCAACAAAAGCATCTGTTCTACTCCATTAGACTCAATATGATGTTTCGGAGTGTTGCATTTCGCTAACCTTCGGCATGTAAATAACTTGTGTTTCGGGCCTGAATGCACTGTTACGGGGTACCGAAGTTGCAAAAATGGTTTTGCAACAAAAGCATCCGTTCTACACCATTAGACTCAAAATGATGTTTGGGAGTGTTTTGGAGGATTTCGCAAACCTTCGGCATGTAAATAACTTGTGTTTCGGGCCTAATGAGCTGTGACGGGGTACCGAAGTTGCAAAAATGGTTTTGCAACAAAAGCATCTGTTCTACTCCATTAGACTCAAAATGATGTTTGGGAGTCTTTTGGTGGATTTCGCATACCTTCGGCACGTAATAACTTGTGTTTCGGGCCTAATGCACTGTTACGGGGTACCGAATGTGCAAAAATGGTTTTGCAACAAAAGCATCTGTTCTACTCCATTAGACTCAATATGATGTTTCGGAGTGTTGCATTTCGCTAACCTTCGGCATGTAAATAACTTGTGTTTCGGGCCTGAATGCACTGTTACGGGGTACCGAAGTTGCAAAAATGGTTTTGCAACAAAAGCATCCGTTCTACTCCATTAGACTCAAAATGATGTTTGGGAGTGTTTTGGAGGATTTCGCAAACCTTCGGCATGTAAATAACTTGTGTTTCGGGCCTAATGAGCTGTTACGGGGTACCGAAGTTGCAAAAATGGTTCTGCAACAAAAGCATCTGTTCTACTCCATTAGACTCAAAATGATGTTTGAGAGTCTTATGGTGGATTTCGCAAACCTTCGGCACGTAATAACTTGTGTTTCGGGCCTAATGCACTGTTACGGGGTACCGAAGTTGCAAAAATGGTTTTGCAACAAAAGCATCTGTTCTACTCCATTAGACTCAATATGATGTTTCGGAGTGTTGCATTTCGCTAACCTTCGGCATGTAAATAACTTGTGTTTCGGACCTGAATGCACTGTTACGGGGTACCGAAGTTGCAAAAATGGTTTTGCAACAAAAGCATCCGTTCTACACCATTAGACTCAAAATGATGTTTGGGAGTGTTTTGGAGGATTTCGCAAACCTTCGGCATGTAAATAACTTGTGTTTCGGGCCTAATGAGCTGTTACGGGGTACCGAAGTTGCAAAAATGGTTTTGCAACAAAAGCATCTGTTCTACTCCATTAGACTCAAAATGATGTTTGGGAGTCTTTTGGTGGATTTCGCATACCTTCGGCAAGTAAATAACTTGTGTTTCGGGCCTAATGCACTGTTACGGGGTACCGAAGTGGCAAAAATAGTTTTGCAACAAAAGCATCTTTTCTACTCCATTAGACTCAAAATGATGTTTGGGAGTCTTTTGGTGGATTTCGCAAACCTTCGGCACGTAATAACTTGTGTTTCGGGCCTAATGCACTGTTACGAGGTACCGAAGTTGCAAAAATGGTTTTGCAACAAAAGCATCTGTTCTACTCCATTAGACTCAATATGATGTTTCGGAGTGTTGCATTTCGCTAACCTTCGGCATGTAAATAACTTGTGTTTCGGGCCTGAATGCACTGTTACGGGGTACCGAAGTTGCAAAAATGGTTTTGCAACAAAAGCATCCGTTCTACTCCATTAGACTCAAAATGATGTTTGGGAGTGTTTTGGAGGATTTCGCAAACCTTCGGCATGTAAATAACTTGTGTTTCGGGCCTAATGAGCTGTTACGGGGTACCGAAGTTGCAAAAATGGTTCTGCAACAAAAGCATCTGTTCTACTCCATTAGACTCAAAATTATGTTTGAGAGTCTTTTGGTGGATTTTGCAAACTTTCGGCACGTAATAACTTGTGTTTCGGGCCTAATGCACTGTTACGGGGTACCGAAGTTGCAAAAATGGTTTTGCAACAAAAGCATCTGTTCTACTCCATTAGACTCAATATGATGTTTCGGAGTGTTGCATTTCGCTAACCTTCGGCATGTAAATAACTTGTGTTTCGGGCCTGAATGCACTGTTACGGGGTACCGAAGTTGCAAAAATGGTTTTGCAACAAAAGCATCCGTTCTACTCCATTAGACTCAAAATGATGTTTGGGAGTGTTTTGGAGGATTTCGCAAACCTTCGGCATGTAAATAACTTGTGTTTCGGGCCTAATGAGCTGTTACGGGGTACCGAAGTTGCAAAAATGGTTCTGCAACAAAAGCATCTGTTCTACTCCATTAGACTCAAAATTATGTTTGAGAGTCTTTTGGTGGATTTTGCAAACCTTCGGCACGTAATAACTTGTGTTTCGGGCCTAATGCACTGTTACGGGGTACCGAAGTTGCAAAAATGGTTTTGCAACAAAAGCATCTGTTTTACTCCATTAGCCTCAAAATGATGTTTGGGAGTCTTTTGGTGGATTTTGCAAACTTTCGGCACGTAATAACTTGTGTTTCGGGCCTAATGCACTGTTACGGGGTACCGAAGTTGCAAAAATGGTTTTGCAACAAAAGCATCTGTTCTACTCCATTAGACTCAATATGATGTTTCGGAGTGTTGCATTTCGCTAACCTTCGGCATGTAAATAACTTGTGTTTCGGGCCTGAATGCACTGTTACGGGGTACCGAAGTTGCAAAAATGGTTTTGCAACAAAAGCATCCGTTCTACTCCATTAGACTCAAAATGATGTTTGGGAGTGTTTTGGAGGATTTCTCAAACCTTCGGCATGTAAATAACTTGTGTTTCGGGCCTAATGAGCTGTTACGGGGTACCGAAGTTGCAAAAATGGTTCTGCAACAAAAGCATCTGTTCTACTCCATTAGACTCAAAATGATGTTTGAGAGTCTTTTGGTGGATTTCGCAAACCTTCTGCACGTAATAACTTGTGTTTCTGGCCTAATGCACTGTTACGGGGTACCGAAGTTGCAAAAATGGTTTTGCAACAAAAGCATCTGTTCTACTCCATTAGACTCAATATGATGTTTCGGAGTGTTGCATTTCGCTAACCTTCGGCATGTAAATAACTTGTGTTTCGGGCCTGAATGCACTGTTACGGGGTACCGAAGTTGCAAAAATGGTTTTGCAACAAAAGCATCCGTTCTACACCATTAGACTCAAAATGATGTTTGGGAGTGTTTTGGAGGATTTCGCAAACCTTCGGCATGTAAATAACTTGTGTTTCGGGCCTAATGAGCTGTTACGGGGTACCGAAGTTGCAAAAATGGTTTTGCAACAAAAGCATCTGTTCTACTCCATTAGACTCAAAATGATGTTTGGGAGTCTTTTGGTGGATTTCGCATACCTTCGGCACGTAATAACTTGTGTTTCGGGCCTAATGCACTGTTACGGGGTACCGAATGTGCAAAAATGGTTTTGCAACAAAAGCATCTGTTCTACTCCATTAGACTCAATATGATGTTTTGGAGTGTTGCATTTCGCTAACCTTCGGCATGTAAATAACTTGTGTTTCGGGCCTGAATGCACTGTTACGGGGTACCGAAGTTGCAAAAATGGTTTTGCAACAAAAGCATCCGTTCTACTCCATTAGACTCAAAATGATGTTTGGGAGTGTTTTGGAGGATTTCGCAAACCTTCGGCATGTAAATAACTTGTGTTTCGGGCCTAATGAGCTGTTACGGGGTACCGAAGTTGCAAAAATGGTTCTGCAACAAAAGCATCTGTTCTACTCCATTAGACTCAAAATTATGTTTGAGAGTCTTTTGGTGGATTTCGCAAACCTTCGGCACGTAATAACTTGTGTTTCGGGCCTAATGCACTGTTACGGGGTACCGAAGTTGCAAAAATGGTTTTGCAACAAAAGCATATGTTCTACTCCATTACACTCAAAATGATGCTTGGGAATGTTTTGGAGCATTTCGCAAACCTTCGGCATGTAAATAAATTGTGTTTCGGGCCTGAATGCACTGTTACGGGGTACCGAAGTTGCAAAAATGGTTTTGCAACAAAAGCATCCGTTCTACTCCATTAGACTCAAAATGATGTTTGGGATTGTTTTGGAGGATTTCGCAAACCTTCGGCAAGTAAATAACTTGTGTTTCGGGCCTAATGCGCTGTTACGGGGTACCGAAGTTGCAAAAATAGTTTTGCAACAAAAGCATCTGTTCTACTCCATTAGACTCAAAATGATGTTTGGGAGTCTTTTGGTGGATTTCGCAAACATTCGGCACGTAATAACTTGTGTTTCGGGCCTAATGCACTGTTACGAGGTACCGAAGTTGCAAAAATGGTTTTGCAACAAAAGCATCTGTTCTACTCCATTAGACTCAATATGATGTTTCGGAGTGTTGCATTTCGCTAACCTTCGGCATGTAAATAACTTGTGTTTCGTTCCTGAATGCACTGTTACGGGGTACCGAAGTTGCAAAAATGGTTCTGCAACAAAAGCATCCGTTCTACTCCATTAGACTCAAAATGATGTTTGGGTGTGTTTTGGAGGATTTCGCAAACCTTCGACATGTAAATAACTTGTGTTTCGGGCCTAATGCACTGTTACGGGGTACCGAAGTGGCAAAAATGGTTTTGCAACAAAAGCATATGTTCTACTCCATTAGACTCAAAATGATGTTTGGGAGTGTTTTGGAGCATTTCGTTAACCTTCGGCATGTAAATAACTTGTGTTTCGGGCCTGAATGCACTGTTACGGGGTACCGAAGTTGCAAAAATGGTTTTGCAACAAAAGCATCCGTTCTACACCATTAGACTCAAAATGATGTTTGGGAGTGTTTTGGAGGATTTCGCAAACCTTCGGCATGTAAATAACTTGTGTTTCGGGCCTAATGAGCTGTTACGGGGTACCGAAGTTGCAAAAATGGTTTTGCAACAAAAGCATCTGTTCTACTCCATTAGACTCAAAATGATGTTTGGGAGTCTTTTGGTGGATTTCGCATACCTTCGGCAAGTAAATAACTTGTGTTTCGGGCCTAATGCACTGTTACGGGGTACCGAAGTGGCAAAAATAGTTTTGCAACAAAAGCATCTTTTCTACTCCATTAGACTCAAAATGATGTTTGGGAGTCTTTTGGTGGATTTCGCAAACCTTCGGCACGTAATAACTTGTGTTTCGGGCCTAATGCACTGTTACGAGGTACCGAAGTTGCAAAAATGGTTTTGCAACAAAATCATCTGTTCTACTCCATTAGACTCAATATGATGTTTCGGAGTGTTGCATTTCGCTAACCTTCGGCATGTAAATAACTTGTGTTTCGGGCCTGAATGCACTGTTACGGGGT
>JAQONI010000071.1:0-93827 GCA_036936925.1 Cenchrus fungigraminus
AATGGTTTCGGAACAAAAGCATCCATTTTACCCCATTAGACCAAAAATGATGTTCGGTAGTGTTTAGGAGCACTTTGCAGACATTCATCATTTAAAAAGATGCAAAACTTCCATTTCGGGACTAAATGCACTATTTCGGGGGTACCGAAATTGCGAAAATGGTTTTGCAACAAAAGCATCCATTCTATTATATTAGACCCAAAATGAAGTTTGGGAGTGTTTAGGAGAACTTTGTAAACAGTCGACACATAAAAGGATGCAAAACTTGTGTTTCAGGCGTGAATGCATTATTTCGGGGTACCTACGTTGCAAAAATTGTTTCCCAACAAAATTATCCTTTCCACTCCATTAGACCCAAAATGAGGTTTAGGAGTGTTTAGGAGCATTTCTCAAACCTTCGACACGTAAAAAGATAAAAACTTGTGTTTCGGGGTCTAAATGCACAATTTTCGGATACCGAAGTGGCGAAAATGGTTTCGGAACAAAAGCATCCATTCTAGCCCATTAGACCCAAAATGATGTTCGGTAGTGTTTAGGAGCACTTTGCAAACATTCATCATTTAAAAAGATGTAAAACTTCCATTTCGGGACTGAATGCACTATTTTGGGGTACCGAAGTTGCGAAAATGATTTTGCAACAAAAGCATCCATTCTATTACATTAGACCCAAAATGAAGTTTCAGAGTGTTTAGGAGAACTTTGCAAACAGTCAACACGTAAAAGGATGCAAAACTTATGATTCAGGTGTGAATGCACTATTTCAGGGTACCGACGTTGCAAAAATTGTTTCGTAACAAAATTATCCTTTCCACTGCATTAGACCCAAAATGATGTTTAGGAGTGGTTAGGAGCATTTCTCAAACCTTCGACACGTAAAAAGATAAAAACTTGTGTTTCGGGGCCTAAATGCACAATTTTGGGATAACGAAGTGGCGAAAATGGTTTCGGAACAAAAGCATCCATTCTACCCCATTAGACCCAAAATGATGTTCGGCAGTGCTTAGGAGCACTTTGCAAACATTCATCATTTAAAAAGATGCAAAACTTCCATTTCGGGACTGAATGCACTATTTCGGGGTACCGAAGTTGCGAAAATGATTTTGGAACAAAAGCATCCATTCTATTACATTAGACCCAAAATGAAGTTTCGGAGTGTTTAGGAGAACTTTGCAAGCAGTCAACACGTAAAAGGATGCAAAACTTATGATTCAGGTGTGAATGCACTATTTCGGGGTATCGACGTTGCAAAAATTGTTTCGCAACAAAATTATCCTTTCCACTGCATTAGACCCAAAATGATGTTTTGGAGTGTTTAGGAGCATTTCTCAAACCTTCGACACGTAAAAAGATAAAAACTTGTGTTTCGGGGCCTAAATGCACAATTTTGGGACACCGAAGTGGCGAAAATGGTTTCGGAACAAAAGCATCCATTTTACCCCATTAGACCAAAAATGATGTTCGGTAGTGTTTAGGAGCACTTTGCAGACATTCATCATTTAAAAAGATGCAAAACTTCCATTTCGGGACTAAATGCACTATTTCGGGGTACCGAAATTGCGAAAATGGTTTTAAAACAAAAGCATCCATTCTATTATATTAGACCCAAAATGAAGTTTGGGAGTGTTTAGGAGAACTTTGTAAACAGTCGACACATAAAAGGATGCAAAACTTGTGTTTCAGGCGTGAATGCATTATTTCGGGGTACCTACGTTGCAAAAATTGTTTCCCAACAAAATTATCCTTTCCACTCCATTAGACCCAAAATGAGGTTTAGGAGTGTTTAGGAGCATTCGTAACCTTCGACACGTAAAAAGATAAAAACTTGTGTTTCGGGGCCTAAATGCACAATTTTGGGATACCGAAGTGGCGAAAATGGTTTCGAAACAAAAGCATCCATTCTACTCCATTAGACCCAAAATGATATTCGGTAGTGTTTAGGAGCACTTTGCAAACATTCATCATTTAAAAAGATGTAAAACTTCCATTTCGGGACTGAATGCACTATTTCGGGGTACCGAAGTTGCGAAAATGATATTGCAACAAAAGCATCCATTCTATTACATTAGACCCAAAATGAAGTTTCAGAGTGTTTAGGAGAACTTTGCAAACAGTCAACACGTAAAAGGATGCAAAACTTATGATTCAGGTGTGAATGCACTATTTCGGGGTACCGACGTAGCAAAAATTGTTTCGCAACAAAATTATCCTTTCCACTGCATTAGACGCAAAATGATGTTTTGGAGTGTTTAGGAGCATTTCTCAAACCTTCGACACATAAAAAGATAAAAACTTGTGTTTCGGGGCCTAAATGCACAATTTTGGGACACCGAAGTGGCGAAAATGGTTTCGGAACAAAAGCATCCATTTTACCCCATTAGACCAAAAATGATGTTCGGTAGTGTTTAGGAGCACTTTGCAGACATTCATCATTTTTCGGGGTACCGAAATTGCGAAAATGGTTTTGCAACAAAAGCATCCATTCTATTACATTAGACCCAAAATGAAGTTTGGGAGTGTTTAGGAGAACTTTGTAAACAGTCGACAGATAAAAGGATGCAAAACCTGTGTTTCAGGCGTGAATGCATTATTTCGGGGTACCTACGTTGCAAAAATTGTTTCCCAACAAAATTATCATTTCCACTCCATTAGACCCAAAATGAGGTTTAGGAGTGTTTAGGAGCATTTCTCAAACCTTCGACACGTAAAATGATAAAAACTTGTGTTTCGGGGCCTAAATGCACAATTTTGGCACACCGAAGTGGCGAAAATGGTTTCGGAACAAAAGCATCCATTTTACCCCATTAGACCAAAAATGATGTTCGGTAGTGTTTAGGAGCACTTTGCAGACATTCATCATTTAAAAAGATGCAAAACTTCCATTTCGGGACTAAATGCACTATTTCGGGGTACCGAAATTGCGAAAATGGTTTTGCAACAAAAGCATCCATTCTATTACATTAGACCCAAAATGAAGTTTGGGAGTGTTTAGGAGAACTTTGTAAACAGTCGACACATAAAAGGATGCAAAACTTGTGTTTCAGGCGTGAATGCATTATTTCGGGGTACCTACGTTGCAAAAATTGTTTCCCAACAAAATTATCCTTTCCACTCCATTAGACCCAAAATGAGGTTTAGGAGTGTTTAGGAGCATTTCTCAAACCTTCGACACGTAAAAAGATAAAAACTTGTGTTTCGGGGCCTAAATGCACAATTTTGGGATACCGAAGTGGCGAAAATGGTTTCGGAACAAAAGCATCCATTCTAGCCCATTAGACCCAAAATGATGTTCGGTAGTGTTTAGGAGCACTTTGCAAACATTCATCATTTAAAAAGATGTAAAACTTCCATTTCGGGACTGAATGCACTATTTTGGGGTACCGAAGTTGCGAAAATGATTTTGCAACAAAAGCATCCATTCTATTACATTAGACCCAAAATGAAGTTTCAGAGTGTTTAGGAGAACTTTGCAAACAGTCAACACGTAAAAGGATGCAAAACTTATGATTCAGGTGTGAATGCACTATTTCGGAGTACCGACGTTGCAAAAATTGTTTCGCAACAAAATTATCCTTTCCACTGCATTAGACCCAAAATGAGGTTTAGGAGTGTTTAGGAGCATTTCTCAAACCTTCGACACGTAAAAAGATAAAAACTTGTGTTTCGGGGCCTAAATGCACAATTTTGGGATACCGAAGTGGCGAAAATGGTTTCGGAACAAAAGCATCCATTCTACCCCATTAGACCCAAAATGATGTTCGGCAGTGTTTAGGAGCACTTTGCAAACATTCATCATTTAAAAAGATGCAAAACTTCCATTTCGGGACTGAATGCACTATTTCGGGGTACCGAAGTTGCGAAAATGATTTCGGAACAAAAGCATCCATTCTATTACATTAGACCCAAAATGAAGTTTCGGAGTGTTCAGGAGAACTTTGCAAACAGTCAACACGTAAAAGGATGCAAAACTTATGATTCAGGTGTGAATGCACTATTTCGGGGTACCGACGTTGCAAAAATTGTTTCGCAACAAAATTATCCTTTCCACTGCATTAGACCCACAATGATGTTTTGGAGTGTTTAGGAGCATTTCTCAAACCTTCGACACGTAAAAAGATAAAAACTTGTGTTTCGGGGCCTAAATGCACAATTTTGGGACACCGAAGTGGCGAAAATGGTTTCGGAACAAAAGCATCCATTCTACCCCATTAGACCAAAAATGATGTTCTGTAGTGTTTAGGAGCACTTTGCAGACATTCATCATTTAAAAAGATGCAAAACTTCCATTTCGGGACTAAATGCACTATTTTGGGGTACCGAAATTGCGAAAATGGTTTTGCAACAAAAGCATCCATTCTATTACATTAGACCCAAAATGAAGTTTGGGAGTGTTTAGGAGAACATTGTAAACAGTCGACACATAAAAGGATGCAAAACTTGTGTTTCAGGCGTGAATGCATTATTTCGGGGTACCTACGTTGCAAAAATTGTTTCCCAACAAAATTATCCTTTCCACTCCATTAGACCCAAAATAAGGTTTAGGAGTGTTTAGGAGCATTTCTCAAACCTTCGACACGTAAAAAGATAAAAACTTGTGTTTCGGGGCCTAAATGCACAATTTTGGGATTCCGAAGTGGCGAAAATGGTTTCGTAACAAAAGCATCCATTCTACTCCATTAGACCCAAAATGATGTTCGGTAGTGCTTAGGACCACTTTGCAAACATTCATCATTTAAAAAGATGCAAAACTTCCATTTCGGGGCTGAATGCAATATTTCGGGGTACCGAAGTTGCGAAAATGGTTTTGCAACAAAAGCATCCATTCTATTGCATTAGACCCAAAATGAAGTTTGGGAGTGTTTAGGAGAACTTTCCAAACAGTCGACACGTAAAAAGATGCAAAACTTGTGTTTCAGGCGTGAATGCATTATTTCGGGTTACCTACGTTGCAAAAATTGTTTCCCAACAAAATTATCCTTTCCACTGCATTAGACCCAAAATGAGGTTTAGGAGTGTTTAGGAGCATTTCTCAATCCTTCGACACGTTGCAAAATTACCGAAGTTGCGAAAATGATTTTGCAACAAAAGCATCCATCCTATTACATTAGACCCAAATTGAAGTTTGGGAGTGTTTAGGAGAACTTTCCAAACAGTCGACACGTAAAAAGATGCAAAACTTGTGTTTCAGGCGTGAATGCATTATTTCGGGGTACCTACGTTGCAAAAATTGTTTCCCAACAAAATTATCCTTTCCACTGCATTAGACCCAAAATGAGGTTTAGGAGTGTTTAGGAGCATTTCTCAAACCTTCGACACGTAAAAAGATAAAAATTTGTGTTTCGGGGCCTAAATGCACAATTTTGGGATACCGAAGTGGCGAAAATGGTTTCGGAACAAAAGCATCCATTCTACCCCATTAGACCCAAAATGATGTTCGGCAGTGTTTAGGAGCACTTTGCAAACATTCATCATTTAAAAAGATGCAAAACTTCCATTTCGGGACTGAATGCACTATTTCGGGGTACCGAAGTTGCGAAAATGATTTCGGAACAAAAGCATCCATTCTATTACATTAGACCCAAAATGAAGTTTCGGAGTGTTCAGGAGAACTTTGCAAACAGTCAACACGTAAAAGGATGCAAAACTTATGATTCAGGTATGAATGCACTATTTCGGGGTACCGACGTTGCAAAAATTATTTCGGAACAAAATTACCCTTTCCACTGCATCAGACCCAAAATGATGTTTTGGAGTGTTTAGGAGCATTTCTCAAACCTTCGACACGTAAAAAGATAAAAACTTGTGTTTCGGGGCCTAAATGCACAATTTTGGGACACCGAAGTGGCGAAAATGGTTTCGGAACAAAAGCATCCATTTTACTCCATTAGACCAAAAATGATGTTCGGTAGTGTTTAGGAGCACTTTGCAGACATTCATCATTTAAAAAGATGCAAAACTTCCATTTCGGGACTAAATGCACTATTTCGGGGTACCGAAATTGCGAAAATGGTTTTGCAACAAAACCATCCATTCTATTACATTAGACCCAAAATGAAGTTTGGGAGTGTTTAGGAGAACTTTGTAAACAGTCGACACATAAAAGGATGCAAAACTTGTGTTTCAGGCGTGAATGCATTATTTCGGGGTACCTACGTTGCAAAAATTGTTTCACAACAAAATTATCCTTTCCACTCCATTAGACCCAAAATGAGGTTTAGGAGTGTTTAGGAGCATTTCTCAAACCTTCGACACGTAAAAAGATGAAAACTTGTGTTTCGGGGCCTAAATGCACAATTTTGGGATACCGAAGTGGCGAAAATGGTTTCGTACCAAAAGCATCCATTCTACTCCATTAGACCCAAAATGATGTTCGGTAGTGCTTAGGACCACTTTGCAAACATTCATCATTTAAAAAGATGCAAAACTTCCATTTCGGGGCTGAATGCAATATTTCGTGGTACCGAAGTTGCGAAAATAGTTTTGCAACAAAAGCATCCATTCTATTACATTAGACCCAAAATGAAGTTTGGGAGTGTTTAGGAGAACTTTCCAAACAGTCGACACGTAAAAATATGCAAAACTTGTGTTTCAGGCGTGAATGCATTATTTCGGGGTACCTACGTTGCAAAAATTGTTTCGCAACAAAATTATCCTTTCCACTGCATTAGACCCAAAATGAGGTTTAGGAGTGTTTAGGAGCATTTCTCAAACCTTCGACACGTAAAAAGATAAAAACTTGTGTTTCGGGGCCTAAATGCACAATTTTGGGATACCGAAGTAGTGAAAATGGTTTCGGAACAAAAGCATCCATTCTACCGCATTAGATCCAAAATGATGTTCGGCAGTGTTTAGGAGCACTTTGCAAACATTCATCATTTAAAAAGATGCAAAACTTCCATTTCGGGACTGAATGCACTATTTCGGGGTACCGAAGTTGCGAAAATGATTTTGCAACAAAAGCATCCATTCTATTACATTAGACCCAAAATGAAGTTTGGGAGTGTTTAGGAGAACTTTCCAAACAGTCGACACGTAAAAAGATGCAAAACTTGTGTTTCAGGCGTGAATGCATTATTTTGGGGTACCTACGTTGCAAAAATTGTTTCCCAACAAAATTATCCTTTCCACTGCATTAGACCCAAAATGAGGTTTAGGAGTGTTTAGGAGCATTTCTCAAACCTTCGACACGTAAAAAGATAAAAATTTATGTTTCGCGGCCTAAATGCACAATTTTGGGATACCGAAGTGGCGAAAATGGTTTCGGAACAAAAGCATCCATTCTACCCCATTAGACCCAAAATGATGTTCGGCAGTGTTTAGGAGCACTTTGCAAACATTCATCATTTAAAAAGATGCAAAACTTCCATTTCGGGACTGAATGCACTATTTCGGGGTACTGAAGTTGCGAAAATGATTTTGGAACAAAAGCATCCATTCTATTACATTAGACCCAAAATGAAGTTTTGGAGTGTTTAGGAGAACTTTGCAAACAGTCAACACGTAAAAGGATGCAAAACTTATGATTCAGGTGTGAATGCACTATTTCGGGGTACCGACGTTGCAAAAATTGTTTCGCAACAAAATTATCCTTTCCACTGCATTAGACCCAAAATGATGTTTTGGAGTGTTTAGGAGCATTTCTCAAACCTTCGACACGTAAAAAGATAAAAACTTGTGTTTCGGGGCCTAAATGCACAATTTTGGGACACCGAAGTGGCGAAAATGGTTTCGAAGCAAAAGCATCCATTTTACCCCATTAGACCAAAAATGATGTTCGGTAGTGTTTAGGAGCACTTTGCAGACATTCATCATTTAAAAAGATGCAAAACTTCCATTTCGGGACTAAATGCACTATTTCGGGGTACCGAAATTGCGAAAATGGTTTTGCAACAAAAGCATCCATTCTATTACATTAGACCCAAAATGAAGTTTAGGAGTGTTTAGGAGAACTTTGTAAACAGTCGACACATAAAAGGATGCAAAACTTGTGTTTCAGGCGTGAATGCATTATTTCGGGGTACCTACGTTGCAAAAATTGTTTCCCAACAAAATTATCCTTTCCACTCCATTAGACCCAAAATGAGGTTTAGGAGTGTTTAGGTGCATTTCTCAAACCTTCGACACGTAAAAAGATAAAAACTTGTGTTTCGGGGCCTAAATGCACAATTTTGGGATACCGAAGTGGCGAAAATGGTTTCGGAACAAAAGCATCCATTCTACCCCATTAGACCCAAAATGATGTTCGGTAGTGTTTAGGAGCACTTTGCAAACATTCATCATTTAAAAAGATGCAAAACTTCCATTTCGGGACTGAATGCACTATTTCGGGGTACCGAAGTTGCGAAAATGATTTTGCAACAAAAGCATCCATTCTATTACATTAGACCCAAAATGAAGTTTCAGAGTGTTTAGGAGAACTTTGCGAACAGTCAACACGTAAAAGGATGCAAAACTTATGATTCAGGTGTGAATGCACTATTTCGGGGTACCGACGTTGCAAAAATTGTTTCGCAACAAAATTATCCTTTCCACTGCATTAGACCCAAAATAATGTTTAGGAGTGTTTAGGAGCATTTCTCAAACCTTCGACACGTAAAAAGATAAAAATTTGTGTTTCGGGGCCTAAATGCACAATTTTGGGACACCGAAGTGGCGAAAATGGTTTCGGAACAAAAGCATCCATTTTACCCCATTAGACTAAAAATGATGTTCGGTAGTGTTTAGGACCACTTTGCAAACATTCATCATTTAAAAAGATGCAAAACTTCCATTTCGGGACTAAATGCACTATTTCGGGGTACCGAAATTGCGAAAATGGTTTTGCAACAAAAGCATCCATTCTATTACATTAGACCCAAAATGAAGTTTAGGAGTGTTTAGGAGAACTTTGTAAACAGTCGACACATAAAAGGATGCAAAACTTGTGTTTCAGGCGTGAATGCATTATTTCGGGGTACCTACGTTGCAAAAATTGTTTCCCAACAAAATTATCCTTTCCACTCCATTAGACCCAAAATGAGGTTTAGGAGTGTTTAGGAGCATTTCTCAAACCTTCGACACGTAAAAAGATAAAAACTTGTGTTTCGGGGCCTAAATGCACAATTTTGGGATACCGAAGTGGCGAAAATGGTTTCGGAACAAAAGCATCCATTCTACCCCATTAGACCCAAAATGATGTTCGGTAGTGTTTAGGAGCACTTTGCAAACATTCATCATTTAAAAAGATGCAAAACTTCCATTTCGGGACTGAATGCACTATTTCGGGGTACCGAAGTTGCGAAAATGATTTTGCAACAAAAGCATCCATTCTATTACATTAGACCCAAAATGAAGTTTCAGAGTGTTTAGGAGAACTTTGCGAACAGTCAACACGTAAAAGGATGCAAAACTTATGATTCAGGTGTGAATGCACTATTTCGGTGTACCGACGTTGCAAAAATTGTTTCGCAACAAAATTATCCTTTCCACTGCATTAGACCCAAAATAATGTTTAGGAGTGTTTAGGAGCATTTCTCAAACCTTCGACACGTAAAAAGATAAAAATTTGTGTTTCGGGGCCTAAATGCACAATTTTGGGACACCGAAGTGGCGAAAATGGTTTCGGAACAAAAGCATCCATTTTACCCCATTAGACTAAAAATGATGTTCGGTAGTGTTTAGGACCACTTTGCAAACATTCATCATTTAAAAAGATGCAAAACTTCCATTTCGGGACTAAATGCACTATTTCGGGGTACCGAAATTGCGAAAATGGTTTTGCAACAAAAGCATCCATTCTATTACATTAGACCCAAAATGAAGTTTAGGAGTGTTTAGGAGAACTTTGTAAACAGTCGACACATAAAAGGATGCAAAACTTGTGTTTCAGGCGTGAATGCATTATTTCGGGGTACCTACGTTGCAAAAATTGTTTCCCAACAAAATTATCCTTTCCACTCCATTAGACCCAAAATGAGGTTTAGGAGTGTTTAGGAGCATTTCTCAAATCTTCGACACGTAAAAAGATAAAAACTTGTGTTTCGGGGCCTAAATGCACAATTTTGGGATACCGAAGTGGCGAAAATGGTTTCGGAACAAAAGCATCCATTTTACCCCATTAGACCCAAAATGATGTTCGGTAGTGTTTAGGAGCACTTTGCAAACATTCATCATTTAAAAAGATGCAAAACTTCCATTTCGGGACTGAATGCACTATTTTGGGGTACCGAAGTTGCGAAAATGATTTTGCAACAAAAGCATCCATTCTATTACATTAGACCCAAAATGAAGTTTCAGAGTGTTTAGGAGAACTTTGCGAACAGTCAACACGTAAAAGGATGCAAAACTTATGATTCAGGTGTGAATGCACTATTTCGGGGTACCGACGTTGCAAAAATTGTTTCGCAACAAAATTATCCTTTCCACTGCATTAGACCCAAAATAATGTTTAGGAGTCTTTAGGAGCATTTCTCAAACCTTCGACACGTAAAAAGATAAAAATTTGTGTTTCGGGGCCTAAATGCACAATTTTGGGAGACCGAAGTGGCGAAAATGGTTTCGGAACAAAAGCATCCATTTTACCCCATTAGACTAAAAATGATGTTCGGTAGTGTTTAGGACCACTTTGCAAACATTCATCATTTAAAAAGATGCAAAACTTCCATTTCGGGACTAAATGCACTATTTCGGGGTACCGAAATTGCGAAAATGGTTTTGCAACAAAAGCATCCATTCTATTACATTAGACCCAAAATGAAGTTTAGGAGTGTTTAGGAGAACTTTGTAAACAGTCGACACATAAAAGGATGCAAAACTTGTGTTTCAGGCGTGAATGCATTATTTCGGGGTACCTACGTTGCAAAAATTGTTTCCCAACAAAATTATCCTTTCCACTCCATTAGACCCAAAATGAGGTTTAGGAGTGTTTAGGAGCATTTCTCAAACCTTCGACACGTAAAAAGATAAAAACTTGTGTTTCGGGGCCTAAATGCACAATTTTGGGATACCGAAGTGGCGAAAATGGTTTCGGAACAAAAGCATCCATTCTACCCCATTAGACCCAAAATGATGTTCGGTAGTGTTTAGGAGCACTTTGCAAACATTCATCATTTAAAAAGATGCAAAACTTCCATTTCGGGACTGAATGCACTATTTCGGGGTACCGAAGTTGCGAAAATGATTTTGCAACAAAAGCATCCATTCTATTACATTAGACCCAAAATTAAGTTTCAGAGTGTTTAGGAGAACTTTGCGAACAGTCAACACGTAAAAGGATGCAAAACTTATGATTCAGGTGTGAATGCACTATTTCGGGGTACCGACGTTGCAAAAATTGTTTCGCAACAAAATTATCCTTTCCACTGCATTAGACCCAAAATAATGTTTAGGAGTGTTTAGGAGCATTTCTCAAACCTTCGACACGTAAAAAGATAAAAATTTGTGTTTCGGGGCCTAAATGCACAATTTTGGGACACCGAAGTGGCGAAAATGGTTTCGGAATAAAAGCATCCATTTTACCCCATTTGACTAAAAATGATGTTCGGTAGTGTTTAGGACCACTTTGCAAACATTCATCATTTAAAAAGATGCAAAACTTCCATTTCGAGACTAAATGCACTATTTTGCGGTACCGAAATTGCGAAAATGGTTTTGCAACAAAAGCATCCATTCTATTACATTAGACCCAAAATGAAGTTTGGGAGTGTTTAGGAGAACTTTGTAAACAGTCGACACATAAAAGGATGCAAAACTTGTGGTTCAGGCGTGAATGCATTATTTCGGGGTACCTACGTTGCAAAAATTGTTTCGCTACAAAATTATCCTTTCCACTGCATTAGACCCAAAATGAGGTTTAGTAGTGTTTAGGAGCATTTCTCAAACCTTCGACACGTAAAAAGATTAAAACTTGTATTTCGGGGCCTAAATGCACAATTTTGGGATACCGAAGTGGCGAAAATGGTTTCGGAACAAAAGCATCCATTCTACCCCATTAGACCCAAAATGATGTTCGGCAGTGTTTAGGAGCACTTTGCAAACATTCATCATTTAAAAAGATGCAAAACTTCCATTTCGGGACTGAATGCACTATTTCGGGGTACCGAAGTTGCGAAAATGATTTTGGAACAAAAGCATCCATTCTATTACATTAGACCCAAAATGAAGTTTCGGAGTGTTTAGGAGAACTTTGCAAACAGTCAACACGTAAAAGGATGCAAAACTTATGATTCAGGTGTGAATGCACTATTTCGGGGTACCGACGTTGCAAAAATTGTTTCGCAACAAAATTATCCTTTCCACTGCATTAGACCCAAAATGATGTTTTGGAGTGTTTAGGAGCATTTCTCAAACCTTCGACACGTAAAAAGATAAAAACTTGTGTTTCGGAACCTAAATGCACAATTTTGGGACACCGAAGTGGCGAAAATTGTTTCGAAGCAAAAGCATCCATTTTACCCCATTAGACCAAAAATGATGTTCGGTAGTGTTTAGGAGCACTTTGCAGACATTCATCATTTAAAAAGATGCAAAACTTCCATTTAGGGACTAAATGCACTATTTCGGGGTACCGAAATTGCGAAAATGGTTTTGCAACAAAAGCATCCATTTTATTACATTAGACCCAAAATGAAGTTTGGGAGTGTTTAGGAGAACTTTGTAAACAGTCGACACATAAAAGGATGCAAATCTTGTGTTTCAGGCGTGAATGCATTATTTCGGGGTACCTACGTTGCAAAATTTGTTTCCCAACAAAATTATCCTTTCCACTCCATTAGACCCAAAATGAGGTTTAGGAGTGTTTAGGAGCATTTCTCAAACCTTCGACACGTAAAAAGATAAAAACTTGTGTTTCGGGGCCTAAATGCACAATTTTGGGATACCGAAGTGGCGAAAATGGTTTCGGAACAAAAGCATCCATTCTACCCCATTAGACCCAAAATGATGTTCGGTAGTGTTTAGGAGCACTTTGCAAACATTCATCATTTAAAAAGATGCAAAACTTCCATTTCGGGACTGAATGCACTATTTCGCGGTACCGAAGTTGCGAAAATGATTTTGCAACAAAAGCATCCATTCTATTACATTAGACCCAAAATGAAGTTTCAGAGTGTTTAGGAGAACTTTGCGAACAGTCAACACGTAAAAGGATGCAAAACTTATGATTCAGGTGTGAATGCACTATTTCGGGGTACCGACGTTGCAAAAATTGTTTCGCAACAAAATTATCCTTTCCACTGCATTAGACCCAAAATGATGTTTTGGAGTGTTTAGGAGCATTTCTCAAACCTTCGACACGTAAAAAGATAAAAACTTGTGTTTCGGGGCCTAAATGCACAATTTTGGGACACCGAAGTGGCGAAAATGGTTTCGGAACAAAAGCATCCATTTTACCCCATTAGACCAAAAATGATGTTCGGTAGTGTTTAGGACCACTTTGCAAACATTCATCATTTAAAAAGATGCAAAACTTCCATTTCGGGACTGAATGCACTATTTTGGATTACCGAAGTTGCGAAAATGGTTTTGCAACAAAAGCATCCATTCTATTACATTAGACCCAAAATGATGTTTAGGAGTGTTTAGGAGCATTTCTCAAACCTTCGAGACGTAAAAAGATAAAAACTTGTGTTTCGGGGCCAAAATGCACAATTTTGGGATACCGAAGTTGCGAAAATGGTTTCGGAACAAAAGCATCCATTCTACCCCATTAGACCCAAAATGATGTTTGGTAGTGTTTAGGAGCACTTGGCAAACAATCATCATTTAAAAAGATGCAAAACTTCCATTTCGGGACTGAATGCACTATTTCGGGGTACCGAAATTGCGAAAATGGTTTTGCAACAAAAGCATCCATTCTATTACATTAGACCCAAAATGAAGTTTCGGAGTGTTTACGAGAACTTTGCAAAAAGTCAACACGTAAAAGGATGCAAAACTTATGATTCAGGCGTGAATGCACTATTTCGGGGTACCGACGTTTCAAAAATTATTTCTCAACAAAATTATCCTTTCCACTCCATTAGACCCAAAATGAGGATTAGCAGTGTTTAGGAGCATTTCTCAAACCTACGACACGTAAAAAGATAAAAACTTGTGTTTCAAGGCATAAATGCACAATTTTGGGACACCGAAGTGGCGAAAATGGTTTCGGAACAAAAGCATCCATTTTACCCCATTAGACCCAAAATGATGTTCGGTTGTGTTTAGGAGCACTTTGCAAACATTCATCATTTAAAATTATGCAAAACTTCCGTTTCGGGACTGAATGCACTATTTCGGGGTACCGAAATTGCGAAAATGGTTTTGCAACAAAAGCATCCATTCTATTACATTAGACCCAAAATAAAGTTTCGGAGTGTTTAGGAGAACGTTGCAAACAGTCGACACGTAAAAGGATGCAAAACTTGTGTTTCAGGCGTGAATGCACTATTTCGGGGTACCGACGTTACAAAAATTATTTCGCAACAAATTATCCTTTCCACTCCATTAGACCCAAAATGAGGTTTCGGAGTGTTTAGGAGCATTTCTCAAACCTTCGACACGTAAAAAGATAAAAACTTGTGTTTCGGGGCCTAAATGCACTATTTCGGGGTACCGAAGTAGCGAAAATGGTTTTGCAACAAAAGCATCCATTCTATTACATTAGACCCAAAATGAAGTTTGGGAGTGTTTAGGAGAACTCTGCAAACAGTCGACACGTAAAAAGATGCAAAACATGTGTTTCAGGTGTGAATGCACTATTTCAGGATACCTACGTTGCAAAAATTGTTTCGCAGCAAAATTATCCTTTCCACTGCATTAGACCCAAAATGAAGTTTAGGAGTGTTTTGGAGCATTTCTCAAACCTTCGACACGTAAAAAGATAAAAACTTGTGTTTCGGGGCCTAAATGCACAATTTTGGGAAACCGAAGTCGCGAAAATGGTTTCGGAACAAAAGCATCCATTCTACCCCATTAGACCCAAAATGATGTTCGGTAGTGTTTAGGAGCACTTTGCAAACATTCATCATTTAAAAAGATGCAAAACTTCCATTTCGGGACTAAATGCACTTTTTCGGGGTACCGAAATTGCGAAAATGGTATTGCAACAAAAGCATCCATTCTATTACATTAGACCCAAAATGAAGTTTGGGAGTGTTTAGGAGAACTCTGCAAACAGTCGACACGTAAAAGGATGCAAAACTTGTGTTTCAGGCGTGAATGCACTATTTTGGGGTACCGACGTTGCAAAAATTATTTCGCAACAAAATTATCCTTTCCACTCCATTAGACCCAAAATGAGGTTTAGGAGTCTTTAGAAGCATTTCCCAAACCTTTGACACGTAAAAAGATAAAAACTTGTGTTTTGGGGCCTAAATGCACAATTTTCGGACACCGAAGTGGCGAAAATGGTTTCGGAACAAAAGCATCCACTTTACCCCATAAGACCCAAAATGATGTTCGGTAGTGTTTAGGAGCACTTTGCAAACATTCATCATTTAAAAAGAAGCAAAACTTCCATTTCGGGACTAAATGCACTATTTCGGGGTACCGAAATTGCGAAAATGGTTTTGCAACAAAAGCATCCATTCTATTACATTAGACCCAAAATGAAGTTTGGTAGTGTTTTGGAGAACTTTGCAAACAATCGACACGTAAAAGGATGCAAAACTTGTGTTTCAGGCGTGAATGCACTATTTCGGGGTACCTACGTTGCAATAATTATTTCGAAACAAATTATCCTTTCCACTCCATTAGACCCAAAATGAGGTTTAGGAGTGTTTAGGAGCATTTCTCAAACCTTCGACACGTAAAAAGATAAAAACTTGTGTTTCGGGGCCTAAATGCACAATTTTGGGATACCGAAGTGGCAAAAATGGTTTCGTAACAAAAGCATTCATTCTACTCCATTAGACCCAAAATGATGTTCGGTAGTGTTTAGGAGCACTTTGCAAACATTCATCATTTAAAAAGATGCAAAACTTCCATTTCGGGACTGAATGCACTATTTCGGGGTACTGAAGTTGCGAAAATGATTTTGCAACAAAAGCATCCATTCTATTACATTAGACCCAAAATGAAGTTTCAGTGTGTTTAGGAGAACTTTGCAAACAGTCAACACGTAAAAGGATGCAAAACTTATGATTCAGGTGTGAATGCACTATTTCGGGGTACCGACGTTGCAAAAATTGTTTCGCAACAAAATTATCCTTTCCACTGCATTAGACCCAAAATGATGTTTAGGAGTGTTTAGGAGCATTTCTCAAACCTTCGACACGTAAAAAGATAAAAACTTGTGTTTCGGGGCCCAAATGCACAATTTTGGGACACCGAAGTGGCGAAAATGGTTTTGGAACAAAAGCATCCATTTTACCCCATTAGACCAAAAATGATGTTCGGTAGTGTTTAGGAGCACTTTGCAAACATTCATCATTTAAAAAGATGCAAAACTTCCATTTCGGGACTGAATGCACTATTTCGGGGTACCGAAGTTGCGAAAATGGTTTTTGCAACAAAAGCATCCATTCTATTACATTAGACCCAAAATGATGTTTAGGAGTGTTTAGGAGCATTTCTCAAACCTTCGACACGTAAAAAGATAAAAACTTGTGTTTCGGGGCCTAAATGCACTATTTCGGGGTACCGAAATTGCGAAAATGGTTTTGCAACAAAAGCATCCATTCTATTACATTAGACCCAAAATGAAGTTTGGGAGTGTTTAGGAGAACTTTGCAAACAGTCGACACGTAAAAGGATGCAAAACCTGTGTTTCAGGCGTGAGTGCACTATTTCGGGGTACCTACGTTGCAAAATTGTTTCGCACCAAATTATCCTTTCCACTCCATTAGACCCAAAATGAAGTTTGGTAGTGTTTTGGAGAACTTTGCAAACAATCGACACGTAAAAGGATGCAAAACTTGTGTTTCAAGCGTGATTGCACTATTTCGGGGTACCTACGTTGCAATAATTATTTCGAAACAAATTATCCTTTCCACTCCATTAGACCCAAAATGAGGTTTAGGAGTGTTTAGGAGCATTTCTCAAACCTTCGACACGTAAAAAGATAAAAACTTGTGTTTCGGGGCCTAAATGCACAATTTTGGGATACCGAAGTGGCAAAAATGGTTTCGTAACAAAAGCATTCATTCTACTCCATTAGACCCAAAATGATGTTCGGTAGTGTTTAGGAGCACTTTGCAAACATTCATCATTTAAAAAGATGCAAAACTTCCATTTCGGGACTGAATGCACTATTTCGGGGTACCGAAGTTGCGAAAATGATTTTGCAACAAAAGCATCCATTCTATTACATTAGACCCAAAATGAAGTTTCAGTGTGTTTAGGAGAACTTTGCAAACAGTCAACACGTAAAAGGATGCAAAACTTATGATTCAGGTGTGAATGCACTATTTCGGGGTACCGACGTTGCAAAAATTGTTTCGCAACAAAATTATCCTTTCCACTGCATTAGACCCAAAATGATGTTTAGGAGTGTTTAGGAGCATTTCTAAAACCTTCGACACGTAAAAAGATAAAAACTTGTGTTTCGGGGCCCAAATGCACAATTTTGGGACACCGAAGTGGCGAAAATGGTTTTGGAACAAAAGCATCCATTTTACCCCATTAGACCAAAAATGATGTTCGGTAGTGTTTAGGAGCACTTTGCAAACATTCATCATTTAAAAAGATGCAAAACTTCCATTTCGGGACTGAATGCACTATTTCGGGGTACCGAAGTTGCGAAAATGGTTTTGCAACAAAAGCATCCATTCTATTACATTAGACCCAAAATGATGTTTAGGAGTGTTTAGGAGCATTTCTCAAACCTTCGACACGTAAAAAGATAAAAACTTGTGTTTCGGGGCCTAAATGCACTATTTCGGGGTACCGAAATTGCGAAAATGGTTTTGCAACAAAAGCATCCATTCTATTACATTAGACCCAAAATGAAGTTTGGGAGTGTTTAGGAGAACTTTCAAAGCAGTCGACACGTAAAAAGATGCAAAACTTGTGTTTCAGGCGTGAATGCATTATTTCGGGGTACCTACGTTGCAAAAATTGTTTCCCAACAAAATTATCCTTTCCACTCCATTAGACCCAAAATGAGGATTAGGAGTGTTTAGGAGCATTTCTCAAACCTACGACACGTAAAAAGATAAAAACTTGTGTTTCGGGGCATAAATGCACAATTTTGGGACACCAAAGTGGCGAAAATGGTTTCGGAACAAAAGCATCCATTTTACCCCATTAGACCCAAAATGATGTTCGGTAGTGTTTAGGAGCACTTTGCAAACATTCATCATTTAAAAAGATGCAAAACTTCCATTTCGGGACTGAATGCACTATTTCGGGGTACCGAAATTGCGAAAATGGTTTTTCAACAAAAGCATCCATTCTATTACATGAGACCCAAAATAAAGTTTGGGAGTGTTTAGGAGAACTTTGCAAACAGTCGACACGTAAAAGGATGCAAAACTTGTGTTTCAGGCGTGAATGCACTATTTCGGGGTACCTACGTTGCAAAAATTGTTTCCCAACAAAATTATCCTTTCCACTCCATTAGACCCAAAATGAGGTTTAGGAGTGTTTAGGAGCATTTCTCAAACCTTCGACACGTAAAAAGAAAAAAACTTGTGTTTCGGGGCCTAAATGCACAATTTTGGGATACCGAAGTGGCGAAAATTGTTTCGGAACAAAAGCATCCGTTCTACCCCATTAGACCCAAAATGATGTTCGGCAGTGTTTAGGAGCACTTTGCAAACATTCATCATTTAAAAAGATGCAAAACTTCCATTTTGGGACTGAATGCACAATTTCGGGGTACCGAAGTTGCGAAAATGATTTTGGAACAAAAGCATCCATTCTATTGCATTAGACCCAAAATGAAGTTTCGGAGTGTTTAGGAGAACTTTGCAAACAGTCAACACGTAAAAGGATGCAAAACTTATGATTCAGGTGTGAATGCACTATTTCGGGGTACCGACGTTGCAAAAATTGTTTCGCAACAAAATTATCCTTTCCACTGCATTAGACCCAAAATGATGTTTTGGAGTGTTTAGGAGCATTTCTCAAACCTTCGACACGTAAAAAGATAAAAACTTCTGTTTCGGGGCCTAAATGCACAATTTTGGGACACCGAAGTGGCGAAAATGGTTTCGGAACAAAAGCATCCATTCTACCCCATTAGACCCAAAATGATGTTTGGCAGTGTTTAGGAGCACTTTGCAGACATTCATCATTTAAAAAGATGCAAAACTTCCATTTCGGGACTGAATGCACTATTTCGGGGTACCGAAATTGCGAAAATGGTATTGCAACAAAAGCATCCATTCTATTACATTAGACCCAAAATGAAGTTTCGGAGTGTTTAGGAGAACTTTGTAAACAGTCAACACGTAAAAGGATGCAAAACTTGTGTTTCAGGCGTGAATGCACTATTTCAAGGTACCGACGTTGCAAAAATTGTTTCGCAACAAAATTATCCTTTCCACTCCATTAGACCCAAAATGAGGATTAGGAGTGTTTAGGAGCATTTCTCAAACCTACAACACGTAAAAAGAGAAAAACTTGTGTTTCGGGGAATAAATGCACAATTTTGGGACACCGAAGTGGCGAAAATGGTTTCGGAACAAAACATCCATTTTACCCCATTAGACCAAAAATGATGTTCGGTAGTGTTTAGGAGCACTTTGCAAACATTCATCATTTAAAAAGATGCAAAACTTCCATTTCGGGACTGAATGCACTATTTCGGGGTACCGAAATTGCGAAAATGGTATTGCAACAAAAGCATCCATTCTATTACATTAGACCCAAAATGAAGTTTCGGAGTGTTTAGGAGAACTTTGTAAACAGTCAACACGTAAAAGGATGCAAAACTTGTGTTTCAGGCGTGAATGCACTATTTCAAGGTACCGACGTTGCAAAAATTGTTTCGCAACAAAATTATCCTTTCCACTCCATTAGACCCAAAATGAGGATTAGGAGTGTTTAGGAGCATTTCTCAAACCTACAACACGTAAAAAGAGAAAAACTTGTGTTTCGGGGAATAAATGCACAATTTTGGGACACCGAAGTGGCGAAAATGGTTTCGGAACAAAACATCCATTTTACCCCATTAGACCAAAAATGATGTTCGGTAGTGTTTAGGAGCACTTTGCAAACATTCATCATTTAAAAAGATGCAAAACTTCCATTTCGGGACTGAATGCACTATTTCGGGGTACCGAAGTTGCGAAAATGGTTTTGCAACAAAACCATCCATTCTATTACATTAGACCCAAAATGATGTTTAGGAGTGTTTAGGAGCATTTCTCAAACCTTCGACACGTAAAAAGATAAAAACTTGTGTTTCGGGGCCTAAATGCACTATTTCGGGGTACCGAAATTGCGAAAATGGTTTTGCAACAAAAGCATCCATTCTATTACATTAGACCCAAAATGAAGTTTGGGACTGTTTAGGAGAACTTTGCAAACAGTCGACACGTAAAAGGATGCAAAACATGTGTTTCAGGCGTGAATGCACTATTTCGGGGTACCTACGTTGCAAAATTGTTTCGCAACAAATTATCCTTTCCACTCCATTAGACCCAAAATGAGGTTTAGGAGTGTTTAGGAGCATTTCTCAAACCTTCGACACGTAAAAAGATAAAAACTTGTGTTTCGGGGCCTAAATGCACAATTTTGGGATACCGAAGTGGCGAAAATGGTTTCGGAACAAAAGCATCCATTCTACTCCATTAGACCCAAAATGATGTTCGGTAGTGCTTAGGACCACTTTGCAAACATTCATCATTTAAAAAGATGCAAAACTTCCATTTCGGGGATGAATGCAATATTTCGGGGTACCGAAGTTGCGAAAATGGTTTTGCAACAAAAGCATCCATTCTATTACATTAGACTCAAAATGAAGTTTGGGATTGTTTAGGAGAACTTTGCAAACAGTCGACACGTAAAAAGATGCAAAACATGTGTTTCAGGCGTGAATGCATTATTTCGGGGTACCTACGCTGCAAAAATTGTTTCCCAACAAAATTATCCTTTCCACTGCATTAGACCCAAAATGAGGTTTGGGAGTGTTTAGGAGCATTTCTCAAACCTTCGACACGTAAAAAGATAAAAACTTGTGTTTCGGGGCCTAAATGCACAATTTTGGGATACCGAATTGGCGAAAATGGTTTCGGAACAAAAGCATCCATTCTACCCCATTAGACCCAAAATGATGTTTGGCAGTGTTTAGGAGCACTTTGCAGACATTCATCATTTAAAAAGATGCAAAACTTCCATTTCGGGACTGAATGCACTATTTCGGGGTACCGAAATTGCGAAAATGGTTTTGCAACAAAAACATCCATTCTATTACATTAGACCCAAAATGAAGTTTCGGAGTGTTTAGGAGAACTTTGCAAACAGTCAACACGTAAAAGGATGCAAAACTTATGATTCAGGCGTGAATGCACTATTTCGGGGTACCGACGTTGCAAAAATTGTTTCGCAACAAAATTATCCTTTCCACTCCATTAGACCCAAAATGAGGATTAGGAGTGTTTAGGAGCATTTCTCAAACCTACGACACGTAAAAAGATAAAAACTTGTGTTTCGGGGCCTAAATGCACAATTTTGGGACACCGAAGTGGCGAAAATGGTTTCGGAACAAAAGCATCCATTTAACCCCATTAGACCAAAAATGATGTTCGGTAGTGTTTAGGAGAACTTTGCAAACAGTCGACACGTAAAAGGATGCAAAACTTGTGTTTCAGGCGTGAATGCACTATTTCGGGGTACCTACGTTGCAAAAATGGTTTCGCAACAAATTATCCTTTCCACTCCATTAGACCCAAAATGAGGTTTAGGAGTGTTTAGGAGCATTTCTCAAACCTTCAACACGTAAAAAGATAAAAACTTGTGTTTCGGGGCCTAAATGCACAATTTTGGGATACCGAAGTGGCAAAAATGGTTTCGTAACAAAAGCATCCATTCTACCCCATTAGACCCAAAATGATGTTCGGCAGTGCTTAGGAGCACTTTGCAAACATTCATCATTTAAAAAGATGCAAAACTTCCATTTCGGGGCTGAATGCAATATTTCGGGGTACCGAAGTTGCGAAAATGGTTTTGCAACAAAAGCATCCATTCTATTACATTAGACCCAAAATGAAGTTTGGGAGTGTTTAGGAGAACTTTGCAAAGAGTCGACACATAAAAGGATGCAAAACTTGTGTTTCAGGCATGAATGCACTATTTCGGGGTACCGATGTTGCAAAAATTATTTCATAACAAATTATCCATTCCACTCCATTAGACCCAAAATGAGGTTTAGGAGTGTTTAGGAGCATTTCTCAAACCTTCGACACGTAAAAAGATAAAAACTTATGTTTCGGGGCCTAAATGCACTATTTCGGGGTACCGAAGTAGCGAAAATGGTTTTGCAACAAAAGCATCCATTCTATTACATTAGACCCAAAATGAAGTTTGGGAGTGTTTAGGAGAACTCTGCAAACAGTCGACACGTAAAAAGATGCAAAACATGTGTTTCAGGTGTGAATGCACTATTTCAGGATACCTACGTTGCAAAAATTGTTTCGCAGCAAAATTATCCTTTCCACTGCATTAGACCCAAAATGAGGTTTAGGAGTGTTTAGGAGCATTTCTCAAACCTTCGACACGTAAAAAGATAAAAACTTGTGTTTCGGGGCCTAAATGCACAATTTTGGGATACCGAAGTGGCGAAAATGGTTTCGGAATAAAAGCATCCATTCTACCCCATTAGACCCAAAATGATGTTCGGTAGTGTTTAGGAGCACTTTGCAACCATTCGTCATTTAAAAAGATGCAAAACTTCCATTTCGGGACTAAATGCACTATTTCGGGGTACCGAAATTGCGAAAATGGTTTTGCAACAAAAGCTTCCATTCTATTACATTAGACTCACAATGAAGTTTGGGAGTGTTTAGGAGAACTTCGCAAACAATCGACATGTAAAATGATGCAAAACTTGTGTTTCAGGCGTGAATGCACTATTTCGGGGTACCTACGTTGCAATAATTGTTTCGAAACAAATTATCCTTTCCACTCCATTAGACCCAAAATGAGGTTTAGGAGTGTTTAGGAGCATTTCTCAAACCTTCGACACGTAAAAAGATAAAAACTTGTGTTTCGGGGCCTAAATGCACAATTTTGGGATACCGAAGTGGCGAAAATGGTTTCGTAACAGAAGCATCCATTTTACTGCATTAGACCCAAAACGATGTTCGGTAGTGTTTAGGAGCACTTTGCAAACATTCATCATTTAAATAGATGCAAAACTTCCATTTCGGGACTGAATGCACTATTTCGGGGTACCGAAATTGCGAAAATGGTTTTGCAACAAAAGCATCCATTCTATTACATTAGACCCAAAATGAAGTTTGGGAGTGTTTAGGAGAACTTTGCAAACAGTCGACACGTAAAAGGATGCAAAACTTGTGTTTCAGGCATGAATGCACTATTTCGGGGTACCGACGTTGCAAAAATTATTTCGCAACAAATTATCCTTTCCACTCCATTAGACCCAAAATGAGGTTTATGAGTGTTTAGGAGCATTTCTCAAACCTTCGACACGTAAAAATATAAAAACTTGTGTTTGGGGGCCTAAATGCACTATTTCGGGGTACCGAAGTAGCGAAAATGGTTTTGCAACAAAAGCATCCATTCTATTACATTAGACCCAAAATGAAGTTTGGGAGTATTTAGGAGAACTCTGCAAACAGTCAACACGTAAAAAGATGCAAAACATGTGTTTCAGGTGTGAATGCACTATTTCAGGATACCTACGTTGCAAAAATTGTTTCGCAGCAAAATTATCCTTTCCACTGCATTAGACCCAAAATGAGGTTTAGGAGTGTTTAGGAGCATTTCTCAAACCTTCGACACGTAAAAAGATAAAACTTGTGTTTCGGGGCCTAAATGCACAATTTTGGGATGCCGAAGTGGCGAAAATGGTTTCGGAACAAAAGCATCAATTCTACCCCATTAGACCCAAAATGATGTTCGGTAGTGTTTAGGAGCACTTTGCAACCATTCGTCATTTAAAAAGATGCAAAACTACCATTTCGGGACTAAATGCACTATTTCGGGGTACCGAAATTGTGAAAATGGTTTTGCAGCAAAAGCATCCATTCTATTACATTAGACCCACAATGAAGTTTGGGAGTGTTTAGGAGAACTTCGCAAACAATCGACATGTAAAAGGATGCAAAACTTGTGTTTCAGGCGTGAATGCACTATTTCGGGATACCTACGTTGCAATAATTGTTTCGAAACAAATTATCCTATCCACTCCATTAGACCCAAAATGAGGTTTAGGAGTGTTTAGGAGCATTTCTCAAACCTTCAACACGTAAAAAGATAAAAACTTGTGTTTCGGGGCCTAAATGCACAATTTTGGGATACCGAAGTGGCGAAAATGGTTTCGTAACAGAAGCATCCATTCTACTCCATTAGACCCAAAACGATGTTCGGTAGTGTTTAGGAGCACTTTGCAAAGATTCATCATTTAAAAAGATGCAAAACTTCCATTTCGGGACTGAATGCACTATTTTAGGGTACCGAAATTGCGAAAATGGTTTTGCAACAAAAGCATCCATTCCATTACATTAGACCCAAAATGAAGTTTGGGAGTGTTTAGGAGAACTTTGCAAACAGTCGACACGTAAAAGGATGCAAAACTTGTGTTTCAGGCATGAATGCACTATTTCGGGGTACCGACGTTGCAAAAATTATTTCGCAACAAATTATCTTTTCCACTCCATTAGACCCAAAATGAGGTTTAGGAGTGTTTAGGAGCATTTCTCAAACCTTCGACACGTAAAAAGATAAAAACTTGTGTTTCGAGGGCTAAATGCACTATTTCAGGGTACCGAAGTAGCGAAAATGGTTTTGCAACAAAAGCATCCATTCTATTACATTAGACCCAAAATGAAGTTTGGGAGTGTTTAGGAGAACTCTGCAAACAGTCGACACGTAAAAAGATACAAAACATGTGTTTCAGGTGTGAATGCACTATTTCAGGATACCTACGTTGCAAAAATTGTTTCGCAGCAAAATTATCCTTTCCACTGCATTAGACCCAAAATGAGGTTTAGGATTGTTTAGGAGCATTTCTCAAACCTTCGACACGTAAAAAGATAAAAACTTGTGTTTCGGGGCCTAAATGCACAATTTCGGGATACCGAAGTGGCGAAAATGGTTTCGGAACAAAAGCATCCATTCTACCCCATTAGACCCAAAATGATGTTCGGTAGTGTTTAGGAGCACTTTGCAACCATTCGTCATTTAAAAAGATGCAAAACTTCCATTTCGGGACTAAATGCACTATTTCGGGGTACCGAAATTGCGAAAATGGTTTTGCAACAAAAGCATCCATTCTATTACATTAGACCCACAATGAAGTTTGGGAGTGTTTAGGAGAACTTCTCAAACAATCGACATGTAAAAGGATGCAAAACTTGTGTTTCAGGCGTGAATGATCTATTTCGGGGTACCTACGTTGCAATAATTGTTTCGAAACAAATTATCCCTTCCACTCCATTAGACCCAAAATGAGGTTTAGGAGTGTTTAGGAGCATTTCTCAAACCTTCGACACGTAAAAAGATAAAAACTTGTGTTTCGGGGCCTAAATGCACAATTTTGGGATACCGAAGTGGCGAAAATGGTTTCGTAACAGAAGCATCCATTCTACTCCATTAGACCCAAAACGATGTTCGGTAGTGTTTAGGAGCACTTTGCAAAGATTCATCATTTAAAAAGGTGCAAAACTTCCATTTCGGGACTGAATGCACTATTTTAGGGTACCGAAATTGCGAAAATGGTTTTGCAATAAAAGCATCCATTCCATTACATTAGACCCAAAATGAAGTTTGGGAGTGTTTAGGAGAACTTTGCAAACAGTCGACACGTAAAAGGATGCAAAACTTGTGTTTCAGGCATGAATGCACTATTTCGGGGTACCGACGTTGCAAAAATTATTTCGCAACAAATTATCCTTTCCACTCCATTAGACCCAAAATGAGGTTTAGGAGTGTTTAGGAGCATTTCTCAAACCTTCGACACGTAAAAAGATAAAAACTTGTGTTTCGAGGGCTAAATGCACTATTTTGGGGTACCGAAGTAGCGAAAATGGTTTTGCAACAAAAACATCCATTCTATTACATTAGACCCAAAATGAAGTTTGGGAGTGTTTAGGAGAACTCTGCAAACAGTCGACACGTAAAAAGATGCAAAACATGTGTTTCAGGTGTGAATGCACTATTTCAGGATACCTACGTTGCAAAAATTGTTTAGCAAAATTATCCTTTCCACTGCATTAGACCCAAAATGAGGTTTAGGAGTGTTTAGGAGCATTTCTCAAACCTTCGACACGTAAAAAGATAAAAACTTGTGTTTCGGGGCCTAAATGCACAATTTTGGGATACCGAAGTGGCGAAAATGGTTTCGTAACAGAAGCATCCATTCTACTCCATTAGACCCAAAACGATGTTCGGTAGTGTTTAGGAGCACTTTGCAAAGATTCATCATTTAAAAAGATGCAAAACTTCCATTTCGGGACTGAATGCACTATTTTAGGGTACCGAAATTGCGAAAATGGTTTTGCAACAAAAGCATCCTTTCCATTACATTAGACCCAAAATGAAGTTTGGGAGTGTTTAGGAGAACTTTGCAAACAGTCGACACGTAAAAGGATGCAAAACTTGTGTTTCAGGCATGAATGCACTATTTCGGGGTACCGACGTTGCAAAAATTATTTCGCAACAAATTATCCTTTCCACTCCATTAGACCCAAAATGAGGTTTAGGAGTGTTTAGGAGCATTTCTCAAACCTTCGACACGTAAAAAGATAAAAACTTGTGTTTCGAGGGCTAAATGCACTATTTTGGGGTACCGAAGTAGCGAAAATGGTTTTGCAACAAAAGCATCCATTCTATTACATTAGACCCAAAATGAAGTTTGGGAGTGTTTAGGAGAACTCTGCAAACGGTCGACACGTAAAAAGATGCAAAACATGTGTTTCAGCTGTGAATGCACTATTTCAGGATACCTACGTTGCAAAAATTGTTTAGCAAAATTATCCTTTCCACTGCATTAGACCCAAAATGAGGTTTAGGAGTGTTTAGGAGCATTTCTCAAACCTTCGACACGTAAAAAGATAAAAACTTGTGTTTCGGGGCCTAAATGCACAATTTCGGGGTACCGAAGTGGCGAAAATGGTTTCGGAACAAAAGCATCCATTCTACCCCATTAGACCCAAAATGATGTTCGGTAGTGTTTAGGAGCACTTTGCAACCATTCGTCATTTAAAAAGATGCAAAACTTCCATTTCGAGACTAAATGCACTATTTCGGGGTACCGAAATTGCGAAAATGGTTTTGCAACAAAAACATCCATTCTATTACATTAGACCCAAAATGTAGTTTGGGAGTGTTTAGGAGAACTTTGCAAACAATCGACATGTAAAAGGATGCAAAACTTGTGTTTCAGGCGTGAATGCACTGTTTCGGGGTACCTACGTTGCAATAATTGTTTCGAAACAAATTATCCTTTCCACTCCATTAGACCCAAAATGAGGTTTAGGAGTGTTTAGGAGCTTTTCTCAAACCTTCGACACGTAAACAGATAAAAACTTGTGTTTCGGGGCCTAAATGCACAATTTTGGTATACCGAAGTGGCGAAAATGGTTTCGTAACAGAAGCATCCATTCTACTCCATTAGACCCAAATTGATGTTCGGTAGTGTTTAGGAGCACTTTGCAAACATTCATCATTTAAAAAGATGCAAAACTTCCATTTCGGGACTGAATGCACTATTTCAGGGTACCGAAATTGCGAAAATGGTTTTGCAACAAAAGCATCCATTCTATTACATTAGACCCAAAATGAAGTTTGGGAGTGTTTAGGAGAACTTTGCAAATAGTCGACACGTAAAAGGATGCAAAACTTGTGTTTCAGGAATGAATGCACTATTTCAGGGTACCGACGTTGCAAAAATTATTTCGCAACAAATTATCCTTTCCACTCCATTAGACCCAAAATGAGGTTTAGGAGTGTTTAGGAGCATTTCTCAAACCTTCGACACGTAAAAAGATAAAAACTTGTGTTTCGGGGCCTAAATGCACAATTTTGGGATACCGAAGTGGCGAAAATGGTTTCGGAACAAAAGCATCAATTCTACCCCATTAGACCCAAAATGATTTTCGGTAGTGTTTAGGAGCACTTTGCAACCATTCGACATTTAAAAAGATGCAAAACTTCCATTTCGGGACTAAATGCACTATTTCGGGGAACCGAAATTGCGAAAATGGTTTTGCAACAAAAGCATCCATTCTATTACATTAGACCCACAATGAAGTTTGGGAGTGTTTAGGAAAACTTCGCAAACAATCGACATGTAAAAGGATGCAAAACTTGTGTTTCAGGCGTGAATGCACTATTTCAGGGTACCTACGTTGCAATAATTGTTTCGAAACAAATTATCCTTTCCACTCCATTAGACCCAAAATGAGGTTTAGGAGTGTTTAGGAGCATTTCTCAAACCTTCGACACGTAAAAAGATAAAAACTTGTGTTTCGGGGCCTAAATGCACAATTTTGGGATACCGAAGTGGCGAAAATGGTTTCGTAACAGAAGCATCCATTCTACTCCATTAGACCCAAAACGATGTTCGGTAGTGTTTAGGAGCACTTTGCAAAGATTCATCATTTAAAAAGATGCAAAACTTCCATTTCGGGACTGAATGCACTATTTCAGGGTACCGAAATTGCGAAAATGGTTTTGCAACAAATGCATCCATTCTATTACATTAGACCCAAAATGAAGTTTGGGAGTGTTTAGGAGAACTTTGCAAACAGTCGACACGTAAAAGGATGCAAAACTTGTGTTTCAGGCATGAATGCACTATTTCGGGGTACCGACTTTGCAAAAATTATTTCGCAACAAATTATCCTTTCCACTCCATTAGACCCAAAATGAGGTTTAGGAGTGTATAGGAGCATTTCTCAAACCTTCGACACGTAAAAAGATAAAAACTTGTGTTTCGGGGCCTAAATGCACAATTTTGGGATACCGAAGTGGCGAAAATGGTTTCGGAACAAAAGCATCAATTCTACCCCATTAGACCCAAAATGATTTTCGGTAGTGTTTAGGAGCACTTTGCAACCATTCGTCATTTAAAAAGATGCAAAACTTCCATTTCGGGACTAAATGCACTATTTCGGGGTACCGAAATTGCGAAAATGGTTTTGCAACAAAAGCATCCATTCTATTACATTAGACCCAAAATGTAGTTTGGGAGTGTTTAGGAGAACTTTGCAAACAATCGACACGTAAAAGGATGCAAAACTTGTGTTTCAGGCGTGAATGCACTGTTTCGGGGTACCGACGTTGCAATAATTGTTTCGAAACAAATTATCCTTTCCACTCCATTAGACCCAAAATGAGGTTTAGGAGTGTTTAGGTGCATTTCTCAAACCTTCGACACGTAAAAAGATAAAAACTTGTGTTTCGGGGCCTAAATCCACAATTTTGGGATACCGAAGTGGCGAAAATGGTTTCGGAACAAAAGCATCCATTCTACCCCATTAGACCCAAAATGATGTTCGGTAGTGTTTAGGAGCACTTTGCAACCATTCGTCATTTAAAAAGATGCAAAACTTCCATTTCGGGACTAAATGCACTATTTCGGGGTACCGAAATTGCGAAAATGGTTTTGCAACAAAAGCATCCATTCTATTACATTAGACCCACAATGAAGTTTGGGAGTGTTTAGGAGAACTTCTCAAACAATCGACATGTAAAAGGATGCAAAACTTGTGTTTCAGGCGTGAATGCACTATTTCGGGGTACCTACGTTGCAATAATTGTTTCGAAACAAATTATCCTTTCCACTCCATTAGACCCAAAATGAGGTTTAGGAGTGTTTAGGAGCATTTCTCAAACCTTCGACACGTAAAAAGATAAAAACTTGTGTTTCGGGGCCTAAATGCACAATTTTGGGATACCGAAGTGGCGAAAATGGTTTCGTAACAGAAGCATCCATTCTACTCCATTAGACCCAAAACGATGTTCGGTAGTGTTTAGGAGCACTTTGCAAAGATTCATCATTTAAAAAGGTGCAAAACTTCCATTTCGGGACTGAATGCACTATTTTAGGGTACCGAAATTGCGAAAATGGTTTTGCAACAAAAGCATCCTTTCCATTACATTAGACCCAAAATGAAGTTTGGGAGTGTTTAGGAGAACTTTGCAAACAGTCGACACGTAAAAGGATGCAAAACTTGTGTTTCAGGCATGAATGCACTATTTCGGGGTACCGACGTTGCAAAAATTATTTCGCAACAAATTATCCTTTCCACTCCATTAGACCCAAAATGAGGTTTAGGAGTGTTTAGGAGCATTTCTCAAACCTTCGACACGTAAAAAGATAAAAACTTGTGTTTCGAGGGCTAAATGCACTATTTTGGGGTACCGAAGTAGCGAAAATGGTTTTGCAACAAAAGCATCCATTCTATTACATTAGACCCAAAATGAAGTTTGGGAGTGTTTAGGAGAACTCTGCAAACAGTCGACACGTAAAAAGATGCAAAACATGTGTTTCAGGTGTGAATGCACTATTTCAGGATACCTACGTTGCAAAAATTGTTTAGCAAAATTATCCTTTCCACTGCATTAGACCCAAAATGAGGTTTAGGAGTGTTTAGGAGCATTTCTCAAACCTTCGACACGTAAAAAGATAAAAACTTGTGTTTCGGGGCCTAAATGCACTATTTCGGGGTACCGAAGTAGCGAAAATGGTTTCGTAACAGAAGCATCCATTCTACTCCATTAGACCCAAAACGATGTTCGGTAGTGTTTAGGAGCACTTTTGCAAAGATTCATCATTTAAAAAGATGCAAAACTTCCATTTCGGGACTGAATGCACTATTTCGGGGTACCGAAGTTGCGAAAATGGTTTTGCAACAAAAGCATCCATTCTATTACATTAGACCCAAAATGAAGTTTGGGAGTGTTTAGGAGAACTTTGCAAACAGTCGACACGTAAAAGGATGCAAAACTTGTGTTTCAGGCATGAATGCACTATTTTAGGGTACCGACGTTGCAAAAATTATTTCGCAACAAATTATCCTTTCCACTCCATTAGACCCAAAATGAGGTTTAGGAGTGTTTAGGAGCATTTCTCAAACCTTCGACACGTAAAAAGATAAAAACTTGTGTTTCGGGGCCTAAATGCACTATTTCGGGGTACCGAAGTAGCGAAAATGGTTTTGCAACAAAAGCATCCATTCTATTACATTAGACCCAAAATAAAGTTTGGGAGTGTTTAGGAGAACTCTGCAAACAGTCGACACGTAAAAAGATGCAAAACATGTGTTTCAGGTGTGAATGCACTATTTCAGGATACCTACGTTGCAAAAATTGTTTCGCAGCAAAATTATCCTTTCCACTGCATTAGACCCAAAATGAGGTTTAGGAGTGTTTAGGAGCATTTCTCAAACCTTCAACACGTAAAAAGATAAAAACTTGTGTTTCGGGGCCTAAATGCACAATTTTGGGATACCGAAGTGGCGAAAATGGTTTCGGAACAAAAGCATCCATTCTACCCCATTAGACCCAAAATGATGTTCGGTAGTGTTTAGGAGCACTTTGCAACCATTCGTCATTTAAAAAGATGCAAAACTTCCATTTCGGGACTAAATTCACTATTTCGGGGTACCGAAATTGCGAAAATGGTTTTGTAACAAAAGCATCCATTGTATTACATTAGACCCACAATGAAGTTTGGGAGTGTTTAGGAGAACTTCGCAAACAATCGACATGTAAAAGGATGCAAAACTTGTGTTTCAGGCGTGAATGCACTATTTCGGGGTACCTACGTTGCAATAATTGTTTCGAAACAAATTATCCTTTCCACTCCATTAGACCCAAAATGTGGTTTAGGAGTGTTTAGGAGCATTTCTCAAACCTTCGACACGTAAAAAGATAAAAACTTGTGTTTCGGGGCCTAAATACATAATTTTGGGATACCGAAGTGGCAAAAATGGTTTCGTAACAGAAGCATCCATTCGACTCCATTAGACCCAAAACGATGTTCGGTAGTGTTTAGGAGCACTTTTGCAAAGATTCATCATTTAAAAAGATGCAAAACTTCCATTTCGGGACTGAATGCACTATTTCGGGGTACCGAAGTAGCGAAAATGGTTTTGCAACAAAAGCATCCATTCTATTACATTAGACCCAAAATGAAGTTTGGGAGTGTTTAGGACAACTCTGCAAATAGTCGACACGTAAAAAGATGCAAAACATGTGTTTCAGGTGTGAATGCACTATTTCAGGATACCTACGTTGCAAAAATTGTTTCGCAGCAAAATTATCCTTTCCACTGCATTAGACCCAAAATGAGGTTTAGGAGTGTTTAGGAGCATTTCTCAAACCTTCGACATGTAAAAAGATAAAAACTTGTGTTTCGGGGCCTAAATACATAATTTTGGGATACCGAAGTGGCAAAAATGGTTTCGTAACAGAAGCATCCATTCTACTCCATTAGACCCAAAACGATGTTCTGTAGTGTTTAGGAGCACTTGCAAACATTCATCATTTAAAAAGATGCAAAACTTCCATTTCGGGACTGAATGCACTATTTCGGGGTACCAAAATTGCGAAAATGGTTTTGTAACAAAAGCATCCATTCTAATACATTAGACCCAAAATGAAGTTTGGGAGTGTTTAGGAGAACTTTGCAAACAGTCGACACGTAAAAGGATGCAAAACTTGTGTTTCAGGCATGAATGCACTATTTCGGGGTACCGACGTTGCAAAAATTATTTCGCAACAAATTATCCTTTCCACTCCATTAGACCCAAAATGAGGTTTAGGAGTGTTTAGGAGCATTTCTCAAACCTTCGATACGTAAAAAGATAAAAACTTGTGTTTCGGGGCCTAAATGCACTATTTCGGGGTACCGAAGTAGCGAAAATGGTTTTGCAACAAAAGCATCCATTCTATTACATTAGACCCAAAATGAAGTTTGGGAGTGTTTAGGAGAACTCTGCAAACAGTCAACACGTAAAAAGATGCAAAACATGTGTTTCAGGTGTGAATGCACTATTTCAGGATACCTACGTTGCAAAAATTGTTTCGCAGCAAAATTATCCTTTCCACTGCATTAGACCCAAAATGAGGTTTAGGAGTGTTTAGGTGCATTTCTCAAACCTTCGACACGTAAAAAGATAAAAACATGTGTTTCAGGGCCTAAATGCACAATTTTGGGATACCGAAGTGGCGAAAATGGTTTCGGAACAAAAGCATCCATTCTACCCGATTAGACCCAAAATGATGTTCGGTAGTGTTTAGGAGCACTTTGCAAACATTCATCATTTAAAAAGATGCAAAACTTCCATTTCGGGACTGAATGCACTATTTCGGGGTACCGAAGTAGCGAAAATGGTTTTGCAGCAAAACCATCCATTCTATTACATTAGTCCCAAAATGAAGTTTCGGAGTGTTTAGGAGACCTTTGCAAACAGTCAACACGTAAAAGGATGCAAAACTTATGATTCAGGTGTGAATGCACTATTTCGGGGTACCGACGTTGCAAAAATTGCTTCGCAACAAAATTATCCTTTCCACTGCATTAGACCCAAAATGATGTTTAGGAGTGTTTAGGAGCATTTCTCAAACCTTCGACACGTAAAAAGATAAAAACTTGTGTTTCGGGGCCTAAATGCACAATTTTGGGACACCGAAGTGGCGAAAATGGTTTCGGAACAAAAGCATCCATTTTACCCCATTAGACCAAAAAAGATGTTCGGTAGTGTTTAGGAGCACTTTGCAAACATTCATCATTTAAAAAGATGCAAAACTTCCATTTCGGGACTAAATGCACTATTTAGGTGTATTGAAATTGCAAAAATGGTTTTGCAACAAAAGCATCCATTCTATTACATTAGACCCAAAATGAAGTTTTGGAGTGTTTAGGAGAACTTTGCAAACAGTCGACACGTAAAAGGATGCAAAACTTGTGTTTCAGGCGTGAATGCACTATTTCGGGGTACCTACGGTGCATAATTGTTTCGCAACAAATTATCCTTTCCACTGCATTAGACCCAAAATGAGGTTTAGGAGTGTTTAGGAGCATTTCTCAAACCTTCGACACGTAAAAAGATAAAAACTTGTGTTTCGGGGCTTAAATGCACAATTTTGGGATACCGAAGTGGCGAAAATGATGTTCGGTAGTGCTTAGGAGCACTTTGCAAACATTCATCACTTAAAAAGATGCAAAACTTCCATTTCGGGATTGAATGCACTATTTCGGGGTACCGAAGTTGCGAAAATGGTTTTGCAACAAAAGCATCCATTCTATTACATTAGACCCAAAATGAAGTTTGGGAGTGTTTAGGAGAACTTAGCAAACAGTCGACACGTAAGAAGTTGCAAAACTTGTGTTTCAGGCGTGAATGCACTATTTCAGGGTACTTACGTTGCAAAAATTGTTTCCCAACAAAATTATCCTTTCCACTGCATTAGACCCAAAAGAGGTTGAGGAGTGTTTAGGAGCATTTCTCAAACCTTCGACACGTAAAAAGATAAAAACTTGTGTTTCGGGGCCTAAATGCACAATTTTGGGATACCGAAGTGGTGAAAATGGTTTCGGAACAAAAGCATCCATTCTACCCCATTAGACCCAAAATGATGTTCGGTAGTGTTTAGGAGCACTTTGCCAACATTCATCATTTAAAAAGATGCAAAACTTCCATTTCGGGACTGAATGCACTATTTCGGGCTACCGAAGTTGTGAAAATGGTTTTGCAACAAAAGCATCCATTCTATTACATTAGACCCAAAATGAAGTTTCGGAGTGTTTAGGAGAACTTTGCAAACAGTCAACACGTAAAAGGATGCAAAACTTTTGATTCAGGCGTGAATGCACTATTTCGGGGTACCGACGTTGCAAAAATTGTTTCGCAACAAAATTATCCTTTCCACTCCATTAGACCCAAAATGATGTTTAGGCGTGTTTAGGAGCATTTCTCAAACCTTCGACACGTAAAAAGATAAAAACTTATGTTTCGGGGCCTAAATGCACAATTGTGGGACACCGAAGTGGCGAAAATGGTTTCAGAACAAAAGCATCCATTTTACCCCATTAGACCCAAAATGATGTTCGGTAGTGTTTAGGAGCACTTTGCAAACATTCATCATTTAAAAAGATGCAAAACTTCCATTTCGGGACTAAATGCACTATTTCGGGGTACCGAAATTGCGAAAATGGTTTTGCAACAAAAGCATCCATTCTATTACATTAGACCCAAAATGAAGTTTGGCAGTGTTTAGGAGAACTTTGCAAACAGTCGACACGTAAAAGGATGCAAAACTTGTGTTTCAGGCATGAATGCACTATTTCGGGGTACCAACGTTGCAAAAATTATTTCACGACAAATTATCCTTTCCACTCCATTAGACCCAAAATGAGGTTTAGGAGTGTTTAGCAGTGTTTAGGAGCATTTCTCAAACCTTCGACACGTAAAAAGATAAAAACTTGTGTTTCGGGGCCTAAATGCTCTATTTCGGGGTACCGAAGTAGCGAAAATGGTTTTGCAACAAAAGCATCCATTCTATTACATTAGGCCCAAAATGAAGTTTGGGTGTGTTTAGGAGAACTCTGCAAACAGTCGACACGTAAAAAGATAAAAACTTGTGTTTCGGGGCCTAAATGCACAATTTTGGGATACCGAAGTGGCGAAAATGGTTTCGGAACAAAAGCATCCATTCTACTCCATTAGACCCAAAATGATGTTTGGTAGTGTTTAGGAGCACTTTGCAAAGATTCATCATTTAAAAAGATGCAAAACTTCAATTTCGGGACTGAATGCACTATTTCGGGGTACCGAAGTTGCGAAAATGGTATTGCAACAAAAGCATCCATTCTATTACATTAGACCTAAAATGAAGTTTGGGATTGTTTAGGAGAACTTCGCAAATAGTCGACACGTAAAAGATGCAAAACTTCCATTTGGGGACTGAATGCACTATTTCGGGGTACCGAAGTTGCGAAAATGGTATTGCAACAAAAGCATCCATTCTATTACATTAGACCCAAAATGAAGTTTGGGAGTGTTTAGGAGAACTTTGCAAACAGTCGACACGTAAAATGATGCAAAACTTGTGTTTCAGGCGTGAATGCACTATTTCGGGGTGCCGACGTTGCAAAAATTATTTCGCAACAAATTATCCTTTCCACTCCATTAGACCCAAAATGAGGTTTAGTAGTGTTTAGGAGCATTTCTCAAACCTTCGACACGTAAAAAGATAAAAACTTGTGTTTCAGGTCCTAAATGCACAATTTTGGGACACCGAAGTGCCGAAAATGGTTTCGGAAGAAAAGCATCCATTTTACCCCATTAGACCCAAAATGACGTTCGGTAGTGTTTAGGAGCACTTTGCAAACATTCATCATTTAAAAAGATGCAAAACTTCCATTTCAGGACTAAATGCACTATTTCGGGGTACCGAAATTGCGAAAATGGTTTTGCTACAAAAGCATCCATTCTATTAAATTAGACCCAAAATGAAGTTTGGGAGTGTTTAGGAGAACTCTCCAAACAGTCGACACGTAAAAAGATGCAAAACATGTGTTTCAGGTGTGAATGCACTATTTCAGGATACCTACGTTGCAAAAATTGTTTCGCAGCAAAATTATCCTTTCCACTGCATTAGACCCAAAATGAGGTTTAGGAGTGTTTAGGAGCATTTCTCAAACCTTCGACACGTAAAAAGATAAAAACTTGTGTTTCGGGGCCTAAATGCACAATTTTGGGATACCGAAGTGGCGAAAATGGTTTCGTAACAAAAGCATCCATTCTACTCCATTAGACCCAAAATGATGTTCGGTAGTGCTTAGGAGCACTTTGCAAACATTCATCACTTAAAAAGATGCAAAACTTCCATTTCGGGATTGAATGCACTATTTCGGGGTACCGAAGTTGCGAAAATGGTTTTGCAACAAAAGCATCCATTCTATTACATTAGACCCAAAATGAAGTTTGGGAGTGTTTAGGAGAACTTAGAAAACAGTCGACACGTAAGAAGTTGCAAAACTTGTGTTTCAGGCGTGAATGCACTATTTCAGGGTACTTACGTTGCAAAAATTGTTTCCCAACAAAATTATCCTTTCCACTGCATTAGACCCAAAAGAGGTTGAGGAGTGTTTAGGAGCATTTCTCAAACCTTCGACACGTAAAAAGATAAAAACTTGTGTTTCGGGGCCTAAATGCACAATTTTGGGATACCGAAGTGGTGAAAATGGTTTCGGAACAAAAGCATCCATTCTACCCCATTAGACCCAAAATGATGTTCGGTAGTGTTTAGGAGCACTTTGCCAACATTCATCATTTAAAAAGATGCAAAACTTCCATTTCGGGACTGAATGCACTATTTCGGGGTACCGAAGTTGTGAAAATGGTTTTGCAACAAAAGCATCCATTCTATTACATTAGACCCAAAATGAAGTTTCGGAGTGTTTAGGAGAACTTTGCAAACAGTCAACACGTAAAAGGATGCAAAACTTTTGATTCAGGCGTGAATGCACTATTTCGGGGTACCGACGTTGCAAAAATTGTTTCGCAACAAAATTATCCTTTCCACTCCATTAGACCCAAAATGATGTTTAGGCGTGTTTAGGAGCATTTCTCAAACCTTCGACACGTAAAAAGATAAAAACTTATGTTTCGGGGCCTAAATGCACAATTGTGGGACACCGAAGTGGCGAAAATGGTTTCGGAACAAAAGCATCCATTTTACCCCATTAGACCCAAAATGATGTTCGGTAGTGTTTAGGAGCACTTTGCAAACATTCATCATTTAAAAAGATGCAAAACTTCCATTTCGGGACTAAATGCACTATTTCGGGGTACCGAAATTGCGAAAATGGTTTTGCAACAAAAGCATCCATTCTATTACATTAGACCCAAAATGAAGTTTGGCAGTGTTTAGGAGAACTTTGCAAACAGTCGACACGTAAAAGGATGCAAAACTTGTGTTTCAGGCATGAATGCACTATTTCGGGGTACCAACGTTGCACAAAATATTTCACGACAAATTATCCTTTCCACTCCATTAGACCCAAAATGAGGTTTAGGAGTGTTTAGCAGTGTTTAGGAGCATTTCTCAAACCTTCGACACGTAAAAAGATAAAAACTTGTGTTTCGGGGCCTAAATGCTCTATTTCGGGGTACCGAAGTAGCGAAAATGGTTTTGCAACAAAAGCATCCATTCTATTACATTAGGCCCAAAATGAAGTTTGGGTGTGTTTAGGAGAACTCTGCAAACAGTCGACACGTAAAAAGATAAAAACTTGTGTTTCGGGGCCTAAATGCACAATTTTGGGATACCGAAGTGGCGAAAATGGTTTCGGAACAAAAGCACCCATTCTACTCCATTAGACCCAAAATGATGTTTGGTAGTGTTTAGGAGCACTTTGCAAAGATTCATCATTTAAAAAGATGCAAAACTTCCATTTCGGGACTGAATGCACTATTTCGGGGTACCGAAGTTGCGAAAATGGTATTGCAACAAAAGCATCCATTCTATTACATTAGACCTAAAATGAAGTTTGGGATTGTTTAGGAGAACTTCGCAAATAGTCGACACGTAAAAGATGCAAAACTTCCATTTGGGGACTGAATGCACTATTTCGGGGTACCGAAGTTGCGAAAATGGTATTGCAACAAAAGCATCCATTCTATTACATTAGACCCAAAATGAAGTTTGGGAGTGTTTAGGAGAACTTTGCAAACAGTCGACACGTAAAATGATGCAAAACTTGTGTTTCAGGCGTGAATGCACTATTTCGGGGTGCCGACGTTGCAAAAATTATTTCGCAACAAATTATCCTTTCCACTCCATTAGACCCAAAATGAGGTTTAGTAGTGTTTAGGAGCATTTCTCAAACCTTCGACACGTAAAAAGATAAAAACTTGTGTTTCAGGTCCTAAATGCACAATTTTGGGACACCGAAGTGCCGAAAATGGTTTCGGAAGAAAAGCATCCATTTTACCCCATTAGACCCAAAATGACGTTCGGTAGTGTTTAGGAGCACTTTGCAAACATTCATCATTTAAAAAGATGCAAAACTTCCATTTCAGGACTAAATGCACTATTTCGGGGTACCGAAATTGCGAAAATGGTTTTGCTACAAAAGCATCCATTCTATTAAATTAGACCCAAAATGAAGTTTGGGAGTGTTTAGGAGAACTCTCCAAACAGTCGACACGTAAAAAGATGCAAAACATGTGTTTCAGGTGTGAATGCACTATTTCAGGATACCTACGTTGCAAAAATTGTTTCGCAGCAAAATTATCCTTTCCACTGCATTAGACCCAAAATGAGGTTTAGGAGTGTTTAGGAGCATTTCTCAAACCTTCGACACGTAAAAAGATAAAAACTTGTGTTTCGGGGCCTAAATGCACAATTTTGGGATACCGAAGTGGCGAAAATGGTTTCGTAACAAAAGCATCCATTCTACTCCATTAGACCCAAAATGATGTTCGGTAGTGCTTAGGAGCACTTTGCAAACATTCATCACTTAAAAAGATGCAAAACTTCCATTTCGGGATTGAATGCACTATTTCGGGGTACCGAAGTTGCGAAAATGGTTTTGCAACAAAAGCATCCATTCTATTACATTAGACCCAAAATGAAGTTTGGGAGTGTTTAGGAGAACTTAGCAAACAGTCGACACGTAAGAAGTTGCAAAACTTGTGTTTCAGGCGTGAATGCACTATTTCAGGGTACTTACGTTGCAAAAATTGTTTCCCAACAAAATTATCCTTTCCACTGCATTAGACCCAAAAGAGGTTGAGGAGTGTTTAGGAGCATTTCTCAAACCTTCGACACGTAAAAGATAAAAACTTGTGTTTCGGGGCCTAAATGCACAATTTTGGGATACCGAAGTGGTGAAAATGGTTTCGGAACAAAAGCATCCATTCTACCCCATTAGACCCAAAATGATGTTCGGTAGTGTTTAGGAGCACTTTGCCAACATTCATCATTTAAAAAGATGCAAAACTTCCATTTCGGGACTGAATGCTCTATTTCGGGCTACCGAAGTTGTGAAAATGGTTTTGCAACAAAAGCATCCATTCTATTACATTAGACCCAAAATGAAGTTTCGGAGTGTTTAGGAGAACTTTGCAAACAGTCAACACGTAAAAGGATGCAAAACTTTTGAATCAGGCGTGAATGCACTATTTCGGGGTACCGACGTTGCAAAAATTGTTTCGCAACAAAATTATCCTTTCCACTCCATTAGACCCAAAATGATGTTTAGGCGTGTTTAGGAGCATTTCTCAAACCTTCGACACGTAAAAAGATAAAAACTTATGTTTCGGGGCCTAAATGCACAATTGTGGGACACCGAAGTGGCGAAAATGGTTTCGGAACAAAAGCATCCATTTTACCCCATTAGACCCAAAATGATGTTCGGTAGTGTTTAGGAGCACTTTGCAAACATTCATCATTTAAAAAGATGCAAAACTTCCATTTCGGGACTAAATGCACTATTTCGGGGTACCGAAATTGCGAAAATGGTTTTGCAACAAAAGCATCCATTCTATTACATTAGACCCAAAATGAAGTTTGGCAGTGTTTAGGAGAACTTTGCAAACAGTCGACACGTAAAAGGATGCAAAACTTGTGTTTCAGGCATGAATGCACTATTTCGGGGTACCAACGTTGCAAAAATTATTTCACGACAAATTATCCTTTCCACTCCATTAGACCCAAAATGAGGTTTAGGAGTGTTTAGCAGTGTTTAGGAGCATTTCTCAAACCTTCGACACGTAAAAAGATAAAAACTTGTGTTTCGGGGCCTAAATGCTCTATTTCGGGGTACCGAAGTAGCGAAAATGGTTTTGCAACAAAAGCATCCATTCTATTACATTAGGCCCAAAATGAAGTTTGGGTGTGTTTAGGAGAACTCTGCAAACAGTCGACACGTAAAAAGATAAAAACTTGTGTTTCGGGGCCTAAATGCACAATTTTGGGATACCGAAGTGGCGAAAATGGTTTCGGAACAAAAGCATCCATTCTACTCCATTAGACCCAAAATGATGTTTGGTAGTGTTTAGGAGCACTTTGCAAAGATTCATCATTTAAAAAGATGCAAAACTTCCATTTCGGGACTGAATGCACTATTTCGGGGTACCGAAATTGCGAAAATGGTATTGCAACAAAAACATCCATTCTATTACATTAGACCTAAAATGAAGTTTGGGATTGTTTAGGAGAACTTCGCAAATAGTCGACACATAAAAGGATGCAAAACTTGTGTTTCAGGTGTGAATGCACTATTTCGGGGTACCGACGTTGCAAAAATTGTTTGGCAACAAAATTATCCTTTCCACTCCATTAGACCCAAAATGAGGTTTAGGAGTGTTTAGGAGCATTTCTCAAACCTTCGACACGTTAAAAGATAAAAACTCGTGTTTCGGGGCCTAAATGCACATTTTTGGGACACCGAAGTGGCGAAAATGGTTTCGGAAGAATAGCATCCATTTTACCCCATTAGACCCAAAATGACGTTCGGTAGTGTTTAGGAGCGCTTTGCAAACATTCATCATTTAAAAAGATGCAAAACTTCCATTTCAGGACTAAATGCACTATTTCGGGGTACCGAAATTGCGAAAATGGTTTTGCTACAAAAGCATCCATTCTATTACATTAGACCCAAAATAAAGTTTCGGAGTGTTTAGGAGAACTTTGCAAACAGTCGGCACGTAAAAGGATGCAAAACTTGTGTTTCAGGCGTGAATGCACTTTTTCGGAGTACCTACGTTGCAAAAATTATTTCGCAACAAATTATCCTTTCCACTCCATTAGACCCAAAATGAGGTTTAGGAGTGTTTAGGATCATTTCTCAAACCTTCGACACGTAAAAAGATAAAAACTTGTGTTTCGGGGCCTAAATGCTTAATTTTGGGATACCGAAGTGGCGAAAATGGTTTCGGAACAAAAGCATCCTTTCTACTCTATTAGAGCCAAAATGATGTTTGGTAAAGTTTTGGGGCACTTTGCAAACATTATGTAAAAAGATGCAAAACTTCCATTTCGGGACTGAATGCACTATTTCGGGGTACCGAAGTTGCGAATATGGTTTTGCAACAAAAGCATCCATTCTATTACATTAGACCCAAAATGAAGTTTGGGAGTGTTTAGGAGAACTCTGCAAACAGTCGACACGTAAAAAGATGCAAAACATGTGTTTCAGGCGTGAATGCACTATTTCGGGGTACCGACGTTGCAAAAATTGTTTCGCAACAAAATTGTCCTTTCCACTCCATTAGACCCAAAATGAGGTTTAGGAGTGTTTAGGACCATTTCTCAAACCTTCGACACGTAAAAAGATAAAAACTTGTGTTTCGGGGCCTAAATGCACAATTTTGGGATACCGAAGTGGCGAAAATGGTTTCGGAATAAAAGCATCCATTCTACTCCATTAGACCCAAAATGATGTTCGGTAGTGTTTAGGAGCACTTTGCAAAGATTCAACATTTAAAAAGATGCAAAACTTCCATTTCGGGATTGAAAGCACTATTTCGGGGTACCGAAGTTGCGAAAATGGTTTTGCAACAAAAGCATCAATTCTATTACATTAGACCCAAAATGAAGTTTGGGAGTGTTTAGGAGAACTTTGCAAATAGTCGACACGTAAAAAGATGCAAAACTTGTGTTTATGGCGTGAATGCACTATTTCGGGGTACCTACGTTGCAAAAATTGTATCGCAACAAAATTATCATTTCCACTCCATTAGACCCAAAATAAGGTTTACGAGTGTTTAGGAGCATTTCTCAAACCTTCGACACGTAAAAAGATAAAAACTTGTGTTTCGGGGCCTAAATGCACAATTTTGGGATACCTAAGTGGCGAAAATAGTTTCGGAACAAAAGCATTATTTCTACTCTATTAGACCCAAAATGATGTTCGGTAATGTTTAGGGGCACTTTGCAAACATTATGTAAAAAGATGCAAAACTTCCATTTCGGGACTGAATGCACTATTTCGGGGTACCGAAGTAGCAAAAATGGTTTTGCATCAAAAGCATCCATTCTATTACATTAGACCCAAAATGAAGTTTGGGAGTGTTTAGTAGAACTCTGCAAACAGTCGACACGTAAAAAGATGCAAAACATGTGTTTCAGGCGTGAATGCACTATTTCAGGATACCTACGTTGCAAAAATTATTTCGCAGCAAAATTATCCATACCACTGCATTAGACCCAAAACGAGGTTTCGGATTGTTTAGGAGCATTTCTCAAACCTTCGACACGTAAAAAGATAAAAACTTGTGTTTCGGGGCCTAAATGCACAATTTTGGGATACCGAAGTGGCGAAAATGGTTTCGGAACAAAAGCATCCTTTCTACTCTATTAGAGCCAAAATGATGTTTGGTATTGTTTAGGGGCACTTTGCAAACATTATGTAAAAAGATGCAAAACTTCCATTTCGGGACTGAATGCACTATTTCGGGCTACCGAAGTTGCGAATATGGTTTTGCAACAAAAGCATCCATTCTATTACATTAGACCCAAAATGAAGTTTAGGAGTGTTTAGGAGAACTCTGCAAACAGTCGACACGTAAAAAGATGCAAAACATGTGTTTCAGGCGTGAATGCACTATTTCGGGGTACCGACGTTGCAAAAATTGTTTCGCAAGAAAATTATCCTTTCCACTCCATTAGACCCAAAATGAGGTTTAGTAGTGTTTAGGAGCATTTCTCAAACCTTCGACACGTAAAAAGATAAAAACTTGTGTTTCGGGGCCTAAATGCACAATTTTGGGATACCGAAGTGGCGAAAATGGTTTCGGAACAAAAGCATCCATTCTACTCCATTAGACCCAATATGATGTTCGGTAGTGTTTAGGAGCACTTTGCAAAGATTCATCATTTAAAAAGATGCAAAACTTCCATTTCAGGACTGAATGCACTATTTCGGGGTACCGAAGTTGCAAAAATGGTATTGCAACAAAAGCATCCATTCTATTACATTAGACCTAAAATGAAGTTTGGGAGTGTTTAGGAGAACTCTGCAAACAGTCGACACGTAAAAAGATGCAAAACATGTGTTTCAGGTGTGAATGCACTATTTCAGGATACCTACGTTGCAAAAATTGTTTCGCAGCAAAATTATCCTTTCCACTGCATTAGACCCAAAACGAGGTTTAGGATTGTTTAGGAGCATTTCTCAAACCTTCGACACGTAAAAAGATAAAAACTTGTGTTTCGGGGCCTAAATGCACAATTTTGGGATACCGAAGTGGCGAAAATGGTTTCAGAACAAAAGCATCCTTTCTACTCTATTAGAGCCAAAATGATGTTTGGTATTGTTTAGGGGCACTTTGCAAACATTATGTAAAAAGATGCAAAACTTCCATTTCGGGACTGAATGCACTATTTCGGGGTACCGAAGTTGCGAATATGGTTTTGCAACAAAAGCATCCATTCTATTACATTAGGCCCAAAATGAAGTTTGGGAGTGTTTAGGAGAACTCTGCAAACAGTCGACACGTAAAAGGATGCAAAACATGTGTTTCAGGCGTGAATGCACTATTTCGGGGTACCGACGTTGCAAAAATTGTTTCGCAATAAAATTGTCCTTTCCACTCCATTAGACCCAAAATGAGGTTTAGGAGTGTTTAGGAGCATTTCTCAAACCTTCGACACGTAAAAAGATAAAAACTTTTGTTTCGGGGCCTAAATGCACAATTTTGGGATACCGAAGTGGCGAAAATGGTTTCGGAATAAAAGCATCCATTCTACTCCATTAGACCCAAAATGATGTTCGGTAGTGTTTAGGAGCACTTTGCAAAGATTCAACATTTAAAAAAATGCAAAACTTCCATTTCGGGATTGAAAGCACTATTTCGGGGTACCGAAGTTGCGAAAATGGTTTTGCAACAAAAGCATCAATTCTATTACATTAGACCCAAAATGAAGTTTGGGAGTGTTTAGGAGAACTTTGCAAATAGTCGACACGTAAAAAGATGCAAAACTTGTGTTTAAGGCGTGAATGCACTATTTCGGGGTACCTACGTTGCAAAAATTGTTTCGCAACAAAATTATCATTTCCACTCCATTAGACCCAAAATAAGGTTTACGAGAGTTTAGGAGCATTTCTCAAACCTTCGACACGTAAAAAGATAAAAACTTGTGTTTCGGGGCCTAAATGCACAATTTTGGGATACCGAAGTGGCGAAAATAGTTTCGGAACAAAAGCATTCTTTCTACTCTATTAGACCCAAAATGATGTTCGGTAATGTTTAGGGGCACTTTGCAAACATTATGTAAAAAGATGCAAAACTTCCATTTAGGGACTGAATGTACTATTTCGGGGTACCCAAGTAGCAAAAATGGTTTTGCAACAAAAGCATCCATTCTATTACATTAGACCCAAAATGAAGTTTGGGAGTGTTTAGGAGAACTCTGCAAACAGACGACACATAAAAAGATGCAAAACATGTGTTTCAGGCGTGAATGCACTATTTCAGGATACCTACGTTGCAAAAACTGTTTCGCAGCAAAATTATCCATTCCACTGCATTAGACCCAAAACGAGGTTTCGGATTGTTTAGGAGCATTTCTCAAACCTTCGACACGTAAAAAGATAAAAACTTGTGTTTCGGGGCCTAAATGCACAATTTTGGGATACCGAAGTGGCGAAAATGGTTTCGGAACAAAAGCATCCTTTCTACTCTATTAGAGCCAAAATGATGTTTGGTATTGTTTAGGGGCACTTTGCAAACATTATGTAAAAAGATGCAAAACTTCCATTTCGGGACTGAATGCACTATTTCGGGGTACCGAAGTTGCGAATATGGTTTTGCAACAAAAGCATCCATTCTATTACATTAGACCCAAAATGAAGTTTAGGAGTGTTTAGGAGAACTCTGCAAACAGTCGACACGTAAAAAGATGCAAAACATGTGTTTCAGGCGTGAATGCACTATTTCGGGGTACCGACGTTGCAAAAATTGTTTCGCAAGAAAATTATCCTTTCCACTCCATTAGACCCAAAATGAGGTTTAGGAGTGTTTAGGAACATTTCTCAAACCTTCGACACGTAAAAAGATAAAAACTTGTGTTTCGGGGCCTAAATGCACAATTTTGGGATACCGAAGTGGCGAAAATGGTTTCGGAACAAAAGCATCCATTCTACTCCATTAGACCCAATATGATGTTCGGTAGTGTTTAGGAGCACTTTGCAAAGATTCATCATTTAAAAAGATGCAAAACTTCCATTTCAGGACTGAATGCACTATTTCGGGGTACCGAAGTTGCGAAAATGGTATTGCAACAAAAGCATCCATTCTATTACATTAGACCTAAAATGAAGTTTGGGAGTGTTTAGGAGAACTCTGCAAACAGTCGACACGTAAAAAGATGCAAAACATGTGTTTCAGGTGTGAATGCACTATTTCAGGATACCTACGTTGCAAAAATTGTTTCGCAGCAAAATTATCCTTTCCACTGCATTAGACCCAAAACGAGGTTTAGGATTGTTTAGGAGCATTTCTCAAACCTTCGACACGTAAAAAGATAAAAACTTGTGTTTCGGGGCCTAAATGCACAATTTTGGGATACCGAAGTGGCGAAAATGGTTTCGGAACAAAAGCATCCTTTCTACTCTATTAGAGCCAAAATGATGTTTGGTATTGTTTAGGGGCACTTTGCAAACATTATGTAAAAAGATGCAAAACTTCCATTTCGGGACTGAATGCACTATTTCGGGGTACCGAAGTTGCGAATATGGTTTTGCAACAAAAGCATCCATTCTATTACATTAGACCCAAAATGAAGTTTGGGAGTGTTTAGTAGAACTCTGCAAACAGTCGACACGTAAAAGGATGCAAAACATGTGTTTCAGGCGTGAATGCACTATTTCGGGGTACCGACGTTGCAAAAATTGTTTCGCAATAAAATTGTCCTTTCCACTCCATTAGACCCAAAATGAGGTTTAGGAGTGTTTAGGAGCATTTCTCAAACCTTCGACACGTAAAAAGATAAAAACTTGTGTTTCGGGGCCTAAATGCACAATTTTGGGATACCGAAGTGGCGAAAATGGTTTCGGAATAAAAGCATCCATTCTACTCCATTAGACCCAAAATGATGTTCGGTAGTGTTTAGGAGCACTTTGCAAAGATTCAACATTTAAAAAGATGCAAAACTTCCATTTCGGGATTGAAAGCACTATTTCGGGGTACCGAAGTTGCGAAAATGGTTTTGCAACAAAAGCATCAATTCTATTACATTAGACCCAAAATGAAGTTTGGGAGTGTTTAGGAGAACTTTGCAAATAGTCGACACGTAAAAAGATGCAAAACTTGTGTTTAAGGCGTGAATGCACTATTTCGGGGTACCTACGTTGCAAAAATTGTTTCGCAACAAAATTATCATTTCCACTCCATTAGACCCAAAATAAGGTTTACGAGAGTTTAGGAGCATTTCTCAAACCTTCGACACGTAAAAAGATAAAAACTTGTGTTTCGGGGCCTAAATGCACAATTTTGGGATACCGAAGTGGCGAAAATAGTTTCGGAACAAAAGCATTCTTTCTACTCTATTAGACCCAAAATGATGTTCGGTAATGTTTAGGGGCACTTTGCAAACATTATGTAAAAAGATGCAAAACTTCCATTTCGGGACTGAATGTACTATTTCGGGGTACCGAAGTAGCAAAAATGTTTTGCAACAAAAGCATCCATTCTATTACATTAGACCCAAAATGAAGTTTGGGAGTGTTTAGGAGAACTCTGCAAACAGTCGACACGTAAAAAGATGCAAAACATGTGTTTCAGGCGTGAATGCACTATTTCAGGATACCTACGTTGCAAAAATTGTTTCGCAGCAAAATTATCCATTCCACTGCATTAGACCCAAAACGAGGTTTCGGATTGTTTAGGAGCATTTCTCAAACCTTCGACACGTAAAAAGATAAAAACTTGTGTTTCGGGGCCTAAATGCACAATTTTGGGATACCGAAGTGGCGAAAATGGTTTCGGAACAAAAGCATCCTTTCTACTCTATTAGAGCCAAAATGATGTTTGGTATTGTTTAGGGGCACTTTGCAAACATTATGTAAAAAGTTGCAAAACTTCCATTTCGGGACTGAATGCACTATTTCGGGGTACCGAAGTTGCGAATATGGTTTTGCAACAAAAGCATCCATTCTATTACATTAGACCCAAAATGAAGTTTAGGAGTGTTTAGGAGAACTCTGCAAACAGTCGACACGTAAAAAGATGCAAAACATGTGTTTCAGGCGTGAATGCACTATTTCGGGGTACCGACGTTGCAAAAATTGTTTCGCAAGAAAATTATCCTTTCCACTCCATTAGACCCAAAATGAGGTTTAGGAGTGTTTAGGAGCATTTCTCAAACCTTCGACACGTAAAAAGATAAAAACTTGTGTTTCGGGGCCTAAATGCACAATTTTGGGATACCGAAGTGGCGAAAATGGTTTCGGAACAAAAGCATCCATTCTACTCCATTAGACCCAATATGATGTTCGGTAGTGTTTAGGAGCACTTTGCAAAGATTCATCATTTAAAAAGATGCAAAACTTCCATTTCAGGACTGAATGCACTATTTCGGGGTACCGAAGTTGCGAAAATGGTATTGCAACAAAAGCATCCATTCTATTACATTAGACCTAAAATGAAGTTTGGGAGTGTTTAGGAGAACTCTGCAAACAGTCGACACGTAAAAAGATGCAAAACATGTGTTTCAGGTGTGAATGCACTATTTCAGGATACCTACGTTGCAAAAATTGTTTCGCAGCAAAATTATCCTTTCCACTGCATTAGACCCAAAACGAGGTTTAGGATTGTTTAGGAGCATTTCTCAAACCTTCGACACGTAAAAAGATAAAAACTTGTGTTTCGGGGCCTAAATGCACAATTTTGGGATACCGAAGTGGCGAAAATGGTTTCGGAACAAAAGCATCCTTTCTACTCTATTAGAGCCAAAATGATGTTTGGTATTGTTTAGGGGCACTTTGCAAACATTATGTAAAAAGATGCAAAACTTCCATTTCGGGACTGAATGCACTATTTCGGGGTACCGAAGTTGCGAATATGGTTTTGCAACAAAAGCATCCATTCTATTACATTAGACCCAAAATGAAGTTTGGGAGTGTTTAGGAGAACTCTGCAAACAGTCGACACGTAAAAGGATGCAAAACATGTGTTTCAGGCGTGAATGCACTATTTCGGGGTACCGACGTTGCAAAAATTGTTTCGCAATAAAATTGTCCTTTCCACTCCATTAGACCCAAAATGAGGTTTAGGAGTGTTTAGGAGCATTTCTCAAACCTTCGACACGTAAAAAGATAAAAACTTGTGTTTCGGGGCCTAAATGCACAATTTTGGGATACCGAAGTGGCGAAAATGGTTTCGGAATAAAAGCATCCATTCTACTCCATTAGACCCAAAATGATGTTCGGTAGTGTTTAGGAGCACTTTGCAAAGATTCAACATTTAAAAAGATGCAAAACTTCCATTTCGGGATTGAAAGCACTATTTCGGGGTACCGAAGTTGCGAAAATGGTTTTGCAACAAAAGCATCAATTCTATTACATTAGACCCAAAATGAAGTTTGGGAGTGTTTAGGAGAACTTTGCAAATAGTCGACACGTAAAAAGATGCAAAACTTGTGTTTAAGGCGTGAATGCACTATTTCGGGGTACCTACGTTGCAAAAATTGTTTCGCAACAAAATTATCATTTCCACTCCATTAGACCCAAAATAAGGTTTACGAGAGTTTAGGAGCATTTCTCAAACCTTCGACACGTAAAAAGATAAAAACTTGTGTTTCGGGGCCTAAATGCACAATTTTGGGATACCGAAGTGGCGAAAATAGTTTCGGAACAAAAGCATTCTTTCTACTCTATTAGACCCAAAATGATGTTCGGTAATGTTTAGGGGCACTTTGCAAACATTATGTAAAAAGATGCAAAACTTCCATTTCGGGACTGAATGTACTATTTCGGGGTACCGAAGTAGCAAAAATGTTTTGCAACAAAAGCATCCATTCTATTACATTAGACCCAAAATGAAGTTTGGGAGTGTTTAGGAGAACTCTGCAAACAGTCGACACGTAAAAAGATGCAAAACATGTGTTTCAGGCGTGAATGCACTATTTCAGGATACCTACGTTGCAAAAATTGTTTCGCAGCAAAATTATCCATTCCACTGCATTAGACCCAAAACGAGGTTTCGGATTGTTTAGGAGCATTTCTCAAACCTTCGACACGTAAAAAGATAAAAACTTGTGTTTCGGGGCCTAAATGCACAATTTTGGGATACCGAAGTGGCGAAAATGGTTTCGGAACAAAAGCATCCTTTCTACTCTATTAGAGCCAAAATGATGTTTGGTATTGTTTAGGGGCACTTTGCAAACATTATGTAAAAAGTTGCAAAACTTCCATTTCGGGACTGAATGCACTATTTCGGGGTACCGAAGTTGCGAATATGGTTTTGCAACAAAAGCATCCATTCTATTACATTAGACCCAAAATGAAGTTTAGGAGTGTTTAGGAGAACTCTGCAAACAGTCGACACGTAAAAAGATGCAAAACATGTGTTTCAGGCGTGAATGCACTATTTCGGGGTACCGACGTTGCAAAAATTGTTTCGCAAGAAAATTATCCTTTCCACTCCATTAGACCCAAAATGAGGTTTAGGAGTGTTTAGGAGCATTTCTCAAACCTTCGACACGTAAAAAGATAAAAACTTGTGTTTCGGGGCCTAAATGCACAATTTTGGGATACCGAAGTGGCGAAAATGGTTTCGGAACAAAAGCATCCATTCTACTCCATTAGACCCAATATGATGTTCGGTAGTGTTTAGGAGCACTTTGCAAAGATTCATCATTTAAAAAGATGCAAAACTTCCATTTCAGGACTGAATGCACTATTTCGGGGTACCGAAGTTGCGAAAATGGTATTGCAACAAAAGCATCCATTCTATTACATTAGACCTAAAATGAAGTTTGGGAGTGTTTAGGAGAACTCTGCAAACAGTCGACACGTAAAAAGATGCAAAACATGTGTTTCAGGTGTGAATGCACTATTTCAGGATACCTACGTTGCAAAAATTGTTTCGCAGCAAAATTATCCTTTCCACTACATTAGACCCAAAACGAGGTTTAGGATTGTTTAGGAGCATTTCTCAAACCTTCGACACGTAAAAAGATAAAAACTTGTGTTTCGGGGCCTAAATGCACAATTTTGGGATACCGAAGTGGCGAAAATGGTTTCGGAACAAAAGCATCCTTTCTACTCTATTAGAGCCAAAATGATGTTTGGTATTGTTTAGGGGCACTTTGCAAACATTATGTAAAAAGATGCAAAACTTCCATTTCGGGACTGAATGCACTATTTCGGGGTACCGAAGTTGCGAATATGGTTTTGCAACAAAAGCATCCATTCTATTACATTAGACCCAAAATGAAGTTTGGGAGTGTTTAGGAGAACTCTGCAAACAGTCGACACGTAAAAGGATGCAAAACATGTGTTTCAGGCGTGAATGCACTATTTCGGGGTACCGACGTTGCAAAAATTGTTTCGCAATAAAATTGTCCTTTCCACTCCATTAGACCCAAAATGAGGTTTAGGAGTGTTTAGGAGCATTTCTCAAACCTTCGACACGTAAAAAGATAAAAACTTGTGTTTCGGGGCCTAAATGCACAATTTTGGGATACCGAAGTGGCGAAAATGGTTTCGGAATAAAAGCATCCATTCTACTCCATTAGACCCAAAATGATGTTCGGTAGTGTTTAGGAGCACTTTGCAAAGATTCAACATTTAAAAAGATGCAAAACTTCCATTTCGGGATTGAAAGCACTATTTCGGGGTACCGAAGTTGCGAAAATGGTTTTGCAACAAAAGCATCAATTCTATTACATTAGACCCAAAATGAAGTTTGGGAGTGTTTAGGAGAACTTTGCAAATAGTCGACACGTAAAAAGATGCAAAACTTGTGTTTAAGGCGTGAATGCACTATTTCGGGGTACCTACGTTGCAAAAATTGTTTCGCAACAAAATTATCATTTCCACTCCATTAGACCCAAAATAAGGTTTACGAGAGTTTAGGAGCATTTCTCAAACCTTCGACACGTAAAAAGATAAAAACTTGTGTTTCGGGGCCTAAATGCACAATTTTGGGATACCGAAGTGGCGAAAATAGTTTCGGAACAAAAGCATTCTTTCTACTCTATTAGACCCAAAATGATGTTCGGTAATGTTTAGGGGCACTTTGCAAACATTATGTAAAAAGATGCAAAACTTCCATTTCGGGACTGAATGTACTATTTCGGGGTACCGAAGTAGCAAAAATGTTTTGCAACAAAAGCATCCATTCTATTACATTAGACCCAAAATGAAGTTTGGGAGTGTTTAGGAGAACTCTGCAAACAGTCGACACGTAAAAAGATGCAAAACATGTGTTTCAGGCGTGAATGCACTATTTCAGGATACCTACGTTGCAAAAATTGTTTCGCAGCAAAATTATCCATTCCACTGCATTAGACCCAAAACGAGGTTTCGGATTGTTTAGGAGCATTTCTCAAACCTTCGACACGTAAAAAGATAAAAACTTGTGTTTCGGGGCCTAAATGCACAATTTTGGGATACCGAAGTGGCGAAAATGGTTTCGGAACAAAAGCATCCTTTCTACTCTATTAGAGCCAAAATGATGTTTGGTATTGTTTAGGGGCACTTTGCAAACATTATGTAAAAAGTTGCAAAACTTCCATTTCGGGACTGAATGCACTATTTCGGGGTACCGAAGTTGCGAATATGGTTTTGCAACAAAAGCATCCATTCTATTACATTAGACCCAAAATGAAGTTTAGGAGTGTTTAGGAGAACTCTGCAAACAGTCGACACGTAAAAAGATGCAAAACATGTGTTTCAGGCGTGAATGCACTATTTCGGGGTACCGACGTTGCAAAAATTGTTTCGCAAGAAAATTATCCTTTCCACTCCATTAGACCCAAAATGAGGTTTAGGAGTGTTTAGGAGCATTTCTCAAACCTTCGACACGTAAAAAGATAAAAACTTGTGTTTCGGGGCCTAAATGCACAATTTTGGGATACCGAAGTGGCGAAAATGGTTTCGGAACAAAAGCATCCATTCTACTCCATTAGACCCAATATGATGTTCGGTAGTGTTTAGGAGCACTTTGCAAAGATTCATCATTTAAAAAGATGCAAAACTTCCATTTCAGGACTGAATGCACTATTTCGGGGTACCGAAGTTGCGAAAATGGTATTGCAACAAAAGCATCCATTCTATTACATTAGACCTAAAATGAAGTTTGGGAGTGTTTAGGAGAACTCTGCAAACAGTCGACACGTAAAAAGATGCAAAACATGTGTTTCAGGTGTGAATGCACTATTTCAGGATACCTACGTTGCAAAAATTGTTTCGCAGCAAAATTATCCTTTCCACTGCATTAGACCCAAAACGAGGTTTAGGATTGTTTAGGAGCATTTCTCAAACCTTCGACACGTAAAAAGATAAAAACTTGTGTTTCGGGGCCTAAATGCACAATTTTGGGATACCGAAGTGGCGAAAATGGTTTCGGAACAAAAGCATCCTTTCTACTCTATTAGAGCCAAAATGATGTTTGGTATTGTTTAGGGGCACTTTGCAAACATTATGTAAAAAGATGCAAAACTTCCATTTCGGGACTGAATGCACTATTTCGGGGTACCGAAGTTGCGAATATGGTTTTGCAACAAAAGCATCCATTCTATTACATTAGACCCAAAATGAAGTTTGGGAGTGTTTAGGAGAACTCTGCAAACAGTCGACACGTAAAAGGATGCAAAACATGTGTTTCAGGCGTGAATGCACTATTTCGGGGTGCCGACGTTGCAAAAATTGTTTCGCAATAAAATTGTCCTGTCCACTCCATTAGACCCAAAATGAGGTTTAGGAGTGTTTAGGAGCATTTCTCAAACCTTCGACACGTAAAAAGATAAAAACTTGTGTTTCGGGGCCTAAATGCACAATTTTGGGATACCGAAGTGGCGAAAATGGTTTCGGAATAAAAGCATCCATTCTACTCCATTAGACCCAAAATGATGTTCGGTAGTGTTTAGGAGCACTTTGCAAAGATTCAACATTTAAAAAGATGCAAAATTTCCATTTCGGGATTGAAAGCACTATTTCGGGGTACCGAAGTTGCGAAAATGGTTTTGCAACAAAAGCATCAATTCTATTACATTAGACCCAAAATGAAGTTTGGGAGTGTTTAGGAGAACTTTGCAAATAGTCGACACGTAAAAAGATGCAAAACTTGTGTTTAAGGCGTGAATGCACTATTTCGGGGTACCTACGTTGCAAAAATTGTTTCGCAACAAAATTATCATTTCCACTCCATTAGACCCAAAATAAGGTTTACGAGAGTTTAGGAGCATTTCTCAAACCTTCGACACGTAAAAAGATAAAAACTTGTGTTTCGGGGCCTAAATGCACAATTTTGGGATACCGAAGTGGCGAAAATAGTTTCGGAACAAAAGCATTCTTTCTACTCTATTAGACCCAAAATGATGTTCGGTAATGTTTAGGGGCACTTTGCAAACATTATGTAAAAAGATGCAAAACTTCCATTTCGGGACTGAATGCACTATTTCGGGGTACCGAAGTAGCAAAAATGGTTTTGCAACAAAAGCATCCATTCTATTACATTAGACCCAAAATGAAGTTTGGGAGTGTTTAGGAGAACTCTGCAAACAGTCGACACGTAAAAAGATGCAAAACATGTGTTTCAGGCGTGAATGCACTATTTCAGGATACCTACGTTGCAAAAATTGTTTCGCAGCAAAATTATCCATTCCACTGCATTAGACCCAAAACGAGGTTTCGGATTGTTTAGGAGCATTTCTCACACCTTCGACACGTAAAAAGATAAAAACTTGTGTTTCGGGGCCTAAATGCACAATTTTGGGATACCGAAGTGGCGAAAATGGTTTCGGAACAAAAGCATCCTTTCTACTTTATTAGAGCCAAAATGATGTTTGGTATTGTTTAGGGGCACTTTGCAAACATTATGTAAAAAGATGCAAAACTTCCATTTCGGGACTGAATGCACTATTTCGGGGTACCGAAGTTGCGAAAATGGTTTTGCAACAAAAGCATCCATTCTATTACATTAGACCCAAAATGAAGTTTAGGAGTGTTTAGGAGAACTCTGCAAACAGTCGACACGTAAAAAGATGCAAAACATGTGTTTCAGGCGTGAATGCACTATTTCGGGGTACCGACGTTGCAAAAATTGTTTCGCAAGAAAATTATCCTTTCCACTCCATTAGACCCAAAATGAGGTTTAGGAGTGTTTAGGAGCATTTCTCAAACCTTCGACACGTAAAAAGATAAAAACTTGTGTTTCGGGGCCTAAATGCACAATTTTGGGATACCGAAGTGGCGAAAATGGTTTCGGAACAAAAGCATCCATTCTACTCCATTAGACCCAATATGATGTTCGGTAGTGTTTAGGAGCACTTTGCAAAGATTCATCATTTAAAAAGATGCAAAACTTCCATTTCAGGACTGAATGCACTATTTCGGGGTACCGAAGTTGCGAAAATGGTATTGCAACAAAAGCATCCATTCTATTACATTAGACCTAAAATGAAGTTTGGGAGTGTTTAGGAGAACTCTGCAAACAGTCGACACGTAAAAAGATGCAAAACATGTGTTTCAGGTGTGAATGCACTATTTCAGGATACCTACGTTGCAAAAATTGTTTCGCAGCAAAATTATCCTTTCCACTGCATTAGACCCAAAACGAGGTTTAGGATTGTTTAGGAGCATTTCTCAAACCTTCGACACGTAAAAAGATAAAAACTTGTGTTTCGGGGCCTAAATGCACAATTTTGGGATACCGAAGTGGCGAAAATGGTTTCGGAACAAAAGCATCCTTTCTACTCTATTAGAGCCAAAATGATGTTTGGTATTGTTTAGGGGCACTTTGCAAACATTATGTAAAAAGATGCAAAACTTCCATTTCGGGACTGAATGCACTATTTCGGGGTACCGAAGTTGCGAATATGGTTTTGCAACAAAAGCATCCATTCTATTACATTAGACCCAAAATGAAGTTTGGGAGTGTTTAGGAGAACTCTGCAAACAGTCGACACGTAAAAGGATGCAAAACATGTGTTTCAGGCGTGAATGCACTATTTCGGGGTGCCGACGTTGCAAAAATTGTTTCGCAATAAAATTGTCCTGTCCACTCCATTAGACCCAAAATGAGGTTTAGGAGTGTTTAGGAGCATTTCTCAAACCTTCGACACGTAAAAAGATAAAAACTTGTGTTTCGGGGCCTAAATGCACAATTTTGGGATACCGAAGTGGCGAAAATGGTTTCGGAATAAAAGCATCCATTCTACTCCATTAGACCCAAAATGATGTTCGGTAGTGTTTAGGAGCACTTTGCAAAGATTCAACATTTAAAAAGATGCAAAATTTCCATTTCGGGATTGAAAGCACTATTTCGGGGTACCGAAGTTGCGAAAATGGTTTTGCAACAAAAGCATCAATTCTATTACATTAGACCCAAAATGAAGTTTGGGAGTGTTTAGGAGAACTTTGCAAATAGTCGACACGTAAAAAGATGCAAAACTTGTGTTTAAGGCGTGAATGCACTATTTCGGGGTACCTACGTTGCAAAAATTGTTTCGCAACAAAATTATCATTTCCACTCCATTAGACCCAAAATAAGGTTTACGAGAGTTTAGGAGCATTTCTCAAACCTTCGACACGTAAAAAGATAAAAACTTGTGTTTCGGGGCCTAAATGCACAATTTTGGGATACCGAAGTGGCGAAAATAGTTTCGGAACAAAAGCATTCTTTCTACTCTATTAGACCCAAAATGATGTTCGGTAATGTTTAGGGGCACTTTGCAAACATTATGTAAAAAGATGCAAAACTTCCATTTCGGGACTGAATGCACTATTTCGGGGTACCGAAGTAGCAAAAATGGTTTTGCAACAAAAGCATCCATTCTATTACATTAGACCCAAAATGAAGTTTGGGAGTGTTTAGGAGAACTCTGCAAACAGTCGACACGTAAAAAGATGCAAAACATGTGTTTCAGGCGTGAATGCACTATTTCAGGATACCTACGTTGCAAAAATTGTTTCGCAGCAAAATTATCCATTCCACTGCATTAGACCCAAAACGAGGTTTCGGATTGTTTAGGAGCATTTCTCACACCTTCGACACGTAAAAAGATAAAAACTTGTGTTTCGGGGCCTAAATGCACAATTTTGGGATACCGAAGTGGCGAAAATGGTTTCGGAACAAAAGCATCCTTTCTACTCTATTAGAGCCAAAATGATGTTTGGTATTGTTTAGGGGCACTTTGCAAACATTATGTAAAAAGATGCAAAACTTCCATTTCGGGACTGAATGCACTATTTCGGGGTACCGAAGTTGCGAAAATGGTTTTGCAACAAAAGCATCCATTCTATTACATTAGACCCAAAATGAAGTTTAGGAGTGTTTAGGAGAACTCTGCAAACAGTCGACACGTAAAAAGATGCAAAACATGTGTTTCAGGCGTGAATGCACTATTTCGGGGTACCGACGTTGCAAAAATTGTTTCGCAAGAAAATTATCCTTTCCACTCCATTAGACCCAAAATGAGGTTTAGGAGTGTTTAGGAGCATTTCTCAAACCTTCGACACGTAAAAAGATAAAAACTTGTGTTTCGGGGCCTAAATGCACAATTTTGGGATACCGAAGTGGCGAAAATGGTTTCGGAACAAAAGCATCCATTCTACTCCATTAGACCCAATATGATGTTCGGTAGTGTTTAGGAGCACTTTGCAAAGATTCATCATTTAAAAAGATGCAAAACTTCCATTTCAGGACTGAATGCACTATTTCGGGGTACCGAAGTTGCGAAAATGGTATTGCAACAAAAGCATCCATTCTATTACATTAGACCTAAAATGAAGTTTGGGAGTGTTTAGGAGAACTCTGCAAACAGTCGACACGTAAAAAGATGCAAAACATGTGTTTCAGGTGTGAATGCACTATTTCAGGATACCTACGTTGCAAAAATTGTTTCGCAGCAAAATTATCCTTTCCACTGCATTAGACCCAAAACGAGGTTTAGGATTGTTTAGGAGCATTTCTCAAACCTTCGACACGTAAAAAGATAAAAACTTGTGTTTCGGGGCCTAAATGCACAATTTTGGGATACCGAAGTGGCGAAAATGGTTTCGGAACAAAAGCATCCTTTCTACTCTATTAGAGCCAAAATGATGTTTGGTATTGTTTAGGGGCACTTTGCAAACATTATGTAAAAAGATGCAAAACTTCCATTTCGGGACTGAATGCACTATTTCGGGGTACCGAAGTTGCGAATATGATTTTGCAACAAAAGCATCCATTCTATTACATTAGACCCAAAATGAAGTTTGGGAGTGTTTAGGAGAACTCTGCAAACAGTCGACACGTAAAAAGATGCAAAACATGTGTTTCAGACGTGAATGCACTATTTCGGGGTACCGACGTTGCAAAAATTGTTTCGCAACAAAATTGTCCTTTCCACTCCATTAGACCCAAAATGAGGTTTAGGAGTGTTTAGGAGCATTTCTCAAACCTTCGACACGTAAAAAGATAAAAACTTGTGTTTCGGGGCCTAAATGCACAATTTTGGGATACCGAAGTGGCGAAAATGGTTTCGGAATAAAAGCATCCATTCTACTCCATTAGACCCAAAATGTTGTTCGGTAGTGTTTAGGAGCACTTTGCAAAGATTCAACATTTAAAAAGATGCAAAACTTCCATTTCGGGATTGAAAGCACTATTTCGGGGTACCGAAGTTGCGAAAATGGTTTTGCAACAAAAGCATCAATTCTATTACATTAGACCCAAAATGAAGTTTGGGAGTGTTTAGGAGAACTTTGCAAATAGTCGACACGTAAAAAGATGCAAAACTTGTGTTTAAGGTGCGAATGCACTATTTCGGGGTACCTACGTTGCAAAAATTGTTTCGCAACAAAATTATCATTTCCACTCCATTAGACCCAAAATAAGGTTTACGAGTGTTTAGGAGCATTTCTCAAACCTTCGACACGTAAAAAGATAAAAACTTGTGTTTCGGGGCCTAAATGCACAATTTTGGGATACCGAAGTGGCGAAAATAGTTTCGGAACAAAAGCATTCTTTCTACTCTATTAGACCCAAAATGATGTTCGGTAATGTTTAGGGGCACTTTGCAAACATTATGTAAAAAGATGCAAAACTTCCATTTCGGGACTGAATGCACTATTTCGGGGTACCGAAGTAGCAAAAATGGTTTTGCAACAAAAGCATCCATTCTATTACATTAGACCCAAAATGAAGTTTGGGAGTGTTTAGGAGAACTCTGCAAACAGTCGACACGTAAAAAGATGCAAAACATGTGTTTCAGGCGTGAATGCACTATTTCAGGATACCTACGTTGCAAAAATTGTTTCGCAGCAAAATTATCCATTCCACTGCATTAGACCCAAAACGAGGTTTCGGATTGTTTAGGAGCATTTCTCAAACCTTCGACACGTAAAAAGATAAAAACTTGTGTTTCGGGGCCTAAATGCACAATTTTGGGATACCGAAGTGGCGAAAATGGTTTCGGAACAAAAGCATCCTTTCTACTCTATTAGAGCCAAAATGATGTTTGGTATTGTTTAGGGGCACTTTGCAAACATTATGTAAAAAGATGCAAAACTTCCATTTCGGGACTGAATGCACTATTTCGGGCTACCGAAGTTGCGAATATGGTTTTGCAACAAAAGCATCAATTCTATTACATTAGACCCAAAATGAAGTTTGGCAGTGTTTAGGAGAACTTTGCAAACAGTCGACACGTAAAAAGATGCAAAACATGTGTTTCAGGCGTGAATGCACTATTTCGGGGTACCGACGTTGCAAAAATTGTTTCGCAAGAAAATTATCCTTTCCACTCCATTAGACCCAAAATGAGGTTTAGGAGTGTTTAGGAGCATTTCTCAAACCTTCGACACGTAAAAAGATAAAAACTTGTGTTTCGGGGCCTAAATGCACAATTTTGGGATACCGAAGTGGCGAAAATGGTTTCGGAACAAAAGCATCCATTCTACTCCATTAGACCCAATATGATGTTCGGTAGTGTTTAGGAGCACTTTGCAAAGATTCATCATTTAAAAAGATGCAAAACTTCCATTTCAGGACTGAATGCACTATTTCGGGGTACCGAAGTTGCGAAAATGGTATTGCAACAAAAGCATCCATTCTATTACATTAGACCTAAAATGAAGTTTGGGAGTGTTTAGGAGAACTCTGCAAACAGTCGACACGTAAAAAGATGCAAAACATGTGTTTCAGGTGTGAATGCACTATTTCAGGATACCTACGTTGCAAAAATTGTTTCGCAGCAAAATTATCCTTTCCACTGCATTAGACCCAAAACGAGGTTTAGGATTGTTTAGGAGCATTTCTCAAACCTTCGACACGTAAAAAGATAAAAACTTGTGTTTCGGGGCCTAAATGCACAATTTTGGGATACCGAAGTGGCGAAAATGGTTTCGGAACAAAAGCATCCTTTCTACTCTATTAGAGCCAAAATGATGTTTGGTATTGTTTAGGGGCACTTTGCAAACATTATGTAAAAAGATGCAAAACTTCCATTTCGGGACTGAATGCACTAGTTCGGGGTACCGAAGTTGCGAATATGGTTTTGCAACAAAAGCATCCATTCTATTACATTAGACCCAAAATGAAGTTTGGGAGTGTTTAGGAGAACTCTGCAAACAGTCGACACGTAAAAAGATGCAAAACATGTGTTTCAGGCGTGAATGCACTATTTCGGGGTACCGACGTTGCAAAAATTGTTTGGCAACAAAATTACCCTTTCCACTCCATTAGACCCAAAATGAGGTTTAGGAGTGTTTAGGAGCATTTCTCAAACCTTCGACACGTAAAAAGATAAAAACTCCTGTTTCGGGGCCTAAATGCACAATTTTGGGACACCGAAGTGGCGAAAATGGTTTCGGAAGAAAAGCATCCATTTTACCCCATTAGACCCAAAATGATGTTCGGTAGTGTTTAGGAGCGCTTTGCAAACATTCATCATTTAAAAAGATGCAAAACTTCCATTTCAGGACTAAATGCACTATTTCGGGGTACCGAAATTGCGAAAATGGTTTTTCTACAAAAGCATCCATTCTATTACATTAGACCCAAAATAAAGTTTCGGAGTGTTTAGGAGAACTTTGCAAACAGTCGACACGTAAAAGGATGCAAAACTTGTGTTTCAGGTGTGAATGCACTTTTTCGGGGTACCTACGTTGCAAAAATTGTTTCGCAATGAATTATCCTTTCCACTCCATTAGACCCAAAATGAGGTTTAGGAGTGTGTAGGAGCATTTCTCAAACCTTCGACACGTAAAAAGATAAAAACTTGTGTTTCGGGGCCTAAATGCACAATTTTGGGATACCGAAGTGGCGAAAATGGTTTCGGAACAAAACCATCAATTCTACTCCTTTAGACCCAAAATGATGTTCGGTAGTGTTTAGGAGCACTTTGCAAACATTCATCATTTGAAAAGATGCAAAACTTCCATTTCGGGACTGAAAGCACTATTTCGAGGTACCGAGTTGCGAAAATGGTTTTGCAAAAAAAGCATTCATTCTATTACATTAGACCCAAAATGAAGTTTGGGAGTGTTTAGGAGAACTTTGCAAATAGTCAACACGTAAAAAGATGCAAAACTTGTGTTTCAGGCGTGAATGCACTATTTCGGGGTACCGACGTTGCAAAAATTGTGTGGCAACAAAATTATCCTTTCCACTCTATTAGACCCAAAATGAGGTTTAGGAGTGTTTAGGAGCATTTCTCAAACCTTCGACACGAAAAAAGATAAAAACTCGTGTTTCGGGGCCTAAATGCACAATTTTGGGACACCGAAGTGGCGAAAATGGTTTCGGAAGAAAAGCATCCATTTTACCCCATTAGACCCAAAATGATGTTCGGTAGTGTTTAGGAGCGCTTTGCAAACATTCATCATTTAAAAAGATGCAAAACTTCCATTTCAGGACTAAATGCACTATTTCGGGGTACCGAAATTGCGAAAATGGTTTTGCTACAAAAGCATCCATTCTATTACATTAGACCCAAAATAAAGTTTCGGAGTGTTTAGGAGAACTCTGCAAACAGTCGACACGTAAAAAGATGCAAAACATGTGTTTCAGGCATGAATGCACTATTTCGGGGTACCGACGTTGCAAAAATTGTTTGGCAACAAAATTATCCTTTCCACTCCATTAGACCCAAAATGAGGTTTAGGAGTGTTTAGGAGCATTTCTCAAACCTTCGACATGTAAAAAGATAAAAACTTGTGTTTCGGGGCCTAAATGCACAATTTTGGGATACCGAAGTGGCGAAAATGGTTTCGGAACAAAAGCATCCATTCTACTCCATTAGACCCAATATGATGTTCGGTAGTGTTTAGGAGCACTTTGCAAAGATTCATCATTTAAAAAGATGCAAAACTTCCATTTCAGGACTGAATGCACTATTTCGGGGTACCGAAGTTGCGAAAATGGTATTGCAACAAAAGCATCCATTCTATTACATTAGACCTAAAATGAAGTTTGGGAGTGTTTAGGAGAACTCTGCAAACAGTCGACACGTAAAAAGATGCAAAACATGTGTTTCAGGTGTGAATGCACTATTTCAGGATACCTACGTTGCAAAAATTGTTTCGCAGCAAAATTATCCTTTCCACTGCATTAGACCCAAAACGAGGTTTAGGATTGTTTAGGAGCATTTCTCAAACCTTCGACACGTAAAAAGATAAAAACTTGTGTTTCGGGGCCTAAATGCACAATTTTGGGATACCGAAGTGGCGAAAATGGTCTCGGAACAAAAGCATCCTTTCTACTCTATTAGAGCCAAAATGATGTTTGGTATTGTTTAGGGGCACTTTGCAAACATTATGTAAAACGATGCAAAACTTCCATTTCGGGACTGAATGCACTATTTCGGGGTACCGAAGTTGCGAATATGGTTTTGCAACAAAAGCATCCATTCTATTACATTAGACCCAAAATGAAGTTTGGGAGTGTTTAGGAGAACTCTGCAAACAGTCGACACGTAAAAAGATGCAAAACATGTGTTTCAGGCGTGAATGCACTATTTCGGGGTACCGACGTTGCAAAAATTGTTTGGCAACAAAATTATCCTTTCCACTCCATTAGACCCAAAATGAGGTTTAGGAGTGTTTAGGAGCATTTCTCAAACCTTCGACACGTAAAAAGATAAAAACTCGTGTTTCGGGGCCTAAATGCACAATTTTGGGACACCGAAGTGGCGAAAATGGTTTCGGAAGAAAAGCATCCATTTTACCCCATTAGACCCAAAATGATGTTCGGTAGTGTTTAGGAGCGCTTTGCAAACATTCATCATTTAAAAAGATGCAAAACTTCCATTTCAGGACTAAATGCACTATTTCGGGGTACCGAAATTGCGAAAATGGTTTTGCTACAAAAGCATCCATTCTATTACATTAGACCCAAAATAAAGTTTCGGAGTGTTTAGGAGAACTTTGCAAACAGTTGACACGTAAAAGGATGCAAAACTTGTGTTTCAGGTGTGAATGCACTTTTTCGGGGTACCTACGTTGCAAAAATTGTTTCGCAACAAATTATCCTTTCCACTCCATTAGACCCAAAATGAGGTTTAGGAGTGTGTAGGAGCATTTCTCAAACCTTCGACACGTAAAAAGATAAAAACTTGTGTTTCGGGGCCTAAATGCACAATTTTGGGATACCGAAGTGGCGAAAATGGTTTCGGAACAAAACCATCAATTCTACTCCTTTAGACCCAAAATGATGTTCGGTAGTGTTTAGGAGCACTTTGCAAACATTCATCATTTGAAAAGATGCAAAACTTCCATTTCGGGACTGAAAGCACTATTTCGGGGTACCGAGTTGCGAAAATGGTTTTGCAAAAAAAGCATTCATTCTATTACATTAGACCCAAAATGAAGTTTGGGAGTGTTTAGGAGAACTTTGCAAATAGTCAACACGTAAAAAGATGCAAAACTTGTGTTTCAGGCGTGAATGCACTATTTCGGGGTACCGACGTTGCAAAAATTGTTTCGCAACAAAATTATCCTTTCCACTCCATTAGACCCAAAATGAGGTTTAGGAGTGTCTAGGAGCATCTCTCAAACCTTCAACACGTAAAAAGATAAAAACTTGTGTTTCGGGGCCTAGATGCACAATTTTGGGATACCGAAGTGGCGAAAATGGTTTCGGAACAAAAGCATCCTTTCTACTCTATTAGAGCCAAAATGATGTTTGGTAATGTTTAAGGGCACTTTGCAAACATTATGTAAAAAGATGCAAAACTTCCATTTCGGGACTGAATGCACTATTTCGGGGTACCGAAGTTGCGAATATGGTTTTGCAACAAAAGCATCCATTCCATTACATTAGACCCAAAATGAAGTTTGGGAGTGTTTAGGAGAACTCTGCAAACAGTAGACACGTAAAAAGATGCAAAACATGTGTTTCAGGCGTGAATGTACTATTTCGGGGTACCGACGTTAAAAAAATTGTTTCGCAACAAAATTATCCTTTCCACTCCACTAGACCCAAAATGAGGGTTAGGAGTGTTTAGGAGCATTTCTCAAACCTCCGACACATAAAAAGATAAAAACTTGTGTTTCGGGGCCTAAATGCACAATTTTGGGATACCGAAGTGGCGAAAATGGTTTTGGAATAAAAGCATCCATTCTACTCCATTAGACCCAAAATGATGTTCGGTAGTGTTTAGGAGCACTTTGCAAAGATTCATCATTTAAAAAGATGCAAAACTTCCATTTCGGGACTGAAAGCACTATTTTGGGGTACTGAAGTTGAGAAAATGGTTTTGCAACAAAAGCATCCATTCTATTACATTAGACCCAAAATGAAGTTTGGGAGTGTTTAGGAGAACTTTGCAAATAGTCGACACGTAAAAAGATGCAAAACTTGTGTTTAAGGCGTGAATGCACTATTTCGGGGTACCGACGTTGCAAAAATTGTTTCGCAACAAAATTATCCTTTCCACTCCATTAGACCCAAAATGAGGTTTAGGAGTATTTAGGAGCATTTCTCAAACCTTCGACACGTAAAAAGATAAAAACTTGTGTTTCGGGGCCTAAATGCACAATTTTGGGATACCGAAGTGGCGAAAATGGTTTCGGAACGAAAGCATCCATTCTACTCCATTAGACCGAAAATGATGTTCGGTAGTGTTTAGGAGCACTTTGCAAAGATTCATCATTTAAAAAGATGCAAAACTTCCATTTCAGGACTGAATGCACTATTTCGGGGTACCGAAGTTGCGAAAATGGTATTGCAACAAAAGCATCCATTCTATTACATTAGACCTAAAATGAAGTTTGGGAGTGTTTAGGAGAACTCTGCAAACAGTCGACACGTAAAAAGATGCAAAACATGTGTTTCAGGTGTGAATGCACTATTTCAGGATACCTACGTTGCAAAAATTGTTTCGCAGCAAAATTATCCTTTCCAATGCATTAGACCCAAAACGAGGTTTAGGATTGTTTAGGAGCATTTCTCAAACCTTCGACACGTAAAAAGATAAAAACTTGTGTTTCGGGGCCTAAATGCACAATTTTGGGATACCGAAGGGGCGAAAATGGTTTCGGAACAAAAGCATCCTTTCTACTCTATTAGAGCCAAAATGATGTTTGGTATTGTTTAGGGGCACTTTGCAAACATTATGTAAAAAGATGCAAAACTTCCATTTCGGGACTGAATGCACTATTTCGGGGTACCGAAGTTGCGAATATGGTTTTGCAACAAAAGCATCCATTCTATTACATTAGACCCAAAATAAAGTTTCGGAGTGTTTAGGAGAACTTTGCAAACAGTTGACACGTAAAAGGATGCAAAACTTGTGTTTCAGGTGTGAATGCACTTTTTCGGGGTACCTACGTTGCAAAAATTGTTTCGCAACAAATTATCCTTTCCACTCCATTAGACCCAAAATGAGGTTTAGGAGTGTGTAGGAGCATTTCTCAAACCTTCGACACGTAAAAAGATAAAAACTTGTGTTTCGGGGCCTAAATGCACAATTTTGGGATACCGAAGTGGCGAAAATGGTTTCGGAACAAAACCATCAATTCTACTCCTTTAGACCCAAAATGATGTTCGGTAGTGTTTAGGAGCACTTTGCAAACATTCATCATTTGAAAAGATGCAAAACTTCCATTTCGGGACTGAAAGCACTATTTCGGGGTACCGAGTTGCGAAAATGGTTTTGCAAAAAAAGCATTCATTCTATTACATTAGACCCAAAATGAAGTTTGGGAGTGTTTAGGAGAACTTTGCAAATAGTCAACACGTAAAAAGATGCAAAACTTGTGTTTCAGGCGTGAATGCACTATTTCGGGGTACCGACGTTGCAAAAATTGTTTCGCAACAAAATTATCCTTTCCACTCCATTAGACCCAAAATGAGGTTTAGGAGTGTCTAGGAGCATCTCTCAAACCTTCAACACGTAAAAAGATAAAAACTTGTGTTTCGGGGCCTAGATGCACAATTTTGGGATACCGAAGTGGCGAAAATGGTTTCGGAACAAAAGCATCCTTTCTACTCTATTAGAGCCAAAATGATGTTTGGTAATGTTTAAGGGCACTTTGCAAACATTATGTAAAAAGATGCAAAACTTCCATTTCGGGACTGAATGCACTATTTCGGGGTACCGAAGTTGCGAATATGGTTTTGCAACAAAAGCATCCATTCCATTACATTAGACCCAAAATGAAGTTTGGGAGTGTTTAGGAGAACTCTGCAAACAGTAGACACGTAAAAAGATGCAAAACATGTGTTTCAGGCGTGAATGTACTATTTCGGGGTACCGACGTTAAAAAAATTGTTTCGCAACAAAATTATCCTTTCCACTCCACTAGACCCAAAATGAGGGTTAGGAGTGTTTAGGAGCATTTCTCAAACCTCCGACACATAAAAAGATAAAAACTTGTGTTTCGGGGCCTAAATGCACAATTTTGGGATACCGAAGTGGCGAAAATGGTTTTGGAATAAAAGCATCCATTCTACTCCATTAGACCCAAAATGATGTTCGGTAGTGTTTAGGAGCACTTTGCAAAGATTCATCATTTAAAAAGATGCAAAACTTCCATTTCGGGACTGAAAGCACTATTTTGGGGTACTGAAGTTGAGAAAATGGTTTTGCAACAAAAGCATCCATTCTATTACATTAGACCCAAAATGAAGTTTGGGAGTGTTTAGGAGAACTTTGCAAATAGTCGACACGTAAAAAGATGCAAAACTTGTGTTTAAGGCGTGAATGCACTATTTCGGGGTACCGACGTTGCAAAAATTGTTTCGCAACAAAATTATCCTTTCCACTCCATTAGACCCAAAATGAGGTTTAGGAGTATTTAGGAGCATTTCTCAAACCTTCGACACGTAAAAAGATAAAAACTTGTGTTTCGGGGCCTAAATGCACAATTTTGGGATACCGAAGTGGCGAAAATGGTTTCGGAACGAAAGCATCCATTCTACTCCATTAGACCGAAAATGATGTTCGGTAGTGTTTAGGAGCACTTTGCAAAGATTCATCATTTAAAAAGATGCAAAACTTCCATTTCAGGACTGAATGCACTATTTCGGGGTACCGAAGTTGCGAAAATGGTATTGCAACAAAAGCATCCATTCTATTACATTAGACCTAAAATGAAGTTTGGGAGTGTTTAGGAGAACTCTGCAAACAGTCGACACGTAAAAAGATGCAAAACATGTGTTTCAGGTGTGAATGCACTATTTCAGGATACCTACGTTGCAAAAATTGTTTCGCAGCAAAATTATCCTTTCCAATGCATTAGACCCAAAACGAGGTTTAGGATTGTTTAGGAGCATTTCTCAAACCTTCGACACGTAAAAAGATAAAAACTTGTGTTTCGGGGCCTAAATGCACAATTTTGGGATACCGAAGGGGCGAAAATGGTTTCGGAACAAAAGCATCCTTTCTACTCTATTAGAGCCAAAATGATGTTTGGTATTGTTTAGGGGCACTTTGCAAACATTATGTAAAAAGATGCAAAACTTCCATTTCGGGACTGAATGCACTATTTCGGGGTACCGAAGTTGCGAATATGGTTTTGCAACAAAAGCATCCATTCTATTACATTAGACCCAAAATGAAGTTAGGGAGTGTTTAGGAGAACTCTGGAAACAGTCGACACGTAAAAAGATGCAAAACATGTGTTTCAGGCGTGAATGCACTATTTCGGGGTACCGACGTTGCAAAAATTATTTCGCAACAAAATTATCCTTTCCACTCCATTAGACCCAAAATGATGTTTAGGAGTGTTTAGGAGCATTTCTCAAACCTTCGACACGTAAAAAGATAAAAACTTGTGTTTCGGGGCCTAAATGCACAATTTTGGGATACCGAAGTGGCGAAAATGGTTTCGGAACAAAAGCATCCATTCTACTCCATTAGACCCAAAATGATGTTCGGTAGTGTTTAGGAGCACTTTGCAAAGATTCATCATTTAAAAAGATGGAAAACTTCCATTTCAGGACTGAATGCACTATTTTGGGGTGCCGAAGTTGCGAAAATGGTATTGCAACAAAAGCATCCATTCTATTACATTAGACCTAAAATGAAGTTTGGGAGTGTTTAGGAGAACTCTGCAAACAGTCGACACGTAAAAAGATGCAAAACATGTGTTTCAGGTGTGAATGCACTATTTCAGGATACCTACGTTGCAAAAATTGTTTCGCAGCAAAATTATCCTTTCCACTGCATTAGACCCAAAACGAGGTTTAGGATTGTTTAGGAGCATTTCTCAAACCTTCGACACGTAAAAAGATAAAAACTTGTGTTTCGGGGCCTAAATGCACAATTTTGGGATACCGAAGTGGCGAAAATGGTTTCGGAACAAAAGCATCCTTTCTACTCTATTAGAGCCAAAATGATGTTTGGTATTGTTTAGGGGCACTTTGCAAACGTTATGTAAAAAGATGCAAAACTTCCATTTCGGGACTGAATGCACTATTTCGGGGTACCGAAGTTGCGAATATGGTTTTGCCACAAAAGCATCCATTCTATTACATTAGACCCAAAATGAAGTTTGGGAGTGTTTAGGAGAACTCTGCAAACAGTCGACACGTAAAAAGATGCAAAACATGTGTTTCAGGCGTGAATGCACTATTTCGGGGTACCGACGTTGCGAAAATTGTTTGGCAACAAAATTATCCTTTCCACTCCATTAGACCCAAAATGAGGTTTAGGAGTGTTTAGGAGCATTTCTCAAACCTTCGACACGTAAAAAGATAAAAACTCGTGTTTCGGGGCCTAAATGCACAATTTTGGGACACCGAAGTGGCGAAAATGGTTTCGGAAGAAAAGTATCCATTTTACCCCATTAGACCCAAAATGATGTTCGGTAGTGTTTAGGAGCGCTTTGCAAACATTCATCATTTAAAAAGATGCAAAACTTCCATTTCAGGACTAAATGCACTATTTCGGGGTACCGAAATTGCGAAAATGGTTTTGCTACAAAAGCATCCATTCTATTACATTAGACCCAAAATAAAGTTTCGGAGTGTTTAGGAGAACTTTGCAAACAGTCGACACGTAAAAGGATGCAAAACTTGTGTTTCAGGTGTGAATGCACTTTTTCGGGGTACCTACGTTGCAAAAATTGTTTCGCAACAAATTATCCTTTCCACTCCATTAGACCCAAAATGAGGTTTAGGAGTGTGTAGGAGCATTTCTCAAACCTTCGACACGTAAAAAGATAAAAACTTGTGTTTCGGGGCCTAAATGCACAATTTTGGGATACCGAAGTGGCGAAAATGGTTTCGGAACAAAACCATCAATTCTACTCCTTTAGACCCAAAATGATGTTCGGTAGTGTTTAGGAGCACTTTGCAAACATTCATCATTTGAAAAGATGCAAAACTTCCATTTCGGGACTGAAAGCACTATTTCGGGGTACCGAGTTGCGAAAATGGTTTTGCAAAAAAAGCATTCATTCTATTACATTAGACCCAAAATGAAGTTTGGGAGTGTTTAGGAGAACTTTGCAAATAGTCAACACGTAAAAAGATGCAAAACTTGTGTTTCAGGCGTGAATGCACTATTTCGGGGTACCGACGTTGCAAAAATTGTTTCGCAACAAAATTATCCTTTCCACTCCATTAGACCCAAAATGAGGTTTAGGAGTGTCTAGGAGCATCTCTCAAACCTTCAACACGTAAAAAGATAAAAACTTGTGTTTCGGGGCCTAGATGCACAATTTTGGGATACCGAAGTGGCGAAAATGGTTTCGGAACAAAAGCATCCTTTCTACTCTATTAGAGCCAAAATGATGTTTGGTAATGTTTAAGGGCACTTTGCAAACATTATGTAAAAAGATGCAAAACTTCCATTTCGGGACTGAATGCACTATTTCGGGGTACCGAAGTTGCGAATATGGTTTTGCAACAAAAGCATCCATTCCATTACATTAGACCCAAAATGAAGTTTGGGAGTGTTTAGGAGAACTCTGCAAACAGTAGACACGTAAAAAGATGCAAAACATGTGTTTCAGGCGTGAATGTACTATTTCGGGGTACCGACGTTAAAAAAATTGTTTCGCAACAAAATTATCCTTTCCACTCCACTAGACCCAAAATGAGGGTTAGGAGTGTTTAGGAGCATTTCTCAAACCTCCGACACATAAAAAGATAAAAACTTGTGTTTCGGGGCCTAAATGCACAATTTTGGGATACCGAAGTGGCGAAAATGGTTTTGGAATAAAAGCATCCATTCTACTCCATTAGACCCAAAATGATGTTCGGTAGTGTTTAGGAGCACTTTGCAAAGATTCATCATTTAAAAAGATGCAAAACTTCCATTTCGGGACTGAAAGCACTATTTTGGGGTACTGAAGTTGAGAAAATGGTTTTGCAACAAAAGCATCCATTCTATTACATTAGACCCAAAATGAAGTTTGGGAGTGTTTAGGAGAACTTTGCAAATAGTCGACACGTAAAAAGATGCAAAACTTGTGTTTAAGGCGTGAATGCACTATTTCGGGGTACCGACGTTGCAAAAATTGTTTCGCAACAAAATTATCCTTTCCACTCCATTAGACCCAAAATGAGGTTTAGGAGTATTTAGGAGCATTTCTCAAACCTTCGACACGTAAAAAGATAAAAACTTGTGTTTCGGGGCCTAAATGCACAATTTTGGGATACCGAAGTGGCGAAAATGGTTTCGGAACAAAAGCATCCATTCTACTCCATTAGACCCAATATGATGTTCGGTAGTGTTTAGGAGCACTTTGCAAAGATTCATCATTTAAAAAGATGCAAAACTTCCATTTCAGGACTGAATGCACTATTTCGGGGTACCGAAGTTGCGAAAATGGTATTGCAACAAAAGCATCCATTCTATTACATTAGACCTAAAATGAAGTTTGGGAGTGTTTAGGAGAACTCTGCAAACAGTCGACACGTAAAAAGATGCAAAACATGTGTTTCAGGTGTGAATGCACTATTTCAGGATACCTACGTTGCAAAAATTGTTTCGCAGCAAAATTATCCTTTCCAATGCATTAGACCCAAAACGAGGTTTAGGATTGTTTAGGAGCATTTCTCAAACCTTCGACACGTAAAAAGATAAAAACTTGTGTTTCGGGGCCTAAATGCACAATTTTGGGATACCGAAGGGGCGAAAATGGTTTCGGAACAAAAGCATCCTTTCTACTCTATTAGAGCCAAAATGATGTTTGGTATTGTTTAGGGGCACTTTGCAAACATTATGTAAAAAGATGCAAAACTTCCATTTCGGGACTGAATGCACTATTTCGGGGTACCGAAGTTGCGAATATGGTTTTGCAACAAAAGCATCCATTCTATTACATTAGACCCAAAATGAAGTTAGGGAGTGTTTAGGAGAACTCTGGAAACAGTCGACACGTAAAAAGATGCAAAACATGTGTTTCAGGCGTGAATGCACTATTTCGGGGTACCGACGTTGCAAAAATTATTTCGCAACAAAATTATCCTTTCCACTCCATTAGACCCAAAATGAGGTTTAGGAGTGTTTAGGAGCATTTCTCAAACCTTCGACACGTAAAAAGATAAAAACTTGTGTTTCGGGGCCTAAATGCACAATTTTGGGATACCGAAGTGGCGAAAATGGTTTCGGAACAAAAGCATCCATTCTACTCCATTAGACCCAAAATGATGTTCGGTAGTGTTTAGGAGCACTTTGCAAAGATTCATCATTTAAAAAGATGGAAAACTTCCATTTCAGGACTGAATGCACTATTTTGGGGTGCCGAAGTTGCGAAAATGGTATTGCAACAAAAGCATCCATTCTATTACATTAGACCTAAAACGAAGTTTGGGAGTGTTTAGGAGAACTCTGCAAACAGTCGACACGTAAAAAGATGCAAAACATGTGTTTCAGGTGTGAATGCACTATTTCAGGATACCTACGTTGCAAAAATTGTTTCGCAGCAAAATTATCCTTTCCACTGCATTAGACCCAAAACGAGGTTTAGGATTGTTTAGGAGCATTTCTCAAACCTTCGACACGTAAAAAGATAAAAACTTGTGTTTCGGGGCCTAAATGCACAATTTTGGGATACCGAAGTGGCGAAAATGGTTTCGGAACAAAAGCATCCTTTCTACTCTATTAGAGCCAAAATGATGTTTGGTATTGTTTAGGGGCACTTTGCAAACGTTATGTAAAAAGATGCAAAACTTCCATTTCGGGACTGAATGCACTATTTCGGGGTACCGAAGTTGCGAATATGGTTTTGCCACAAAAGCATCCATTCTATTACATTAGACCCAAAATGAAGTTTGGGAGTGTTTAGGAGAACTCTGCAAACAGTCGACACGTAAAAAGATGCAAAACATGTGTTTCAGGCGTGAATGCACTATTTCGGGGTACCGACGTTGCAAAAATTGTTTGGCAACAAAATTATCCTTTCCACTCCATTAGACCCAAAATGAGGTTTAGGAGTGTTTAGGAGCATTTCTCAAACCTTCGACACGTAAAAAGATAAAAACTCGTGTTTCGGGGCCTAAATGCACAATTTTGGGACACCGAAGTGGCGAAAATGGTTTCGGAAGAAAAGTATCCATTTTACCCCATTAGACCCAAAATGATGTTCGGTAGTGTTTAGGAGCGCTTTGCAAACATTCATCATTTAAAAAGATGCAAAACTTCCATTTCAGGACTAAATGCACTATTTCGGGGTACCGAAATTGCGAAAATGGTTTTGCTACAAAAGCATCCATTCTATTACATTAGACCCAAAATAAAGTTTCGGAGTGTTTAGGAGAACTTTGCAAACAGTCGACACGTAAAAGGATGCAAAACTTGTGTTTCAGGTGTGAATGCACTTTTTCGGGGTACCTACGTTGCAAAAATTGTTTCGCAACAAATTATCCTTTCCACTCCATTAGACCCAAAATGAGGTTTAGGAGTGTGTAGGAGCATTTCTCAAACCTTCGACACGTAAAAAGATAAAAACTTGTGTTTCGGGGCCTAAATGCACAATTTTGGGATACCGAAGTGGCGAAAATGGTTTCGGAACAAAACCATCAATTCTACTCGTTTAGACCCAAAATGATGTTCGGTAGTGTTTAGGAGCACTTTGCAAACATTCATCATTTGAAAAGATGCAAAACTTCCATTTCGGGACTGAAAGCACTATTTCGGGGTACCGAGTTGCGAAAATGGTTTTGCAAAAAAAGCATTCATTCTATTACATTAGACCCAAAATGAAGTTTGGGAGTGTTTAGGAGAACTTTGCAAATAGTCAACACGTAAAAAGATGCAAAACTTGTGTTTCAGGCGTGAATGCACTATTTCGGGGTACCGACGTTGCAAAAATTGTTTCGCAACAAAATTATCCTTTCCACTCCATTAGACCCAAAATGAGGTTTAGGAGTGTCTAGGAGCATCTCTCAAACCTTCAACACGTAAAAAGATAAAAACTTGTGTTTCGGGGCCTAGATGCACAATTTTGGGATACCGAAGTGGCGAAAATGGTTTCGGAACAAAAGCATCCTTTCTACTCTATTAGAGCCAAAATGATGTTTGGTAATGTTTAAGGGCACTTTGCAAACATTATGTAAAAAGATGCAAAACTTCCATTTCGGGACTGAATGCACTATTTCGGGGTACCGAAGTTGCGAATATGGTTTTGCAACAAAAGCATCCATTCCATTACATTAGACCCAAAATGAAGTTTGGGAGTGTTTAGGAGAACTCTGCAAACAGTCGACACGTAAAACGATGCAAAACATGTGTTTCAGGCATGAATGTACTATTTCGGGGTACCGACGTTAAAAAAATTGTTTCGCAACAAAATTATCCTTTCCACTCCACTAGACCCAAAATGAGGGTTAGGAGTGTTTAGGAGCATTTCTCAAACCTCCGACACATAAAAAGATAAAAACTTGTGTTTCGGGGCCTAAATGCACAATTTTGGGATACCGAAGTGGCGAAAATGGTTTCGGAATAAAAGCATCCATTCTACTCCATTAGACCCAAAATGATGTTCGGTAGTGTTTAGGAGCACTTTGCAAAGATTCATCATTTAAAAAGATGCAAAACTTCCATTTCGGGACTGAAAGCACTATTTTGGGGTACTGAAGTTGAGAAAATGGTTTTGCAACAAAAGCATCCATTCTATTACATTAGACCCAAAATGAAGTTTGGGAGTGTTTAGGAGAACTTTGCAAATAGTCGACACGTAAAAAGATGCAAAACTTGTGTTTAAGGCGTGAATGCACTATTTCGGGGTACCGACGTTGCAAAAATTGTTTCGCAACAAAATTATCCTTTCCACTCCATTAGACCCAAAATGAGGTTTAGGAGTATTTAGGAGCATTTCTCAAACCTTCGACACGTAAAAAGATAAAAACTTGTGTTTCGGGGCCTAAATGCACAATTTTGGGATACCGAAGTGGCGAAAATGGTTTCGGAACAAAAGCATCCATTCTACTCCATTAGACCCAAAATGATGTTCGGTAGTGTTTAGGAGCACTTTGCAAAGATTCATCATTTAAAAATATGGAAAACTTCCATTTCAGGACTGAATGCACTATTTTGGGGTGCCGAAGTTGCGAAAATGGTATTGCAACAAAAGCATCCATTCTATTACATTAGACCTAAAACGAAGTTTGGGAGTGTTTAGGAGAACTCTGCAAACAGTCGACACGTAAAAAGATGCAAAACATGTGTTTCAGGTGTGAATGCACTATTTCAGGATACCTACGTTGCAAAAATTGTTTCGCAGCAAAATTATCCTTTCCACTGCATTAGACCCAAAACGAGGTTTAGGATTGTTTAGGAGCATTTCTCAAACCTTCGACACGTAAAAAGATAAAAACTTGTGTTTCGGGGCCTAAATGCACAATTTTGGGATACCGAAGTGGCGAAAATGGTTTCGGAACAAAAGCATCCTTTCTACTCTATTAGAGCCAAAATGATGTTTGGTATTGTTTAGGGGCACTTTGCAAACGTTATGTAAAAAGATGCAAAACTTCCATTTCGGGACTGAATGCACTATTTCGGGGTACCGAAGTTGCGAATATGGTTTTGCCACAAAAGCATCCATTCTATTACATTAGACCCAAAATGAAGTTTGGGAGTGTTTAGGAGAACTCTGCAAACAGTCGACACGTAAAAAGATGCAAAACATGTGTTTCAGGCGTGAATGCACTATTTCGGGGTACCGACGTTGCAAAAATTGTTTGGCAACAAAATTATCCTTTCCACTCCATTAGACCCAAAATGAGGTTTAGGAGTGTTTAGGAGCATTTCTCAAACCTTCGACACGTAAAAAGATAAAAACTCGTGTTTCGGGGCCTAAATGCACAATTTTGGGACACCGAAGTGGCGAAAATGGTTTCGGAAGAAAAGTATCCATTTTACCCCATTAGACCCAAAATGATGTTCGGTAGTGTTTAGGAGCGCTTTGCAAACATTCATCATTTAAAAAGATGCAAAACTTCCATTTCAGGACTAAATGCACTATTTCGGGGTACCGAAATTGCGAAAATGGTTTTGCTACAAAAGCATCCATTCTATTACATTAGACCCAAAATAAAGTTTCGGAGTGTTTAGGAGAACTTTGCAAACAGTCGACACGTAAAAGGATGCAAAACTTGTGTTTCAGGTGTGAATGCACTTTTTCGGGGTACCTACGTTGCAAAAATTGTTTCGCAACAAATTATCCTTTCCACTCCATTAGACCCAAAATGAGGTTTAGGAGTGTGTAGGAGCATTTCTCAAACCTTCGACACGTAAAAAGATAAAAACTTGTGTTTCGGGGCCTAAATGCACAATTTTGGGATACCGAAGTGGCGAAAATGGTTTCGGAACAAAACCATCAATTCTACTCCTTTAGACCCAAAATGATGTTCGGTAGTGTTTAGGAGCACTTTGCAAACATTCATCATTTGAAAAGATGCAAAACTTCCATTTCGGGACTGAAAGCACTATTTCGGGGTACCGAGTTGCGAAAATGGTTTTGCAAAAAAAGCATTCATTCTATTACATTAGACCCAAAATGAAGTTTGGGAGTGTTTAGGAGAACTTTGCAAATAGTCAACACGTAAAAAGATGCAAAACTTGTGTTTCAGGCGTGAATGCACTATTTCGGGGTACCGACGTTGCAAAAATTGTTTCGCAACAAAATTATCCTTTCCACTCCATTAGACCCAAAATGAGGTTTAGGAGTGTCTAGGAGCATCTCTCAAACCTTCAACACGTAAAAAGATAAAAACTTGTGTTTCGGGGCCTAGATGCACAATTTTGGGATACCGAAGTGGCGAAAATGGTTTCGGAACAAAAGCATCCTTTCTACTCTATTAGAGCCAAAATGATGTTTGGTAATGTTTAAGGGCACTTTGCAAACATTATGTAAAAAGATGCAAAACTTCCATTTCGGGACTGAATGCACTATTTCGGGGTACCGAAGTTGCGAATATGGTTTTGCAACAAAAGCATCCATTCCATTACATTAGACCCAAAATGAAGTTTGGGAGTGTTTAGGAGAACTCTGCAAACAGTCGACACGTAAAAAGATGCAAAACATGTGTTTCAGGCATGAATGTACTATTTCGGGGTACCGACGTTAAAAAAATTGTTTCGCAACAAAATTATCCTTTCCACTCCACTAGACCCAAAATGAGGGTTAGGAGTGTTTAGGAGCATTTCTCAAACCTCCGACACATAAAAAGATAAAAACTTGTGTTTCGGGGCCTAAATGCACAATTTTGGGATACCGAAGTGGCGAAAATGGTTTCGGAATAAAAGCATCCATCCTACTCCATTAGACCCAAAATGATGTTCGGAAGTGTTTAGGAGCACTTTGCAAAGATTCATCATTTAAAAAGATGCAAAACTTCCATTTCGGGACTGAAAGCACTATTTTGGGGTACTGAAGTTGAGAAAATGGTTTTGCAACAAAAGCATCCATTCTATTACATTAGACCCAAAATGAAGTTTGGGAGTGTTTAGGAGAACTTTGCAAATAGTCGACACGTAAAAAGATGCAAAACTTGTGTTTAAGGCGTGAATGCACTATTTCGGGGTACCGACGTTGCAAAAATTGTTTCGCAACAAAATTATCCTTTCCACTCCATTAGACCCAAAATGAGGTTTAGGAGTATTTAGGAGCATTTCTCAAACCTTCGACACGTAAAAAGATAAAAACTTGTGTTTCGGGGCCTAAATGCACAATTTTGGGATACCGAAGTGGCGAAAATGGTTTCGGAACGAAAGCATCCATTCTACTCCATTAGACCCAAAATGATGTTCGGTAGTGTTTAGGAGCACTTTGCAAAGATTCATCATTTAAAAAGATGCAAAACTTCCATTTCAGGACTGAATGCACTATTTCGGGGTACCGAAGTTGCGAAAATGGTATTGCAACAAAAGCATCCATTCTATTACATTAGACCTAAAATGAAGTTTGGGAGTGTTTAGGAGAACTCTGCAAACAGTCGACACGTAAAAAGATGCAAAACATGTGTTTCAGGTGTGAATGCACTATTTCAGGATACCTACGTTGCAAAAATTGTTTCGCAGCAAAATTATCCTTTCCACTGCATTAGACCCAAAACGAGGTTTAGGATTGTTTAGGAGCATTTCTCAAACCTTCGACACGTAAAAAGATAAAAACTTGTGTTTCGGGGCCTAAATGCACAATTTTGGGATACCGAAGGGGCGAAAATGGTTTCGGAACAAAAGCATCCTTTCTACTCTATTAGAGCCAAAATGATGTTTGGTATTGTTTAGGGGCACTTTGCAAACATTATGTAAAAAGATGCAAAACTTCCATTTCGGGACTGAATGCACTATTTCGGGGTACCGAAGTTGCGAATATGGTTTTGCAACAAAAGCATCCATTCTATTACATTAGACCCAAAATGAAGTTTGGGAGTGTTTAGGAGAACTCTGGAAACAGTCGACACGTAAAAAGATGCAAAACATGTGTTTCAGGTGTGAATGCACTATTTCGGGGTACCGACGTTGCAAAAATTGTTTCGCAGCAAAATTATCCTTTCCACTGCATTAGACCCAAAACGAGGTTTAGGATTGCTTAGGAGCATTTCTCAAACCTTCGACACGTAAAAAGATAAAAACTTGTGTTTCGGGGCCTAAATGCACAATTTTGGGATACCGAAGTGGCGAAAATGGTTTCGGAACAAAAGCATCATTTCTACTCTATTAGAGCCAAAATGATGTTTGGTATTGTTTAGGGGCACTTTGCAAACGTTATGTAAAAAGATGCAAAACTTCCATTTCGGGACTGAATGCACTATTTCGGGGTACCGAAGTTGCGAATATGGTTTTGCAACAAAAGCATCCATTCCATTACATTAGACCCAAAATGAAGTTTGGGAGTGTTTAGGAGAACTCTGCAAACAGTCGACACGTAAAAAGATGCAAAACATGTGTTTCAGGCGTGAATGTACTATTTGGGGTATCGACGTTAAAAAAATTGTTTCACAAAAAAATTATCCTTTCCACTCCACTAGGCCCAAAATGAGGGTTAGGAGTGTTTAGGAGCATTTCTCAAACCTCCGACACGTAAAAAGATAAAAACTTGTGTTTCGGGGCCTAAATGCACAATTTTGGGATACCGAAGTGGCGAAAATGGTTTCGGAATAAAAGCATCCATTCTACTCCATTAGACCCAAAATGATGTTCGGTAGTGTTTAGGAGCACTTTGCAAAGATTCATCATTTAAAAAGATGCAAAACTTCCATTTCGGGACTGAAAGCACTATTTTGGGGTACCGAAGTTGCGAAAATGGTTTTGCAACAAAAGCATCCATTCTACTACATTAGACCCAAAATGAAGTTTGGGAGTGTTTAGGAGAACTTTGCAAATAGTCGACACGTAAAAAGATGCAAAACTTTTGTTTAAGGCGTGAATGCACTATTTCGGGGTACCGACGTTGCAAAAATTGTTTCGCAACAAAATTATTCTTTCCACTCCATTAGACCCAAAATGAGGTTTAGGAGTGTTTAGGAGCATTTCTCAAACCTTCGACACGTAAAAAGATAAAAACTTGTGTTTCGGGGCCTAAATGCACAATTTTGGGATACCGAAGTGGCGAAAATGGTTTCAGAACAAAAGCATCCATTCTACTCCATTAGACCCAAAATGATGTTCGGTAGTGTTTAGGAGCACTTTGCAAAGATTCATCATTTAAAAAGATGCAAAACTTCCATTTCAGGACTGAATGCACTATTTCGGGGTACCGAAGTTGCGAAAATGGTATTGCAACAAAAGCATCCATTCTATTACATTAGACCTAAAATGAAGTTTGGGAGTGTTTAGGAGAACTCTGCAAACAGTCGACACGTAAAAAGATGCAAAACATGTGTTTCAGGTGTGAATGCACTATTTCAGGATACCTACGTTGCAAAAATTGTTTCGCAGCAAAATTATCCTTTCCACTGCATTAGACCCAAAACGAGGTTTAGGATTGTTTAGGAGCATTTCTCAAACCTTCGACACGTAAAAAGATAAAAACTTGTGTTTCGGGGCCTAAATGCATAATTTTGGGATACCGAAGTGGCGAAAATGGTTTCGGAACAAAAGCATCCTTTCTACTCTATTAGAGCCAAAATGATGTTTGGTATTGTTTAGGGGCACTTTGCAAACATTATGTAAAAAGATACAAAACTTCCATTTCGGGACTGAATGCACTATTTCGGGGTACCGAAGTTGCGAATATGGTTTTGCAACAAAAGCATCCATTCTATTACATTAGACCCAAAATGAAGTTTGGGAGTGTTTAGGAGAACTCTGCAAACAATCGACACGTAAAAAGATGCAAAACATGTGTTTCAGGCGTGAATGCACTATTTCGGGGCACCGACGTTGCAAAAATTGTTTGGCAACAAAATTATCCTTTCCACTCCATTAGACCCAAAATGAGGTTTAGGAGTGTTTAGGAGCATTTCTCAAACCTTCGACACGTAAAAAGATAAAAACTCGTGTTTCGGGGCCTAAATGCACAATTTTGGGACACCGAAGTGGCGAAAATGGTTTCGGAAGAAAAGCATCCATTTTACCCCATTAGACCCAAAATGATGTTCGTTAGTGTTTAGGAGCGCTTTGCAAACATTCATCATTTAAAAAGATGCAAAACTTCCATTTCAGGACTAAATGCACTATTTCGGGGTACCGAAATTGCGAAAATGGTTTTGCTACAAAAGCATCCATTCTATTACATTAGACCCAAAATAAAGTTTCGGAGTGTTTAGGAGAACTTTGCAAACAGTCGACACGTAAAAGGATGCAAAACTTGTGTTTCAGGTGTGAATGCACTTTTTCGGGGTACCTATGTTGCAAAAATTGTTTCGCAACAAATTATCCTTTCCACTCCATTAGACCCAAAATGAGGTTTAGGAGTGTTTAGGAGCATTTCTCAAACCTTCGACACGTAAAAAGATAAAAACTTGTGTTTCGGGGCCTAAATGCACAATTTTGGGACACCGAAGTGGCGAAAATGGTTTCGGAAGAAAAGCATCCATTTTACCCCATTAGACCCAAAATGATGTTCGGTAGTGTTTAGGAGCGCTTTGCAAACATTCATCATTTAAAAAGATGCAAAACTTCCATTTCAGGACTAAATGCACTATTTCGGGGTACCGAAATTGCGAAAATGGTTTTGCTACAAAAGCATCCATTTTATTACATTAGACCCAAAATAAAGTTTCGGAGTGTTTAGGAGAACTTTCCAAACAGTCGACACGTAAAAGGATGCAAAACTTCTGTTTCAGGTGTGAATGCACTTTTTCGGGGTACCTACGTTGCAAAAATTGTTTCGCAACAAATTATCCTTTCCACTCCATTAGACCCAAAATGAGGTTTAGGAGTGTTTAGGAGCATTTCTCAAACCTTCGCCACGTAAAAAGATAAAAACTTGTGTTTCGGGGCCTAGATGCACAATTTTGGGATACCGAAGTGGCGAAAATGGTTTCGGAACAAAAGCATCCTTTCTACTCTATTAGAGCCAAAATGATGTTTGGTAATGTTTAAGGGCACTTTGCAAACATTATGTAAAAAGATGCAAAACTTCCATTTCGGGACTGAATGCACTATTTCGGGGTACCGAAGTTGCGAATATGGTTTTGCAACAAAAGCATCCATTCCATTACATTAGACCCAAAATGAAGTTTGGGAGTGTTTAGGAGAACTCTGCAAACAGTCGACACGTAAAAAGATGCAAAACATGTGTTTCAGGCGTGAATGTACTATTTGGGGTATCGACGTTAAAAAAATTGTTTCGCAACAAAATTATCCTTTCCACTCCACTAGGCCCAAAATGAGGGTTAGGAGTGTTTAGGAGCATTTCTCAAACCTCCGACACGTAAAAAGAGAAAAACTTGTGTTTCGGGGCCTAAATGCACAATTTTGGGATACCGAAGTGGCGAAAATGGTTTCGGAATAAAAGCATCCATTCTACTCCATTAGACCCAAAATGATGTTCGGTAGTGTTTAGGAGCACTTTGCAAAGATTCATCATTTAAAAAGATGCAAAACTTCCATTTCGGGACTGAAAGCACTATTTTGGGGTACCGAAGTTGCGAAAATGGTTTTGCAACAAAAGCATCCATTCTATTACATTAGACCCAAAATGAAGTTTGGGAGTGTTTAGGAGAACTTTGCAAATAGTCGACACGTAAAAAGATGCAAAACTTGTGTTTAAGGCGTGAATGCACTATTTCGGGGTACCGACGTTGCAAAAATTGTTTCGCAACAAAATTATCCTTTCCACTGCATTAGACCCAAAATGAGGTTTAGGAGTGTTTAGGAGCATTTCTCAAACCTTCGACACGTAAAAAGATAAAAACTTGTGTTTCGGGGCCTAAATGCACAATTTTGGGATACCGAAGTGGCGAAAATGGTTTCAGAACAAAAGCATCCATTCTACTCCATTAGACCCAAAATGATGTTCGGTAGTGTTTAGGAGCACTTTGCAAAGATTCATCATTTAAAAAGATTCAAAACTTTCATTTCTGGACTGAATGCACTATTTCGGGGTACCGAAGTTGCGAAAATGGTATTGCAACAAAAGCAACCATTCTATTACATTAGACCTAAAATGAAGTTTGGGAGTGTTTAGGAGAACTCTGCAAACAGTCGACACGTAAAAAGATGCAAAACATGTGTTTCAGGTGTGAATGCACTATTTCAGGATACCTACGTTGCAAAAATTGTTTCGCAGCAAAATTATCCTTTCCACTGCATTAGACCCAAAACGAGGTTTAGGATTGTTTAGGAGCATTTCTCAAACCTTCGACACGTAAAAAGATAAAAACTTGTGTTTCGGGGCCTAAATGCATAATTTTGGGATACCGAAGTGGCGAAAATGGTTTCGGAACAAAAGCATCCTTTCTACTCTATTAGAGCCAAAATGATGTTTGGTATTGTTTAGGGGCGCTTTGCAAACATTATGTAAAAAGATGCAAAACTTCCATTTCGGGACTGAATGCACTATTTCGGGGTACCGAAGTTGCGAATATGGTTTTGCAACAAAAGCATCCATTCTATTACATTAGACCCAAAATGAAGTTTGGGAGTGTTTAGGAGAACTCTGCAAACAGTCGACACGTAAAAAGATGCAAAACATGTGTTTCAGGCGTGAATGCACTATTTCGGGGCACCGACGTTGCAAAAATTGTTTGGCAACAAAATTATCCTTTCCACTCCATTAGACCCAAAATGAGGTTTAGGAGTGTTTAGGAGCATTTCTCAAACCTTCGACACGTAAAAAGATAAAAACTCGTGTTTCGGGGCCTAAATGCACAATTTTGGGACACCGAAGTGGCGAAAATGGTTTCGGAAGAAAAGCATCCATTTTACCCCATTAGACCCAAAATGATGTTCGTTAGTGTTTAGGAGCGCTTTGCAAACATTCATCATTTAAAAAGATGCAAAACTTCCATTTCAGGACTAAATGCACTATTTCGGGGTACCGAAATTGCGAAAATGGTTTTGCTACAAAAGCATCCATTCTATTACATTAGACCCAAAATAAAGTTTCGGAGTGTTTAGGAGAACTTTGCAAACAGTCGACACGTAAAAGGATGCAAAACTTGTGTTTCAGGTGTGAATGCACTTTTTCGGGGTACCTATGTTGCAAAAATTGTTTCGCAACAAATTATCCTTTCCACTCCATTAGACCCAAAATGAGGTTTAGGAGTGTTTAGGAGCATTTCTCAAACCTTCGACACGTAAAAAGATAAAAACTTGTGTTTCGGGGCCTAGATGCACAATTTTGGGATACCGAAGTGGCGAAAATGGTTTCGGAACAAAAGCATCCTTTCTACTCTATTAGAGCCAAAATGATGTTTGGTAATGTTTAAGGGCACTTTGCAAACATTATGTAAAAAGATGCAAAACTTCCATTTCGGGACTGAATGCACTATTTCGGGGTACCGAAGTTGCGAATATGGTTTTGCAACAAAAGCATCCATTCCATTACATTAGACCCAAAATGAAGTTTGGGAGTGTTTAGGAGAACTCTGCAAATAGTCGACACGTAAAAAGATGCAAAACATGTGTTTCAGGCGTGAATGTACTATTTCGGGGTACCGACGTTAAAAAAATTGTTTCGCAACAAAATTATCCTTTCCACTCCACTAGACCCAAAATGAGGGTTAGGAGTGTTTAGGAGCATTTCTCAAACCTCCGACACGTAAAAAGATAAAAACTTGTGTTTCGGGGCCTAAATGCACAATTTTGGGATACCGAAGTGGCGAAAATGGTTTCAGAATAAAAGCATCCATTCTACTCCATTAGAATCAAAATGATGTTCGGTAGTGTTTAGGAGCACTTTGCAAAGATTCATCATTTAAAAAGATGCAAAACTTCCATTTCGGGACTGAAAGCACAATTTTGGGGTACCGAAGTTGCGAAAATGGTTTTGCAACAAAAGCATCCATTCCATTACATTAGACCCAAAATGAAGTTTGGGAGTGTTTAGGAGAACTCTGCAAATAGTCGACACGTAAAAAGATGCAAAACATGTGTTTCAGGCGTGAATGTACTATTTCGGGGTACCGACGTTAAAAAAATTGTTTCGCAACAAAATTATCCTTTCCACTCCACTAGACCCAAAATGAGGGTTAGGAGTGTTTAGGAGCATTTCTCAAACCTCCGACACGTAAAAAGATAAAAACTTGTGTTTCGGGGCCTAAATGCACAATTTTGGGATACCGAAGTGGCGAAAATGGTTTCAGAATAAAAGCATCCATTCTACTCCATTAGAATCAAAATGATGTTCGGTAGTGTTTAGGAGCACTTTGCAAAGATTCATCATTTAAAAAGATGCAAAACTTCCATTTCGGGACTGAAAGCACAATTTTGGGGTACCGAAGTTGCGAAAATGGTTTTGCAACAAAAGCATCCATTCTATTACATTAGACCCAAAATGAAGTTTGGGAGTGTTTAGGAGAACTTTGCAAATAGTCGACACGTAAAAAGATGCAAAACTTGTGTTTCAGGCGTGAATGCACTATTTCGGGGTACCGACGTTGCAAAAATTGTTTCGCAACAAAATTATCCTTTCCACTCCATTAGACCCAAAATGAGGTTTAGGAGTGTTTAGGAGCATTTCTCAAACCTTCGACACGTAAAAAGATAAAAACTTGTGTTTCGGGGCCTAAATGCACAATTTTGGGATACCGAAGTGCCGAAAATGGTTTCGGAACAAAAGCATCCATTCTACTCCATTAGACCCAAAATGATGTTCGGTAGTGTTTAGGAGCACTTTGCAAAGATTCATCATTTAATAAGATGCAAAACTTCCATTTCAGGACTGAATGCACTATTTCGGGGTACCGAAGTTGCGAAAATGGTATTGCAACAAAAGCATCCATTCTATTACATTAGACCTAAAATGAAGTTTGGGAGTGTTTAGGAGAACTCTGCAAACAGTCAACACGTAAAAAGATGCAAAACATGTGTTTCAGGTGTGCATGCACTATTTCAGGATACCTACGTTGCAAAAATTGTTTCGCAGCAAAATTATCCTTTCCACTGCATTAGACCCAAAACGAGGTTTAGGATTGTTTAGGAGCATTTCTCAAACCTTCGACACGTAAAAAGATAAAAACTTGTGTTTCGGGGCCTAAATGCATAATTTTGGGATACCGAAGTGGCGAAAATGGTTTCGGAACAAAAGCATCCTTTCTACTCTATTAGAGCCAAAATGATGTTTGGTATTGTTTAGGGGCGCTTTGCAAACATTATGTAAAAAGATGCAAAACTTCCATTTCGGGACTGAATGCACTATTTCGGGGTACCGAAGTTGCGAATATGGTTTTGCAACAAAAGCATCCATTCTATTACATTAGACCCAAAATGAAGTTTGGGAGTGTTTAGGAGAACTCTGCAAACAGTCGACACGTAAAAAGATGCAAAACATGTGTTTCAGGCGTGAATGCACTATTTCGGGGCACCGACGTTGCAAAAATTGTTTGGCAACAAAATTATCCTTTCCACTCCATTAGACCCAAAATGAGGTTTAGGAGTGTTTAGGAGCATTTCTCAAACCTTCGACACGTAAAAAGATAAAAACTCGTGTTTCGGGGCCTAAATGCACAATTTTGGGACACCGAAGTGGCGAAAATGGTTTCGGAAGAAAAGCATCCATTTTACCCCATTAGACCCAAAATGATGTTCGTTAGTGTTTAGGAGCGCTTTGCAAACATTCATCATTTAAAAAGATGCAAAACTTCCATTTCAGGACTAAATGCACTATTTCGGGGTACCGAAATTGCGAAAATGGTTTTGCTACAAAAGCATCCATTCTATTACATTAGACCCAAAATAAAGTTTCGGAGTGTTTAGGAGAACTTTGCAAACAGTCGACACGTAAAAGGATGCAAAACTTGTGTTTCAGGTGTGAATGCACTTTTTCGGGGTACCTATGTTGCAAAAATTGTTTCGCAACAAATTATCCTTTCCACTCCATTAGACCCAAAATGAGGTTTAGGAGTGTTTAGGAGCATTTCTCAAACCTTCGACACGTAAAAAGATAAAAACTTGTGTTTCGGGGCCTAGATGCACAATTTTGGGATACCGAAGTGGCGAAAATGGTTTCGGAACAAAAGCATCCTTTCTACTCTATTAGAGCCAAAATGATGTTTGGTAATGTTTAAGGGCACTTTGCAAACATTATGTAAAAAGATGCAAAACTTCCATTTCGGGACTGAATGCACTATTTCGGGGTACCGAAGTTGCGAATATGGTTTTGCAACAAAAGCATCCATTCCATTACATTAGACCCAAAATGAAGTTTGGGAGTGTTTAGGAGAACTCTGCAAATAGTCGACACGTAAAAAGATGCAAAACATGTGTTTCAGGCGTGAATGTACTATTTCGGGGTACCGACGTTAAAAAAATTGTTTCGCAACAAAATTATCCTTTCCACTCCACTAGACCCAAAATGAGGGTTAGGAGTGTTTAGGAGCATTTCTCAAACCTCCGACACGTAAAAAGATAAAAACTTGTGTTTCGGGGCCTAAATGCACAATTTTGGGATACCGAAGTGGCGAAAATGGTTTCAGAATAAAAGCATCCATTCTACTCCATTAGAATCAAAATGATGTTCGGTAGTGTTTAGGAGCACTTTGCAAAGATTCATCATTTAAAAAGATGCAAAACTTCCATTTCGGGACTGAAAGCACAATTTTGGGGTACCGAAGTTGCGAAAATGGTTTTGCAACAAAAGCATCCATTCTATTACATTAGACCCAAAATGAAGTTTGGGAGTGTTTAGGAGAACTTTGCAAATAGTCGACACGTAAAAAGATGCAAAACTTGTGTTTCAGGCGTGAATGCACTATTTCGGGGTACCGACGTTGCAAAAATTGTTTCGCAACAAAATTATCCTTTCCACTCCATTAGACCCAAAATGAGGTTTAGGAGTGTTTAGGAGCATTTCTCAAACCTTCGACACGTAAAAAGATAAAAACTTGTGTTTCGGGGCCTAAATGCACAATTTTGGGATACCGAAGTGCCGAAAATGGTTTCGGAACAAAAGCATCCATTCTACTCCATTAGACCCAAAATGATGTTCGGTAGTGTTTAGGAGCACTTTGCAAAGATTCATCATTTAATAAGATGCAAAACTTCCATTTCAGGACTGAATGCACTATTTCGGGGTACCGAAGTTGCGAAAATGGTATTGCAACAAAAGCATCCATTCTATTACATTAGACCTAAAATGAAGTTTGGGAGTGTTTAGGAGAACTCTGCAAACAGTCAACACGTAAAAAGATGCAAAACATGTGTTTCAGGTGTGCATGCACTATTTCAGGATACCTACGTTGCAAAAATTGTTTCGCAGCAAAATTATCCTTTCCACTGCATTAGACCCAAAACGAGGTTTAGGATTGTTTAGGAGCATTTCTCAAACCTTCGACACGTAAAAAGATAAAAACTTGTGTTTCGGGGCCTAAATGCACAATTTTGGGATACCGAAGTGGCGAAAATGGTTTCGGAACAAAAGCATCCTTTCTACTCTATTAGAGCCAAAATGATGTTTGGTATTGTTTAGGGGCACTTTGCAAACATTATGTAAAAAGATGCAAAACTTCCATTTCGGGACTGAATGCACTATTTCGGGGTACCGAAGTTGCGAATATGGTTTTGCAACAAAAGCATCCATTCTATTACATTAGACCCAAAATGAAGTTTGGGAGTGTTTAGGAGAACTCTGGAAACAGTCGACACGTAAAAAGATGCAAAACTTGTGTTTCAGGTGTGAATGCACTATTTCGGGGAACCGACGTTGCAAAAATTGTTTCGCAACAAAATTATCCTTTCCACTCCATTAGACCCAAAATGAGGTTTAGGAGTGTTTAGGAGCATTTCTCAAACCTTCGACACGTAAAAAGATAAAAACTTGTGTTTCGGGGCCTAAATGCACAATTTTGGGATACCGAAGTGGTGAAAATGGTTTCAGAACAAAATCATCCATTCTACACCATTAGACCCAAAATGATGTTCGGTAGTGTTTAGAAGCACTTTGCAAAGATTCATCATTTAAAAAGATGCAAAACTTCCATTTCAGGAGTGAATGCACTATTTCGGGGTACCGAAGTTGCGAAAATGGTATTGCAACAAAAGCATCCATTCTATTACATTAGACCTAAAATGAAGTTTGGGAGTGTTTAGGAGAACTCTGCAAACAGTCGACACGTAAAAAGATGCAAAACATGTGTTTCAGGCGTGAATGCACTATTTCGGGGTACCGACGTTGCAAAAATTATTTCGCAACAAAATTATCCTTTCCACTCCATTAGACCCAAAATGAGGTTTAGGAGTGTTTAGGAGCATTTCTCAAACCTTCGACACGTAAAAAGATAAAAACTTGTGTTTCGGGGCCTAAATGCACAATTTTGGGATACCGAAGTGGCGAAAATGGTTTCGGAATAAAAGCATCCATTCTACTCCATTAGACCCAAAATGATGTTCGGTAGTGTTTAGGAGCACTTTGCAAACATTCATGATTTAAAAAGATGCAAAACTTCCATTTCGGGACTCAATGCGCTATTTCGGGGTACCGAAGTTGCAAAAATGGTTTTGCAACAAAAGCATCCATTCTATTACATTAGACCCAAAATGAAGTTTGGGAGTGTTTAGGAGTACTTTGCAAATAGTCGACACGTAAAAAGATGCAAAACTTGTGTTTCAGGCGTGAATGCACTATTTCGGGGTACCGACGTTGCGAAAATTGTTTTGCAACAAAATTATCCTTTCCACTCCATTAGACCCAAAATGAGGTTTAGGAGTGTTTAGGAGCACTAGTAAAATGCACATGCGACACGATCGTGTTTTTTAAAAAAAATAGTTAACTCATGTTTCATATTCATAAGCCCACACAGTGAATACAACAATGTTGGAAGAAGTCACTAATAGATGAAGAGTTTGTCAATATAATCCATGGTACTAATCTGATTTGTTATTGCGACAACGCTAGGAGGCAATTGAAGTGAAGCTGTAGGCACGTGCCACACGAATATGTTTTTTTTAAAATATATAGAATAAAAATATTTATCTTTAAAAATATACAATCATTATTAGATTTCAACTTTAATAGAGTTCCCAAATACCACTATAAGGACATAATTAATTCAAACTTTAACAATTCGTGATAATTAATTAATCGATTCATATAAGGAGACGTAAAAAAATTCAACATTTCATCTTAGTCGCGAAAGACGTGACCCGTGATATATGTAATCAAACACGTACTTTAGGGAAGAACAAGAAGACTTCATTTTGGACTCTGTTTATGTTGTATTCAATACTGTCTCTAGCTCTTCCTCCCCTAAGTTTTCATCATCATATTCTTTGTCCACTTCATTCTCGTCCTCTGGCTGCCATTCAACGTTAGTCTTTTCTTATTTGGAGCTATCGTCATCATCTGCTTCTTGATGTGATTCGTCCAACTCCAGATTGATCTCTTGGATGTCCTCTCCGTTAATCATCTCAACATCTACTTGAGTTTCTTGTGCTTTGAAAACTCATTGAGAACAGGTTGTGAAATCTTTCCATGCACCATGTTTGAATTATAACATGCCAACTTGCTCTAGATGGAATATTAAACCAACCAATGTTGTTTTTGTGTGAAAAAAGATCTATAAATAATTAGTAATAGATTACAAGACAAATTACAGCAACATACAAATCTCCATTGTGATGTGCTCCATCTGCAAGTTCGGAAGAACAAGATTCTCGTCGTGTTTTGTGGCTGTGATGGAGATAAGGGATAGGAGAGTTTTGTTTTATAGTTTGGTGTCTGTGTAGAGTTGTTTTGTGGCTGCGATGGAGATGTAGGATAGGACAGTTTTGTTTTATAGTTTGGTGTCTGTGTAGAGTTCGTGAATCAATGCGGTTTCTTTACTTTTTTTTAGCAATATTGATCCTTATCCGATTCCACCACATATAATTTTCTTTCCTTTTGTCTCTCCAGATATTGGTGTGAGGACTCTGATTGTTGTCCCACAAGGATAATTGGTAAATAATTGGTGGGGTGTAAGATCATTTTTCTTCTTTATAGTAAAGTGCACGTGAACTTGTTTAAGAAATACTTATTGAATGCTATACATTTTTTTACAGTAGAAAATAAATGAAGGATCAATAATTTAAAAGTTGTTCTTTCAACAAATGAGCATGTTTTCATATATATGTTGTGTCTAAAGAATATTGTCGTGCAATCAACTTAGTATTTTTAGTTTCAAATTTCACCTTTAAATTTTATTTAAGAAATTCTCACATAAACACAGGGTGTCACCTACCCAGTATTTTTAGCTTGCCAGACTTTTTTTAGATGATGGATAACAATCCGGCATCTATATCCACAAATGGATATATGCAGCCAAAACAAAATACAAAGAGTACTTAGACTCTCAACCCTCGACACTAAGAAACTCAAATAACACAAGAGAAAGCTAAAGGCTAAGCTAGAGAATAAAGACTAAGCTTCGACTTTCTTCGTCGTCTTGCTTTCAACTTGTACCGCTTCCGATCAGCCACAATCTTTCATCTCACTCTTCCACTTAGGGACATTCGACGACGAAGTTGTTACTGCTAACAATAAACCTACTCTTGACCACGACACCGTAAGGCTCCACAACTCCATAGCGACGTCCCCAAGGAGGAAGCGACATCAATACACTGCCGCCGCTGCAAGAACCAACATAGTAGTTCAAAGGTTTTCACCTGCAGAAGAAGATGACGAGACCTTTCCAACGACACCTTCAGGAAGGGGAGCGATGCACAACCACCACCGTCGTCAATCGATTCAAGATCGAGTAGAGCTTTTGCACAAAAGATCTACCAAGAGCCAACATGCCTCCGTAGTCGCCCACCAACTCGTGACCCTCACCCCCAAGTAGGATGTCGTCGCTGCCAAGGATAGACTGGCGAGCAAAACAACCTGCAGAGAAACTGAAAATGATCGGGACAGAGACTGATGTGCCGCCTGTAGGTCACCGCCGGCAGGTAGCCCTGGGTCTGGGATAATCAGATCCCGATCTGGAAGGATGTGCGCCCCACCAAGCACGTGCGCGAGCGCCCGCACCGCTGGGTTGCCGGCCACCGCAGCGTCGCCTCCGTCAGGGAGCCAAGGGGCCGGCCGGCGAGCACCCGTGGGGAGCACCGTACTCGGACAAGCCTTAGGACGCCCACGCGAGTCGCCGCCGCCATCACCCCATCAAAGCTTGCCGGTCTTGAGCGCCTCAAAGCGTGCAGTGAGAGTTTCATAGTCAAGAGGCATATTTGGATGAACCCGAGATTGAAGGTTTGCCTTTGCTAGAGTGACGATTTCTGAAAAAGGCTCTCTTGTAGGAGGTAGTGGTCTTTCTACCGACCCACATCATTTTCATCCTGACTCTGAACAAAGTCCCTCGGAATCATCAAACTTAATCTCTGAGTGCACCTTCCGAGCAGCACGGATGTTCCTTCTGCGTGTCTTCCTTTAACAAATGTGCTCGACCCTTTCTGCAAAGAAAAACATATTACCTCAAGACATCAGTGAAGGACCGATTAGGCGAACCAGAGAGGGGGGAGTGAATGGGAGCCGATAAAAATTCTTCTCGAAGGAGATGAGAACTCCAACAAGACGAACACGGCTTCCAACTCACGTCTCCGACTCAACTACCCAAGTTGGTCAAGACCACACAGCCACTGGAGTGCTACTGGTCCTAGGAACCAACACTCAACCTTCCGAGCCAAAACTCACCAAACCACACAGCGGAAACTTGCACGGCTTGCTGCCTGTGCTACACCGGTCAGACCGATGGCCTGCGCCGGTCAGACCGGTGACACCGGTCAGACCGGTGGACAGAGCCGGTCAGGCCGGTGGCTACAGCAGCCGCACAGCAAACGTTCCAAGAAGCCTCAGTGACTCCTCTAGGCCCTGGAACAAAAACCACCACGAAACACAACCTGTGAGGAAGAAGAACCCCTCACTAAACCTAGCAAAACAACTCCAAACACGCCAAGAACTGATCAGCAGGACCACGGGACAAAACCACACGGACAAGGCTATTCCCCGAGACAAAAACCCACCAAGGGCTAGCACCGGTCAGACCGGTCAAGAGCACCGGTCAGACCGGTCGCGCCTGGGCAGCTCGGGATGAACAGCGCCCGCGAGTCAACTCCCCCAAATCCAACTCCCGATCTCCCGATTCGCTCCACGGTTTTGCACAAGACTTTGGGGATAGTAGGAACACCTCATGGGTACTCCATAGCCAAGATTTCGTCCACCAAAACTTGTCAAATCAAGAGGAATCGAAGAAATCCCACCAAGAACGCCTCTAACCCTAGAGCAAAGAAAACCCCAAAATCAAGCCCCTTTGCTCACGGATTTGGAAGGAGAATCAAAGCGAAAAGAACCACGAAGGGTTCATGCATACATCCCCCACCAAATCCCAAAGAGAAAGGCCTCGAAATCGCTCCAAGAAAATCGCCAAGAAAGGGCTCCGAAAATCACCAAAAAGGAGAAACGGGAAAGACACATCCAAGCCTTGAGGAACCACGCCGAATCATCTATACATACCAAAGAGGTTCATATAAGGTCTAGCTTGCCGCCCGATCATCCTTCCCTCTCACCATGAAGCTCTCAAGCTAGTCCTACGAAAATCCTAAGAAAAATAGGAAAACCAAATGAGCTAGGGTTCCAAGAGATGGCTGCCATCCTCTCACTCCTTGGGTTATATGGAGGCAACCGAAAGACGAAAATACCCTTACTAGCTAACTAGGGATACATGCCCCTCGAGGGTGAAATTGGAAGTCTCTGTCTTCGCACCATCAGACGGATGCCCAGCGACCGCAAACTTGCTTAGCCTCGACGCAAGCCTTGCGATCCCGACGCGTGTCCTCCGCTTCGAAGATTCCGGACTGCGTCGTCGCACACCGGTCAGACCGGTGCTCCTCACCGGTCAGACCGGTACCCACCAGTCAGACCGGTCTGGAGCTGCTGCACCTCCGTCTTCGGTTCTTCGGTCTTGGCTTTGTGGATCAACCAAGGAACCCAGTGGTTTTCTGGTGAACCACCGGAAACCCCGCGAACTCGGTGTAGCCTCCGCCAATCACCACTCATGACTCGGCTCCCACGTAGTCCCGGCTCGACCTTGGTTTTGAGGCTCAACCAAGAAACCATCCATGACTTCATCTTGCCGTTCTTGCCACCATGCGGCCCGCAC